>CM018696.1:85516187-85994114 GCA_009363875.1 Mikania micrantha
GGGGTCAAATCAATACGCTCTAAGAAGAAATATTTGAATATCAATCTCATCGATCTCATAAGTATCATACCAAATCCCATCAATCGAATCACTTTTTCGAGAAATACGAGACATCTAAGTCATACAAGTAAAGAGAATACAGAAACAAAAACGGCAATTGGACCAGAGAATGCGATTGCATTATAAGGTCGCAATTGAACAGATCGAGCAAGTTCGAATTGACGTAACATGAAATCTATTAGTCCGAAAGCGCCGTGGAGAGCAACAAAAGTCCACAGACCGCCTAATTGACACCAACGAGTAAAATCTCCTTATAATGATAACTAGCCAATTTCTGTCGTTTTTGGCCACTCGTTTTTCTGTCGTTTTCTGCCACTCATTTTTCACAATATTCTTCAGAAAATTCCCTCAATTATTCTATCCCTGACTACTCATAGTCAGTTAAATTTATTAGAGATTTTTATATAATGATAGAAAAGGAGTTCTTTTGTTTATTACCAGTCAGAATTAAATGATAACGGAATTTCGGTCTATACCGGCACCATAATATCAGATTGGGGAGGAAGATTAGAATTAGAAATTGATAGAAAAGCAATGATATAGGTTCGTGTGAGTAGGCAACAAAAACTATCTATTCTAGTTCTATTATCAGCAATGGGGTTGAATATAAGAGAAATTCTAGAGAATGTTTGCTATCCTGAACTATTTTTGTCTTTTCTTGACCCAAGTCCTAGTAGCCCCGCTAAATGGTGATTCAACATAGATTCTACATCTTGAAACCAAGCCAGTTTTGGAGCAGCTTTATGATAATGAAACCAACCAGCAAAAAGCATTAACGCTGCAAAGATCAATGCACAAATAGGCATATAGAAATTATTGTACGTCAAATAACATCAAAAGTGTTGGTTTCAGAAGATGAAATGTCTAATGTTTTTTCGCCCGGAGAACTAATTGGATTGTTGCGAGCGGAACGAATGGGGCGCGCTTTGGAAGGCCGAAAAATGATTATGTCTCCAGAAAATGCTATGTTCTAGCTATTTTCAAATAGACCCGAATCGGCGGATGGATGAACTGTAACGTTGGTCTATCTATATGTATGTGGCTATCTTTAGTTAGATCATACGAAGGGTATGTTATTAGTTTAGATTTAACCAAGGAATTTGTCCATTTTTCGGGGTCTCAAAGGAGCGTGGAAACACATAAGAACTCTTGAATGGAAATGGAAAAGAGATGGAACTCCAGTTCCTTCGGAAAATCATAAGATTCCCGTTCTTGAAAATCCACACTTTTCCAAACCCAGAAAACAGACGGAAGATATGCACTAACTTATTTAATAATTTTATATTAGTATTTATTCTGAGTCTTTTCAAAATCGTTCAAATATTCAAAACAAGAAGTTACAATCGGTCAAATGATATGACTAAGTGACATATAAAAACGAATAACTTACAATAGGAAAATCAAAATATAGCAAGGATCAAAATTTAGGCTAAAAAGAGTACTTTATCCTGATATGAATTATAGGATTAACTAGATTCTAAATAGAATTCTCACTTTTTTCTTTTTTTTTCTTCAAATTTTGAATTCTAGTTATTAGAAATTGGTCGAAATTGAAATCGATTTGTATTATCCTTTCTATTTGATTATCTATTGAATCGAGAAATAGGTTTGATTGTCCATCTTTTTGATAGATTGGATATCTATATAAGGCATTCTCCGAATAATTCAAATCGAAGCAATTGGATAACTGCATGCATTGCGCGGTGGATTGAAGAAGTAGACCATTATCTCGGCAATAATGAGCCAAGGTAGTCCGAGAGCCTTAAGCATTGTACAAGCACGTGCTGTACGAGTAACCCATTACCTTCTGGGTGCCGAATTGGAAAAATTGGGTGCTATCATATAGCTTTGTATCGGCTAAGTTCACGAGTTGGAGATAAGCGGACTTGAACCGCTGACATCCGCTATAGATGGTCCAATACTAAATAAACGAGTATCTCCTCTAGATGGAAGAAGATTCTCTTTGAAAAGTAATTTGGTACCATCTGCTAGAGCTTGAAGATTCCCAAAGGCCCTGCGTATTCAGGACCAATACGTTGTTGTATATTCTTTATTCTTTTTCTTTCTTTCTCTCATCCTTCCATTTATCCGTACCCTTTCTTTTTTATTTCGATTGACAACTTAGAAGCAGATTTTTTAATAAAAAAAGATTTCAGTTGCTACAACATGCAGTAACATCATTTTGAATCCATTCAAATTGAATTGGTATTTTCTCCATTACAATTATTGTGAAGAGACATCTACAATCGTTAGTCTTGGGCATTTTCTTTGGCCAAAAACGACAGAAATTGGCTAGTTATCATTATAAGAGATCCAATTTTTTGGTCATTAAGGAGCACAAAAAGAAGCGTCAAAAAAATGACAAGATATGATCCTTGATCAGAGATTTCTCTATGAAAAAGACGAATCGAGTTTGAAGAGGGGGAAGGAGAAGGAGCCCTCGACCGGCAACAGATAGAGGAGGATTTATTCAATCACAAAGTTTGGGCTCCTAGAATATGGCGCCCTTGGGGCTTTCTATTTGATTGTATCGAAAGGCCCAATTCATTGGGATTTCCCTATTGGTCCAGGTCATTTCGGGGCAAGCGGATCATTTATGATTCGGAGTTCTTGCATAGTGGAACCGTGTAGTACCAGACACGAGATAGATCTTCCAAAGAACAAGGCCTTTTTCGAATAAGCCAATTCATTTGGGACCTTGCAGATCCACTCTTTTTCCTATTCAAAGCTCAGCCCTTTGTCTCTGTGTTTTCACATCGATAATTATTTGCAGATGAAGAGATGTCAAAGGGGCTTCTTACTCCCCAGATCGGCTATCACAAGGTGATAACCAAAAGGAATTACTAGATTACTTAATAAAATTGATATGACTGCTATAGATGGTCCAATACTAAATAAACGAGTATCTCCTCTAGATGGAAGAAGATTCTCTTTGAAAAGTAATTTGGTACCATCTGCTAGAGCTAACAAAATCGTGTGCTAACTCCCATTTCTTATCGAATTAACCGATCAACTTGTCATCGGACATTTCTTTTGAATGCGATCATTTTCGCAAAAAAATTATATCTTTTTTACTTTATTATTCTATTATGAGAATGAATCCTGCTACTTCTACTTCTGGGGTTGCCACGCTTGACAAAAAGAACCAGGTGAGATCCAATGTAGATCCAACTTTCAATTCACTCGTGGGATCCGGGCGGTCCGGGGGGGGACCACCGTGGCTCCTCTCTTCTCGAGAATCCATACATCCCTTATCAGTGTATGGACAGCTATCTCTCGAGCACAGGTTAGAGAAGAGAACGGATTATTCACATTTCATTTGATGGTCAGAGGCGAATTGAAAGCTAAGCAGTGGTAATTCTAAAGATTCCCGAGGGGGAAAATAGAGATGTCTCCTACGTTACCCATAATATGTGGAAGTATCAACGTAATTTCATAGAGTCATTCGGTCAGAATTCTACATGAAGAACATAAGCCAGATGATGGAACAGGAAGACCTATCAAAATCAAAATATAAAAAGAAAATAGATTCGAAAGAGACCAAAGAAATGTTGTATCAGACTACTTGTCTTCTTGTAGTTGGATCTCCAAGTTTTTGGAGCATGTTAATCATTGCGTGAATGATATTGTCATCATGAAGTTACGTTATCATGATATCATTCATTGTAATCCATATGATCACCATATAATCCTTAAGCCGTAGTAAAAACTAGTCTTAGTACCCTTAAGTGACGCAGGTGGTGGATAATAAATGCTTCATACTATCACATAGTATGTTTTAAGTTGTAACTAAGTGTTATAAGTACTTGACTTATTACACTGAGTTAATTATAATGTGAATGTTATTAACAAGATGTATTATCTTCCGATCATTCATGTGTTTTGTATTGTCATCATGTTTCTCTGTAATTGTTCTCAATGTTTGTGTATGTATGAATATTCTCAATGTTTGTTTATGTAAGAATAACTAGGTGTTGTAAGATCAGATCTTATAACTGTGTCATTCTAATACGTTGATGAATTATGAAATTATATTATCATGTTCATATGATTTTCACTGTCATATCATGATCATACAAGCATGGATACAATGATAAACGATAATAAACAGTTAAATATCATCTAAATCAAAGTATAAACAATATGTTAAGCAAAACTTTTAAACAAATAAAAGTAAGCATGTTTCTCATCCCCGAGAGTTTAAAATCAGTTATGATTAAAGAAAAGGGGCATATGAACTCACCTTGTGTAGAAGTGGTTGACTTAGCTTAAATAGAGGATGCACGCGCTCTTGTTTGTACTTGTGTTTGTTCTCACGGTCCTGTATTGATTTCACGTTGCATTTAACTTATAAGTATACGTTGTAGTAACTTATGTGTGTATGTGTGTTAGCCTTAAGTTGGCTAACACTTAGTAGTCCCGGTCTTGGTCTTCATTCGGTCCTGTTCGATTGTTACGGGTCTTATATGTTCATTGATTCGTATAATTTAACACTTGAAATCATTTGTTAATGTATTAACACTACATTGTTGTGTGAGTTGTAAACTTGAGTCCACAACCTTGTCAACTTTGTAGCGACTTAGTTTGGTAATCCCATGTATGTCATCTTGATTAACTAGTTCAAGGTGTTAGGTTTTTCTCGTTTAACAGGTGGCCGAAGGTGGGACTAGACTTGGGCCGAATTGGGCCTCATGACCAATCATTTCATATGGGCCTATTGTAGAATGGTGTTGGGCCTATAGTGATCACATGGATCGGTTAATGGCTACTGGGCCGAATAGTTTTCTGTTGGGCTATGTTTATAAGTGGGCTTTGGGCCGATGAACCCATAATGGTTGAATTATCACAATGGGTCGGATTGAATCTCATGGGCCGGTTAACATGAATTTCGAACATCAGTCTCAAGAGATCAGACCTAGGTTATTGATCAGATGGTGGTAATGTTGGCTGCGCTAATGGATTTACTATACTGAATAGCCCAGGGCAGCGAACCTTTTGACGGGTCAAGCTACAGGTTCGGCCGATTATAACCTGGCGAACCCTCTAATGATGGTTCGGCTAAGCTCTTGTGGTGCACAAGTTCGTTCCCAATTGATGAGGTTCGTCCCAGCTAAAGGTTCGTCTAGAGCCTGTAGGTCCGCTGCTCATTGGTTCGCTCATGAACTAATGGGTAGGTTCGTGTCATGCAGTGTGTAGGGTTCGGTAACGAGCATAGGGTTCGGGGATAGCAATGCTATAGATTCGTGTCCCTCGTGGTGCTGGGTTCGGCTAAGACCAGCCTCAAGAGGGTTCGCAGCCAATTCAAAGGTTCGTGAATCCAATGGTTCGGTTGAAAGTGCACCTAGGTTCGCAGGTATGCATGGCTTCGGCAGGTCAGAGGTTCGTTCGAGGTGATGGATGGTTCGGTGCTGACTCGTGGCGTACAGGTTCAGCATGGGGAATAGGTTCGGCTGAGTTGGCACTGCACAAGGTTCGTTGGCCGTGAAGTAGGGTTCGGGTCTCATGTGCTGGTTCGGCCAGTCGCAAGGTTCGGCCAACTCCTCATTTGGCGAACCTGTTCACCCTCTTCGTCCATCTTCGAGGTGTTGTAAGGTTGGTCCAGCTGTGGTTTCATACGAAAGCTGGTTCACGAGAGGATGTTGGGCGTGCGTGATTAACTCTCTAATCGATTGAATATGTAAATCGACTAAAAGGATAAAAACTCTATTTCTCGTGATTTTCTTTGACTCATACATCGTATTTGGCAGGTGAAAACTCCAGATCCTTTGTACTTCTAGGTAGAGAAGGTCGAGAGCTTCGCGTAGGTTCAAGAATCACCCAATTTCGTGGAGAAACGAAAGAGTTATCGCGATTTGAAGCTTGGAAGTTCTAGAGAGAGAGTGTGCGGGATTAGGGTTTTAGAGAGAGAAACGGCTGGTGAGAATGAAGGAAAAATGCCTCATTTGTGGTTTATATACCCCGCGGGTATTCGGGTTCGTTTCGATTGCTCGTTTTGCGTTTTCGTCGCGTTTCCGGAAATTTTACGCGTAATTTATATGTTTTAATTAAAAAGAAGTTAAATTAATTATTTTGATGAGTTTCAAAGTTGTAAAACGCTATTTATTTTATAAATTTACTTTTCGTTCGTATCGTGTTTCCGTTTTCGTTTCGTCAGATCGCGTCACCATCGCGCGTATTCGTTCGAATCGTCACTCGAACGAACACGACGATGGTTTTGCTTTCCGACTTTTGTTTTCTACTTTTCAGTCACTATTTCAGAACGTTAAAATCACAGATATGTTTGTGTAAATCGTCTCCCACGCAAACACACTGTCGGTTCGTTATTCTAAAACAACACTGAATTATTGTTTTAAATTTGTATTTCCTCACTGTCGGACTCAACTAAACATCCTGTTATCACATTGTTTTCACACTGATTTGTCGGTCATCTGATTCCTGTCATTTATGGATATCAAATCGCAACCGATTTGTTCTTGTTATTTGTTTGAACACTATTGTTTCTCATGATTTGTTGTGCTAACTGTACTTAGGTTTTCACTTAAATACACACGACTATTGTTTCAAATGCGTGTTGTACTTACAGTATTTAAGTTTACACAAAAATACGTACAACTGTTTCTTGTATTTAGAATTCTGTTAATACAAGTACTGTTTACACACATGTATTTACACATAGATACTGTTTAAAGTACACATACCGTACGGACTTACCGGCCGGTCAGGTACTAGTTGTCACATACATAATAAAAATACGTTTATCATCATTAGAAATACATTATATAAATACAATATGTTTATAACTGTTCTCTACGAGTTTATAATTTTTGGAACCTACTCATTACATCATCTAGATAAACATTCCAAAGCAAGTCTTTTTCAATATAATAAATACAACTATCACTTAAATTTTCATTACCCACCGATTACACAAGCCAACAAGACTGTGAAGATGGAGTGGAAGTGTGGAACGGTGGAGCCGTCACTTGTCAGCCGCGTGGAGATGCTATCGTCGTCTAGTATGTCGGCGATGGTTATTTTAATATTAGGTTAAAGGGTTAAAAGGTTAAAGTGTTAATTGCCTAATTGTTATTGGGCTTCATCATTAGTAAAATTTAGTTTCTAAAATTTGAATCTAATTTTTTAGAGGTCAGGATCGTTGCCAAAATTTAATGGGGATAGTTACCAAAATTTTATGGGGGTCGGTCGAGATTAAATTATATATATAACAAATAATTTTTTTCATGGGTGTCGACCGACCCCCATAAAACCTATATACGTCCGCCACTGATGAGAACCCATATTTAGCATCTAATGTATCTCTTTTTATAATTTTTTTATATTAAAAAGCGACCCTTACTCCCTTCCTTGTGTGTATTGGCATCTTTATGTGCTCATTTGCGTTAACTATATATATTTATTTCCTTATTAGCCTGTAATTATCCTCACATAGTTCACGTTTATCTTTAGATACTTATACGATCATCTGCTCCTTCATCCACAATCAAAGTTACATGTTGACTACCTTGATCCAAGTACGAATCATCTATTTATTAGGCTCTACATTTTGATTCAATCTCGTTTTTTAAATCAATCATTGACCCGAATTTTACCTCTTTCAATCTACTTCGTTATCATCCAATCAAGATCCAAGATGAGTCTCTCGCCCATATAAAAGTTTCGACTATAATAATGGGTTCTTTATTTATTTTTTGTTCCGAACTAAATGTGAATTTCGGGTTGGACCACAATTTCGATTATCAGGTTTAATCGGTCCGAATGATAATCTGCTAATGCTTATGAGCATCTATTTGAACCGGATTTGGATTTACGAAAGAATTTACTTCGCCCTAAAGCCCTAGTTTCGATTTTTCCGCGGCTTCTTCAACAGTCAAAACCCTAGACTTATTGCCCCTACACAGCGACAACTTTGATACAATCGAAACGAAAGAACTCGATCGAACTTCCCTCCTGCTCGCGAACTACTGGTAAGTTTTCTTCGAATGTTTATTTATTTTTTATATTTATTGTTTTCATACGCCGCTTAATCTGTTGGAATATATTTTTGTTTAATTTTTTCCCTGGATTTCCTGAATCGTGTTTCTTGCTTAACAAACTATTTTTGTCTTGTATAATTTGTCTATATAATTCATGTTTAATATGTTTCATTAGAAGATTAACATGTTTCTTGAGTAACGATTTATCATTAATCTTCACTAGTTATTTGACTGTTTATTATTCTAGTGTGTTTATTGTTATATTTTAGATATTAACATATCTACTGAGTCAATAGTTGTTGAACTTACTGTGTTTAAGCATGTTACAGTGTTGGGTCATTTGTTATTTCCACTCATGTCAAGCGCTCAATGTTGTTTTTAACATGCTTATTGAACAAGTCAGACAAATGACACGTCTATGTCATTCTAAGTTCAATAATTGTGTTAAAAATGTTGGGTCAGACATGCCTTACACAACTTCATACGTTTTGTCAACTCCATATAATCACAATCAACAAGAGCTGATAGTTGTTAACTGTCTAAGGTTAATGGCGCACTTCAACGATACAAAAAAAAAACGGAGCTCTACCAACTGATATCCCCCCAACCATGTTCTAATTTCTAGAGAATAAAAAATGCCTTTAAGCAAGAAACAAATACAAATTATAGATGATAATAAATCATTTTGTCTTAATGACATAGTTGTCAAAAGCACAAGACGCACTTGAGGTGCATAAGGTGTGTCTGGAGCCTAGGTGTAAGGCACAAAAAAAAACTAGCGTTTTTTAAAATAAAATGTACATCGTATTTAGGGTTCTAGAGATAATTTACGCATATTTTAGGCTGGTTTTAATGTATTCTAAATATATTTTGGAGTAAAATGTCATTTTAATCTTTATGGTTTAACAAATTTTGCAATTTTAGTCAAATAGTTTAAATTTTGCAATTTTGGTCATTATGGTTTCATTTTATTTCCATTGTTGTCATTATATTTTCTATTTTATTGACATTTTAGTCCAATTAAATTAAAACTTTTGGACTAAATTGGAAAAAAATTACCAAACCACATAGACGTAAATGACAATAAAATTAAACTATAATGACCAAAATGACAAAATTTATACGATTAGACTAAAACGGGGAAAGCTGCCAAATCATATAAACTAAAATGACATTTTACTTTGTATTTTGGAATTAAAACTATAAGTTTAAGGGTTATGAAAACTTTTGCTTTTTGCTAAGGGAGAAAGCGTTAACATCCATACTCTTTAATAAAGGAGTAAATATTTTGTCACATGTCACCTCCTTACAACACTATTGTTATTTGTCACCTTCTTACACCACAAGTGACACTTGTCAATTCCTTATTATTCCACTTAATTATCTCTCATAATAAATAACTATCATCTCTTTCTTATTAAATTAAATTTTCTTTTATTAAATAATTATAATATTAATAACTAATATATTATTTATCCTTTTAATTATAAAATACACTTAATTTTTTTTATAAAATACAAATTTTCTAAAACCAAAATTTTTAAATTAAGAAATATTTTATTTTCATAAAAATAAAATTTATGTAAAAAATAAGTTGTTTTAAAAATATTTTTTTATTAAAATAAAGTATACTGTAAAAGAAGTTTTTAAACAATTAAATTTTTATAAACAAATAACGTTTTTTAATATTTTTTATAAATTAAAGTAATAAAAATGATAGAGAAAGTTAAACTTTTGATCCTTCATTTTTAACGCTATTTTTAAATTAGCTCATTTAAATTTAGTAATTATAAAAATTATATTTTAAATTATTAATTTATAAAAGTTAGTTTTAATATAATACTGATTGAAGTTTTAAACGACAATTATTTCAAAGATATCAATTATTAAACATTAAAAGGTCATGTATCATTTTTATATGATTAAAGTTTTTAATTATGTTTTTATCAAGACCTCCTAGGGATAAGAGACATAAGGCTAAAGAGAGAGAGCCAAAAAAGGATCTTTCGTGTATAGTCCTGCATAATCTCGAATGTTCTCAGTTTCGGTACGTAGACCAAATAAGACAATGCAAGCAAAAGTTTCTAGATTCATGGAGATATATAATAGCATATAAGTTATCATGCTTGCCTATCCATCAGTCGAGTCTCCAACAATTATTCCAATAATGACATATCCGATTTGACCTATGGACGAATATGTAAGCATACGTTTCATGCTTGTTTGAGTAATAGCAATGAGATTCCCCAATATCATGCTAAGAATAGCTAGGATTTCTAGAAGAAGATGCCATTCGTTCTGGGGGAGGTTCTATCAGACAACAATTAGCCAATCTAGATTTACGAATGATTATAGATTATTCATTGGTAGAATGGAAAGAATTGGAGGAAGAGGAACCCACAGGGAATGAATGGGAAGATCGAAAAGTTGGAAGAAGAAAATATTTTTTGCTTAGACGCATGGAATTGACTAAGCATTTTATTCGAACAAATATAGAACCAAAATGGATGGTTTTGTGTCTATTACCAGTTCTTCCTCCTGAGTTGAGACCAATCTATCATATAGATGAGGATAAACTAGTGACCTCGGATATTAATGAAATATATAGAAGAATCATCTATCGGAATAATACTCTTACAGATCTATTAACAACAAGTATAGTTACGCCAGAAGAATTAATAATATCTCAGGAAAAATTGCTACAAGAAGCCGTGGATGCACTTCTTGATAATGGAATACGCGGACAACCAATGAGGGTCTTAAAATGTTTATTAATATGTAAATTAATCATTTTATATCAAAATATTATTTTATAATTGCTATATATATAATATTTTATATTAAATCCGGTTACAGTACAACTATAACGCTCTGTTCCCGAGTTCATTTGAGGGAAGAAAAGAAGGGAATTGGAAGGAAAACAGAAACATGTTTGTGTTCCCAAGTTTCATTTAACGAAGGAAGGGAAAGGGAAATAACAAATGTTATGTTCCCGAGTTTCATTTAAGGAGGGAAATGGTGAGAAATGAAAGGAAAACTAGGCAAAATTATTTAACTTTTCTTTTCTTTCGATTTGGAAGGAAATAGAAGGAAATAATTTCCTTCTTTTCCTTTATTTTCCTCTCATTTCATTTCCTTTATTTTCTTTCATTTCTCTCATTTAACAAACTCGGGAACACAACCTAAGAAAATATAAAATAGAGTAAATTGCACTTTTGGTCCTTTATGTTTACACAAAATTTCAGAGATAGTCCTTTAAGTTTCAAAGTGTCAAAATCAGTCCTTTAAGTTTTCAAATGTTGCAAACTCGGTCCTTTTTCCGTTAACGCCGTTAAGTACTAACAGAATAAAGGACCATATATGAAAATTTATGTAAACATAAAGGACCAAAATTGATGATTTTTTTTGACATTTATGCCCCTATTCTGTTAATACTTAACGGCGTTAACGGAGAAATGACCGAGTTTGCAATATTTGAAAACTTAAAGGACTGTTTTTGACACTTTAAAACTTAAAGGACTATCTCTGAAATTTTGTGTAAACATAAAGGACCAAAAGTGCTAATTTACTCTATAAAAAAATATGTTAAATCCTTGAACATAAAAACCTAGAGGAGCTCATCGGTCTTCATCTTCCTTCACCGCCGGCAGCCACACAAACTCTTAAAGGCATACGGCACCCTTCAAATCGGCAGCAAGCATCGACAGCAAGAATAGGCAGCCCGGAATATACGACGCTATCTCCTCCTCCAAATAGAAAGCAAAAATCGTCATCAAGAACCATCAGGTTAGTTTTTCTAACCCACAAAACTTACTATATCCATCACTACTCGATGGCCACATTCAAGTGCAGGCAACTTTTTTGATTATCTGAAAAACACAAAGAGCTATTTCAAATAAAACAGCAGTATGATTTTAGCAGGGATTTGTAATTTACAAAGTTGTCTTTAATTGTATAAAAAACTTTTCAAATTTTTGGGGTTTCAACTGTTAAGAGTCAATGTTGTGGGGTTTATTTATTTGGGTTTATCAGCTATTGACGTCTCTGAATACTTTAATTTATTTTGGAACAATTTTTATATGGCCTTTCTTTTAGGGTTTAACGTGAACAAAAGATGAAAGGTAACTGGTTTGATTTCCCTAGGCTAATTGCGAAATTTTGATTTATTGTTTTGCTCAAGTAAATGCTGTTTTGATTTCTCTTAAAATAGTAGATTTTAACCTGTTTTTGTTCAGGGTTTATCAATTCCAAGGCATTTTAGATTACAGAAGTCAAAAATATGACTTCAGTTGCACTGAAAAAGAACTATCGGTGTGTTCAGTCTTTGCAACAATTTTACTCTGGCGGGCCCTACTCGGTTTCTTCTGATGGATCGTTCATTGCTTGTGCATGCAATGACGCCGTCACCATTGTTGATTCTTCCAATGCTTCCATTAAATCGACCATTGAAGGGGATTCAGAGACTGTTACAGCTATGGCTCTTAGCCCTGATGACAAATTCCTCTTTACTGCCAGCCACAGCCGTCAAATTAGGGTTTGGGATCTATCCTCTCTTAAATGCTTGCGGTCTTGGAAGGTAATTTCACATTTTCTATTTGCTGATCTGTTAATGAGCTAATTTACTTGTTCTATTATTGAAATTTTTTGGAGTTGTTCAGGGTCACCAGGGTCCAGTAATGGGGATGGCATGCCATGCTTCTGGTGGATTATTGGCAACTGCTGGAGCTGATAGTAAAGTGCTTGTATGGGATGTTGATGGTGGATTTTGTACACATTTTTTTAAGGGTCATAAAGGGGTTGTAACTAGTGTCATTTTCCATCCTGATCCAACTCGTCTGCTGGTATGATATTATGATCCACTACCATATGACTCAAGCGCCTTATTGTAATTATTTTAATATTTTCTTGATCAGTGGTAGTTATTTTTCATTTTTTAGTTTGTTCTTATTGCTTGAAAACTAATTGTTCTTTTTGTTTTCCCTTTTAGCTTTTTTCTGGATGTGACGATACAACGGTGCGGGTATGGAATTTGACAAGCAAGAAATGTGTTGCAACCTTAGAAAGACATCGTTCCACTGTGACTACCATTGCAATAACGGAAGATGGATGGACTATGTTGAGTGGTGGCAGAGATAAGGTATTCTTGAACTATTTATTTTTGTATGTGGAATTATTTATCATTAGCAAATGTTTTATGTTATTCTTGCTTTACTTTTTAATCATCATATAATTAATCCCTCAGCTGATGTGCTGATAACTTTAGGTTGTAAACTTGTGGAATCTTCATGACTACAGCTGCACAAAGAGCATACCTACTAATGAAGCAATTGAATCTGTATGTGTTATTGGTACAAAAACTTCATTTGCTTCATGTCTGCAAAGCAAGAACGCTGCTGACAAGTCAGCATTTCAATTTCTCACTGTCGGTGAACATGGAATTGTACGAATATGGAATTCTCAGGGGTAAGAACACATAGTAAAGAAATAACATGCATAAGATTCTTTTTGTATTCATAAATTTTGATGTTTGCAAGCAGTGCAGTCTGCCTATTTCAGCAAGCATCTTCAGATGTTACAGTCAGCAAAGAGGATGAAGAGGAAGCTAAAAGAGGTTTCACATCAGCTGTGATGTTGCCATCTGGTCGAGGGTTGTTTTGTGTCACTGCTGACCAGGAATTTCTTTTCTATTCTGCAATCCAGTCTCAAGAAGGAAGTTTTTCGTTGAATCTTGACAGAAGACTTGTAGGATACAACGAGGAGATAGTGGATATGAAGTTCTTGGGTGTCGAAGAACAATTTCTTGCTGTTGCTACAAGTGTCGAACAGGCAATTTATTAAATTGTTATTAGATTTTCTTTATTAATATGAGTTGTGATTGCTTGTTTGTATTTAAAGTTCGCATTTTTTGCAGGTACGAGTGTATGATCTTGCCTCAATGTCATGTTCTTATGTTTTGACAGGCCACACAGACATTGTATTATGTTTAGATACATGTACAACTAG
This sequence comes from Mikania micrantha, assembly GCA_009363875.1. Taxonomy (NCBI): domain Eukaryota; kingdom Viridiplantae; phylum Streptophyta; class Magnoliopsida; order Asterales; family Asteraceae; genus Mikania; species Mikania micrantha. The sequence continues at coordinate 85,530,245 of CM018696.1, forward strand.
CTCTGGAAGAACATTAATTGTAACAGGGAGCAAAGATAACACTGTGAGCTCTCTTTCTGTTTGTATTATCACGTTTTCAATTGTACATATCCTTTTTTTTTCTATGATGTTAATTAAATCGCATTTCAATTTTTTTTTCTTTCTAATTATTATTAGTTTTTACTTGGCAGGTAAGATTATGGGATTCTGATAGTAAATGTTGTATTGGAGTTGGAAGAGGTCACATGGGAGGGATTGGAGCTGTTGCTTTTGCAAAGAAATTACATAATTTTTTTGTTAGTGGTAGTAGGTAAATCTGATTGAATTTGTTCATTTGCTGTTCTCTTATGTTGAAATGATTTTTCGAAATTGTTAATATTTGTTATTTTCCAGCGATCTCACTCTAAAGTTATGGAGTTTAGATGACCTATCTGATAGTGTGAATGATGCATTTAGTTTGAAAACTAAAGCAGTCACTGCAGCACATGATAAGGATATTAATGCTCTTGCTGTTGCACCTAATGACAGTCTTGTTTGTAGTGGGTCACAGGTAGATTTTATGTTTTAAACATTAAGGTTTATATTTAATTTGTATTTCTAGAAGTCTATAACTTATTCATTAACCGGCAAACAAGGAATATGGTTTGATTGAGTTTTAATCTCTTTGCTTTCTTATTGTTGTGTTTGGACTTGCGTTATAGTACTGTTTTATATGATCATTCTACAACCAACTACTAAACACACGTAAATTCTCACCTCACATCTATCTTTGATCAGGATCGTACCGCTCGTGTCTGGAAGCTTCCAGATTTAACACCTGGTGTTGTACTTAGAGGCCACAAAAGAGGAATCTGGTCTGTAGAGTTTTCACCAGTTGATCAGTGTGTTATAACTGCCTCTGGAGACAAGACCATAAAGATTTGGACCATATCAGATGGTTCTTGTTTAAAAACATTTGAAGGTCACACTTCCAGCGTTTTCAAAGTTCAATTTGTTACTCGTGGCGCTCAGTTTGTTTCTTGTGGTAAGTTGAGCTTTTCATGCAAACCCCATTGACATTCTAATGTTTTATCATGTGATTATTTAAAAACTATAAAGATTATTCTTTTTTATGTAGGCGCGGATGGTTTGCTAAAACTCTGGACTGTTAAAACAAACGAATGTGTTGCAACTTATGATCAACACGAGGACAAGGTTATAAATTGACTTCACTTTGTCTTATTGCTCAGCTAAAAAATGATTCAATTTTATTTTAATACTTTATCATTGGTAAGTTGCCAAACATAAACAATTACCTAAAGAAAATGGCTGCTCTACTTTTAGGTTTGGGCCTTGACTGTGGGGAAGAAAACAGAAATGTTGGCAACAGGTGGCAGTGATGCTGTAATAAATCTTTGGCATGATTCTACCGCTGCAGATAAAGAGGATGCTTTCCAGAAAGAGGTAAATATCTCACAATTCATCTTTCTTCTGTCATTTTTTCTCTCTCTCTATATACTAAATAATAAGATAATCATAATCATATTTTTTATTGAAAGACGCCCCACTTGTGGTGCACGCATATAATGTATATATGTGTGGACCCTTAAGGGGCAAAAGTAAAAGTGCACTAATTTTAACGTTATTTCAATTATTTTGTGAAAATGACGTTAAAATAATTGGGATGATCAACTTCAAACGATAACTTTGAGCCGGGGACTCTTTCGGAGCAGCCTCTCTATCCCAATTGGAATAGGGGTAAGGTTTGTATCTATCCTTCCCCCCAGACCCTACTGAAAAGTGGGAATATACTGGGTAAGGTTGTTGGTTGTTGGTATATTTTTTATTGAAACATAAATAAACCTAACTGCAATTTGCTTATGTAGGAAGAAAATGTATTAAAAAGTCAAGAGCTAGAGAATGCTGTGTTAGATGCCAACTACACAAAAGCGATACATCTTGCATTTGAGCTTCGTAGACCACACAAATTATTCGAGTTATTTGGTGCACTTTGCAGGCAAGCCTACTCCCACCAGTTTAATACTTTAATGTCATATCTTGTATGATAAGTTTTATTTAATCTAAAGCAAAACATACATTAACAGTAGTGAAGATGCTAAAAATCGAATCAAAACGGCTCTTGGTGTTCTTAGCATGGAAGAATACCGCTTATTATTCGAGTATGTTAGAGAATGGAATACAAAACCAAAGCTTTGCCACATTGCCCAATTTGTGCTTTTTCAGGTTTTCAGCATCCTTCCACCAACAGAGATAGTTGAGGTATTATTTACCACAGTAACTACTTCATTACAAAGTGACATCACATTTTATTTAGTAATTTTTTTTTTTTTATTTAAAGATGAAAGGTGTTGGAGAGCTTCTTGAAGGACTGATACCATATTCTCAGAGGCATTACAGCAGGATAGACAGACTGGAAAGGAGTACATTCCTGTTGGATTACACACTTAACGGGATGTTGATTGTTGAACCTGAATTAGAACCAGAACCAGAAATGGGTGTTATAGATGACCCGAAAGACGAGTCGTTAATGGAGGTTGCGGGTCAAGGGCAAAATCCGGCTGGTGAAGAAGATGGTTCAAAGAAACGTTCTTCAAAGAAAAGAAAATCTCATAAATCAAATGGAGGAAACAAAAAAATTAAGGGATAATTTTGCAGAAAACGGACAACACCTGCCTAGTGTAATTCCATATTGTGGTGTCTGGGGATAATTTTTGCAGAAAACAGAGACTGATGTTTTATTGGAATTTTGTTAGAGCTTTAGAGCGACGATATATTTGAGTAGGTGCTGTTACATGTTGATCGGGAATATAGTGGTTACCAACTACCACTTTAGTTTTTTATTTTTTTTTTATATATATATTTTTTTATTTTTATCGATGTGGATTTAAATAGAATGTTTTTTTTTCTAAATACATAGCCAAAGGGTGGAGATAACTTTTTTTGCTAATTATTTAAATAGTATCAAGAATTTAAATATCTTATTGCCCTTATTTATGTTTGGGCCAAAAGCCTCATGATATCTAGTTCCTTCGCAAAACCGTAGGTCAGCAACAGTTTAGAGATTAGTAAGGAGGAGTCCAATAAAGAGAGACTCTCTCTTTTAAACTAGATAGTGCATTTAATCCTCGACAAGAAGTATATTAATGTGAAGCAACGCAATTGTGTAAAAACAAATTATTAAATAAATATAAAAGAAATAGTTTAGTGATGATTTTTGCCAGTTAATATTCCGATCTGGCGTATGTCACAAAATCTTGTACAAAAATTTTCTTTCGCCACTGCTACTACCCTTGGTCGTCACTTTACAGGCTTACAACTACAACCGGAAAACAACTTGCCGGGTGCGTTCAGGTTTCCGATTTGTTAAAACTCTGAAACTTTATTTAATTTGATCAATATATGTGGAATTTACCGGGATTAACAGTTTTTGTGATTCGATTGAAGAAGCAATTCAAGGACTCAGGGTGTTAGATGTTTATACGTTGAAACGAGCAAAACTGCTTGCTTCTAGGAGGAGACTTGGGCGATGTTTGGGATTGCTTATTTAACTTTAAAATGACTTTTTGTCAAGAGTGCTTATTAACTTATGACTTTTTGAAATGAATTTTTTAAAAATGTATTTGGATTAACTTTTTCAAAGTTAATTGTCAAAATGACCAAAAAGGACATTTTTTTATTGACACTATTTAATGTTAAGGGGTAAGAGTGGGGTAGATTTGTAATTTTATGTTAATAAGCCATAAGTCATTTTAAAAAACTAGAATTTTTAGCTTTTAAAAAACAACTTATCACCCTTTTACAAAAAATCATTTTCAAAAATCCATTTAAGTTTGACAAACAACTTATTGACTTATTGACTTATTGAAAAAGCTAACAAGTCAATAAGTCGGTTTTAGATGAAATCCCAAACAAGACCTTACTATGTTGGTAAAACTCCCATTTAACCATATTGGTAAGAATTTAGACCCACATCACAAAAAATTAAGCTTTATAAAAATAATGAAGTGTAATTTTAGTGCAAGCTATTTTGGCATATGTATTTTATTTAGCCTCTCAAGCAAAAGGTATGATTGGGCTTCACAGCCCAGGCCTCATAACCTCAGCTCAGAATACCAATCTCTAACTGATTTCCGTTATTATTTCTGTCTAGAGAGAGAAGCAGGAATCTAGAGAGAGTGATGGTGGAAGAAGCAGCAGCAGCGAAATCGGAGGAGCAAAGGACAAACGACGCCGGTAAACATTCGGACGGAGAAGAAGAACAACTGCCGAAAGAGAATGCAGCCGGCGGAGATACGTCTGGTAAGGACATAAAACGGCATCCACTTGAGCATTCATGGACCTTCTGGTTCGATAATCCATCCGCTAAGTCTAAGCAGGTCGCATGGGGCAGCTCGATCCGTCCGATTTACACTTTCTCCACCGTTGAAGAATTCTGGAGGTCTATATATTAATCATTTTGTTTGCAGTTCTTCGGATCATTTCTAATTAATTTACGTTTTCTGATTTTAGATTCTCGTGATACCAGATTCGGTTCCTAATTTACGATTATAAACATCTAGCTAGGTTAAAATCTTAAATGAAATCCATTGAACTTAATGCGTTGATTCACAAATTTCACATCGTTTCTACTGAACAACTAATCAGTTTTATTTACATGCATCAATCTATATTATATGCAAGAATATTGGAAAATAGTAGCCAATTTGACATATTTAAGACTATTAATTTAATACGTAACATACCGTGGTCCCATCTCCATGTCATCATCCAAACATATTGATCCACCTCCATTATAGCAACGTGAGTAGAATTAATTTCATGCAAATGTAAATTCAATAATTAGTTCTATTTTCATTTTAGTTACTCCATGATTATCATGTTATTACTTAGCAGTACTTATTTCTTTTGTTTTTTAGTTAAACTCATGAATAGGAGGAACAAAAGATTAGCTGAAAATTTGGTTTCCCTTCTAATTCTTCTTGAGACTATGATGATCGGATGATTTAGAATGAAGATTAAGGATGACCAGAAGAAAATAGAGAGACAATTATAAATTTGATCCATCCATTTATGCAAAAAACCAAATGTTAACAGAGTATAAATAATCTTACATCCTACTGACTCACTACACGCTAATCTCAAAGTATCCACTACCCATTACAAGAAAGGGAAAAATAAACACAAGTTTATTAAAAAAAAGTCAACTACATATATGTGTTTTATGATCTTCACTTTCTGATCTTGTGTGTGTGATTCCTAACGTGTGCATGGCTAGGTATGAAGGACGTATCAGATTCACCATCCTGAATCTGCTTAATTGCTTATAAGATAATGTGGACGTGTATTCATGAGTTTAATAAACTATATACGTGGTTTAAATTTGTTGATTATTTGACAATATATGCGCAATATGGTTTTGCGTCAATCCACACAACAAAATTTAACCCATATATAATTTAAATTTAGAAATTCATCCAAATTAAACAAGAAGATAACCAGAATTCTAAAGCTACGGCTACTTGAAAGTTATGAAGCTTGCATGCATTTGAAAACAAAAATTATAAATCCTGACATGAAATTCTGTAACAATGTATGAGAACTGCTTGAATGCAGTCTTTACAACAACATACATAGGCCAAGCAGGTTGGCTGCAGGAGCAGACCTCCATTGTTTCAAGAACAGAATTGAGCCCAAGTGGGAGGACCCTGTTTGTGCTGGTGGCGGAAAGTGGACTATGAATTTTACCAAGTCAAAATCCGACACATGTTGGCTGTATACGGTACTTTAAGTATCTTCAAACTGCTGTTAGACTACCCACAGCGCCTTGACGCCTTCACCGCCGGCCCAGATGCCTCTACCCCTTCGGCGGGGAGTAGTGGGAATACCACCACCATGCCGCACGGCTCCCGCCCGGGAGGGTTCCACGGCTCCCGCTCCCCGTTGCATCCCTTCACTCCTATTGGTCCCCCTCTTGAATTTGATGATAACGTGGAACAGTGGGGAAGGTTTTTCAGTGGGATGACCACTGTGGGGTTTTGTGGTTTTCAGTGGGATGATGACGTTGCAGGAAATTTCAGTGGGGAAGGATTTTCAGTGGGGTGACCGCTGTGGATGGTCTTATTGGATGTCTTATTTAGTTCCTATATATATTGATTCTGATATTCTCTTTATGACTTGAAAGTTGCTAGCAATGATTGGAGAACAGTTTGATCATGGAGATGAGATATGTGGGGTAGTTGTTAATGTGAGATCAAGGCAGGAGAAAATAGCTATCTGGACCAAGAATGCTGCCAATGAGTCTGCACAGGTACTTTATTCTACTTGTTTTAACACTTTTGCGTGTTTGCATGAACGATTATTTGTTTGTTTGTAGATGAGCATTGGGAAACAATGGAAGGAATTTCTTGATTACAATGAAATGATAGGGTTCATATTTCATGTAAGGGAATATATGAATTTTTGAATGAAGATTCATGTGAATTTGGCCTCATGTTTTGCATTAATTATATCTTGTTCAGGAAGATGCTAAGAAGCTCGACAGAGGTGCCAAATATAGATACACAACATGAATGGTTTTGTGTACGTTTCTGATCCACTTACTCATTTGCAAGCTTTGGTTACTAGCTACGGATAATAAATTTTGTGAACAAACCGCATTGTGTGATATTCTTTTAACTTTTATTTTATTTTTTTAGATTAAATTATTTTTTTAAAAAAAATCTTATATCATACAATACGAGACATAATAATAATTTTTATTTACGTTTCAATCTTCACTACTGATCCGTATTGCTCTTCCGTAACGTGCGAGCATTTTTGCTCATGCGTTGTCATTCAAAAAATCACGCCAAAAATAATGCAAGAATGATGAATAATTTAAAGAATTATAATTGGATGAAGTTACATTTAAATGACAAAGTTATTAGAGCTAATGGTATGCTTATTTTGAAGGAAAGATAGTTTGTCCCAAATTTAGGTAAAATATTACTCTTCAAAAAAAAAAAAAGAAAAATTCATTTACGTTGATAAAAAATTTTAGTTTACGTAATGATATACGACTAAAATTGTTATATATATTAAAAACCAACTGAAAGAAATAATAAAGTATTGTTTTTTAGATTTTGATCACCAAAACTTTTATATAATATAAAGTTTTGTTTTTTTTGATTTTGGCCACTTACACTTTTAAAGTTTTGTTTTTTTGATTTTGGCCACTAACACTTTTAAAGTTTTGTTTTTTTGATTTTGGCCACTAAAACTTTTATATATTATAAGGTTTTGTTTTTTCTATTTTGCCCACTAAAACTTTTTAAAGTTTTGTTTTTTCCATTTTTGCCACTAAAACTTTTATATAATATAAAGTTTTGTTTTTTCGATTTTGGCCACTAAAAGTAAAGTTTTGTTTTTTCGATTTTGGTCACTTAAAATTTTATATAATATAAAGTTCTGTTTTTTCGAATTTTGCCACTAAAACTTTAATATAATATAGAGTTTTGTTTTTTCTATTTTGGCCACTAAAACTTTTTAAAGTTTTGTTTTTTTTTTTATTTTGGCCACTAAAACTTAAAAGTAAAGTTTTGTTTTTCGATTTTGGTCACTAAAACTTTTATATAATATAAAGTTTTGTTTTTTCGATTTTGGCCACTAAAACTTTTTAAAGCTTATTTTTTGGCCACTAAAACTTTTATATAACATAAAGTTTTGTTTTTCGATTATGGCCACTAAAATTTAATAGTAAAGTTTTATCTTTTCGATTTTGGTCACTAAAACTTTTATATAATATAAAGTTTAGTTTATTTAATTTTGGCCACTAAAACTTTTAAATTTTGTTTTTTCGATTTTGTATAATTTTATGTTATATATATATATATATAATTGTATACAGTTTATGATGAGAGATTTGACTTTGCTATGTAACTTATGATTTTGCAAATAATATGTAATACCCATTATCGGAAGTATACTGTGATAACCCGCCGGAACGCGCGGGTGGGATTAAACCTAGTTAGCATTAAAGATCAAATGTGATAAATTAACACGTGTATATAATCAGGCTTGATTAAGTTGATATACACTGTAGATGAATAGGGGAATAATGCTTTTTTGTCATTCTTTGAGATTTTTTTTTGGCTTTTTGTAGTTTTTTTTTTATTTAGGTTTATTGAAACATGCTTTTATGATTGGGTAAGCTTTCTAGCTTTACGATAGAATGTTGCTCGTTTTCACAATAAAATACACTTTATGGTTTTGTGATGCAGTAACATTAGGTACAACTTTTTTATCAATTAGGTATACAAGCTCATGTTGATTTTCACCGCAACATACTATAGTTGGTAAACCATTATTAAATTTAAAAAATACACAATCGCATGTTCCTTGCTATAATGCACAAAGAAAAAAAAAAACCTAGTTTACACCCAAATTTCGAGTCAAGTGTTGGGTTTCCATTTTTCCATATGCTCATACTTCTTATGGTTTGTTTGGTATTAAATAAAATAAATAAAAGAACTAAATAAGAATTGACAAGGGAAAGAAATTAATCTTTCTATGCTATTGTCCTTTTAAGTTATGCTATTGTAATGAAATGACTTATTACTTCATGGGTCAGGTCATGGCTAGCTAAGGGCGTAATTCACAACATGAATTGAGATAGGCTAGATCAATAGAGATGGTGGTTGTTGTCGTTTTTTGGGTCATAGCCAAGTCATGGTTTGGGTGATGAGTCAGATTATTGGTCAGAATGTTTGATCATCATCGATCATGGTATAGGTTAGGTCATGATCGATTCACGAATTAGGTTGGGACATAGTTAGGTCATGTCATGGGTTGAGAAATAGATTGGATCGTGCTATTTATTAATTCATGTATATCAAATACTACCTTAATTAATAACAATAACATATTTCATAAATGATCATTGTCTTTATGGGATTTTTGATATGCTAAAACTCGTTTATATTAACTTTATGAAGATGGTATCCTACATATACACAATTAATTGTCTACATTCTTATGTGGGGTTATATATGTTAGCGTTAAATTAAATACCAAAACGTTTAAGTTCAAATATATGTTTTTCTCGACAAAATTATGATATGATGAGACGTGTTAGATGGAGAAACAAGGACCACACGAAACTTTCCAAGTGGGTTCAATTGACATCAAAAGGGATTAACGATACATGGATGGACAAGATTCAGACGTTAACATCTATAAAACCAATTTTCATGATAAATTTAATTAATTTATTTTAATTTAATCAATCAAATTTATATATAAATGCATTAAAAGGGGACGGATAAAAACTTTGAAAAGTGTAGGAAGCTACCAGAATTTGACACGTGTAATATGAACGATGGTATGACGTCCGTATAAAATCACCGGCCATGTTATATAAAATCACAAAGCGTCATTTAACATCCATGATTAAGGATCATTAATCACGGACCATCATTTAACACAGATAATCACAGACAAACTGCATAATCACGGATTAAAATGTAAGAATCACAGACCATATAAAAAAAACTATAGCAATATTATACTCAAAATAAAGAACATAAAATTCTCTATTTTATGGTTTAATTTAAAATAAATGATTAAATATATAAAATTTATTCAATTTTTTGTAGGTTCTCTTTTTTACACTTAATGATTTAATTCACATAAATTTTAAATAAAAAGTGTGAACTAATAGAACTTTAACTAGTCATTATTTTGATCAAGGGTCAAGGATCAATCCTATCTTCAATTCTTACAAAAAAAAACCCCTTTGTATTTGAATATTGACAAAGATGTATATATATGTATGTATAAATGGTTCAAAAGGTTGAAAATTTTCAAGAAAACTCCTTCCAATCATTCAAAAAAATTTTTTTAAATAAGATTATAAATATAACTAATTAAGTAAAAACAAAAAAAAATACAACAAAAAATTAAAAATATTTAAATCATCAAATTACACACACACATATCTATAATCTATACTCTATAATAAAAGAGTAACAATTTTGCCACTTGTCACCCTCTTACATTACTAATCCCACATGTCACATTCTTAAACTAATATTGCCACATGTCAACTCCTTATCACTTAACTTAATTATCTCTCTTATTAAATAACTATATTATCTCTCTTATTAAATAAATTATTTCTCTTATTAAATAATATAATATTAATAACTAATATCTTATTTATCTTTTTATTATAAAGCATAAATTAAATTAAAAAATCAAAATTTTTAAAGTAAGAAATATTTTATTTTTAAAAAACAAAATTTATGTAAAAAACAAGTTATCTTAAATTTTTTTTAAATAAAATATATTATAAAAGGAGTTTTTAAACAATGAGATTTTTATCATTTAACAATGAGAAAAAGTTACATTTTTGTTTCGTTATGTTTAACGCTAATTTAAATTGAGTCGTTCAACTTTAATAATTACAAAAATTATATTTTATATTATTGATTCATAAAAGCAAGTTTTTAATATAATAGAAACTGAAGTTTTTAATGTTTGTTATTTCAAAGATATCAATTATTACACATTAAAAGGTCATATATCATTTGTATAATGATTAAAGTTTTTAATTATTTTTTTATTACTTAAAAAATTTATTAATATGTAATTTAATCATTTTATATAAAAATATCGTTTTATAATCGCTAAATTTTCATTACTAACTATTTAATATTTTATATCAAAATCCGTGTATTACACGGGTTAATAACCTAGTCTATAATCAAAGAGTAACAAATTTGCCACATGTCACATTCTTACACCACTAATGCCATATGTCACATTCTTGCACTACAATTGCCACTTGTCAACAACTTATAATTCCACTTAATTCTCTCTCCTATTAAATAATTATATTCTCTCTCTTATTAAATAAATAAGGCAAATTGGATTTAAATAATCCAAACTTTGACCCATTGGCCGCTGCCGGTCCCAACTACGAAAATCCCCGATAACGGTCCGAACTTTCGACATATTTTCCCGGGGCGGACCGCCGTCAAATAAACCCTAACGGCGTTAACGCTTTTTTCGAATTTCGAACGAATTTTTGAGGGTTTTTGTTCAGATGGAGAATACGAGTCGAATGATGTATAACTTGCCTTGAAACGTTGCTTCAAATTTCCCAATTTTGGTGTTTAAACTTTCAATTCGTCAAAAGAAATCATCAAATTGAGAAATTTGGAGCAACGTTTCGAGGTAAGTTATACGCCATTCGACTCGTATTCTCCATCTGAACAAAAGCCCTCAAAAATCCGTTCGAAATTCGAAAAAAGCGTTAATGCCGTTAGGGTTTATTTGACGGCGGTCCGCCCCGGGAAAATATGTCGAAAGTTCGGACCGTTATCGGGGATTTTCGTAATTGGGACCGGCAGCGGCCAATGGGTCAAAGTTTGGATTATTTAAATCCAATTTGCCAATAAATAATTATATTCTCTCTTATTAAATATATAATTATAATACTAATAACTAACATATTATTTATCTTATTATTATAGAGTACACTTTAAAATTTTTTATAAAATATGAAATTCTATAAAATCTAAACTTTTAAAGTAAGAAATATTTTATTTTCAAAAAACAAATTTTATGTAAAAAACAAATTATCTTAAAAAAATGATTTTTTTAAAATAAAATATATTATAAAAGGATTTTTTAAACAATGAGATTTTTATCATCCAATGACGTTTTTTAATCTAATATTTTATATTAAATCCGTGTAATACACATGTTTATAACATAGTGCAATATATACAAGTAATCTAAAAGCATAATATTTCATTTATTTCACCGGTGTAACACACGGGATTTAACCTAGTATATGTATATGTATGTATGTATGTAACTCACGAAGTTCGCATTTATTTAAGTAATAAAGTTAAATACATGTAATCATGAACTCTATTTGCTTAAATTATTTTTATCTCTTTTCTTTCTTTTCTTTTTTTTTTTTTGACATTTAAAATAACAATTAGCATAATTCTATACTTTATATAATATGAGGTAGTATAGAGTGTTTCGTAGCGATCACCCTACTGCATGATTGATGATTGTTATTAAAATTAAAATAGCTAGGTTTACACACACATACATTATAATGACTACTATAATAAGAAAATAAGAATCATCGACAAAACAGAAATAAATAATATAGACAGCGACAAATAATTACCAAGCTGTAGCTGACAAATGGTCTTTCCGATGGGCCATCCGTTAATAAACCGTCCGTCCGTATTAACTAAATGGGTTGAATCCACTAAAAATAGATATTTTAATAAGTAAGAAAAAAAATAAAAATTTGACATGTGACATGTCACAAATATAAGAAATCAAAAATCCAATACAAAAAACATAATCTAATACAAAAAAACAAAATCCAGTATAAAAAAAATCAGTACTAAAACTAAAAATAAAAATCTAGTAAAAAATAAAAATCTAGTGCAAAAAAAGAAAAATGTAGTACAAAAAACAAAAATACAGTGAAAAAACACAAGAATCCAATATAAAAGAAAAAACATAATCTAGTATAAAGAACATTTTGTACAAAACAAATAAAAACCCAATACAAAAAAAATAAAAATCCAGTACAAAGAAATAAAAATGTAGTACAAAAAATAAAAAATGCAATATAAACAACAAAAAAAATTCTAGAAGAAAAATATAAAACAAAAAAAGAATCTAATAGAAAAAATAAAAATCTAGTATAAAAAATAGGAGGTTGTAACTAAATTATCATTACACATGTCAAACTATTTTAGTTTTTATTGTTTTTAGGAAAAAATCTCTTTTTATTTGATATTTATCCTTGATTTATAATCATACGTTGAAAATCATATTGCCCATAACTGTTTTTCCATCGGAGCATCCCCGACAGATTTTAGTCGCTGATCATTTCACCAAAGAATATGTGACTATTTGTTCTTTTGAGTTTTGACTAGTATATAGTGCTTTGTTTAGCAGTGCAAAATACATGCTGTTACGAAATATATGGCGCATGTATATTTTTAATTTTATGTGTTTATATGTTTTAATTAGTGTCGTACCCACGTTGAATAGCTCCTCATTTTGAAATTATTTTTTTTAGTAATATGTATATTAAAAATCATAATCGTTTCTCTTAAAATTTTTCAATCATCTACCTTAAACTTTTAGTTTCTAAGTGTTAGTTAATAAACCAATTAAGTTGAAAATACCCAACTAATAATTTAAAGTTTAAACCCAATTTAAAACAAAGTTAAGTAAGAAATATAATAAATGAAAGCACTACTAGCCCATTTTAAACTCTAATATTAATTTTAATAACATATCAACATAATATTTGAAGTCATATATACGTAGACGAATTGATGATAAGAGTTTAAGCGATATCGTATTTGTTTTGTATAAAACAGTTACTTAGAAAAGTATTCATATACGTTGTTTTGGGTATATATAAATAAATGAACACGTGTAATCAACAAGTGTATATATGTATTCTATTTTTATTATGCTTTTGTATATGCAATGTAGTTGATCGTTTTTTAATACAACTTGACCCAATCTTACTCAACCTAACTTCAAAATAAACAACGATTTTCCTCACGGAAAAAAATTTATGCGTCCCCTTCTTTCCGAATATGATAAAGTTGTTCAACAGGTTGCTTGATTGTACTAGTATAGCATAATTTTTATTTTATGTACATCAAGGTCTCTCATATTTATTTATTTATTATTATTTCTTTCTTAAGACAGTCTTTTATATAAAATCATACAAAACATTCTTTTAACTTTTATAAAATTACAGGTTTCATTCTTTATTTTTAAAAAACTTTATCCTTTTACAAAAAACTGTTATGAATTACGTTCTTTAAGCTAAAATTTTTTACATTTTTCATTAAACTTTTAAAAAATAATCAAAGTGCCTTGTGTTAATTATAAAGTTTGCATATATCCTAAAGAGTCAAGCCACATTTAGAAAAAGTAGGGTCGAGCTCGATTTTGAAAGAACATTCACGAGTCAAGCTCGACCTTTATAATAAAAATCAAAAGGAACCAAACTTTATTTTGAGATTTCCGGGCATAAAGAGCTAGGCTTGATCTTTGATGAGCTCAAACTCGACTTGTTTACGCTCATACTTAAACAAACTATTATCTATAAATGTTTTCAAAAAGTAAAAAAAAAAAAACGAAAATAACATTTTTAAAAAATATGTGTGTTTTTAAATCTAAAAGAATTTTTTTATGTAAAAACAAAAAAAAAATCTTTTTATTTTATAAAAAATGCAACTGGATTTTTTTAAAGTTACAGAAAATTACATTTAGTTTTTTAAAAAGTTACAGAAAACAAAGGATCACATACCCAAACATTTTTAATATTCTTTTTAGATAAAGTTACAGAAAACGTCATTTAACTTTTCAAAAAGTTGTAGATTTCCTCCTTTAATAAGAGTATTTTTGTTATTTTTTAAATGTTTAACCGAAAATACAACGATAGTTATCGTTGTACTTCTTGAAGGGTAAATGATTTTAAAAAAGAATCAAATATGAGAGACAAAAGATTTGCCTAAAAGTATAAAAGGATATCCAAGAAAGATGTTTGGGCATGAGATCATTAGTTTTCTATAATTATGCCTAGGTAGTTAATTAATTTGGGAGTGTAGAAAAAGCAAAGACAACTACAAGAGGATAAGAATTATGTGGGCTTAGTTTAAAAAGCTTTTAGAGAAGCTAGATTTTTACAAATAGCACATGGTCTTGCTTTCTAGCTTTCCTAGTGGTCATACAAACCTTCTTAATTTCCTTACACACAGGCTGGACTTACTCAATCACTTTTTCCATCCCATGAGCCCCCACCTTTGTTTGAAGGCTAGAGTTAACCGACCCTATTGTCTTAACCTACTAGAGCTTCCTCTTGACTTGCCTTGCCATGTGAGGTAGTCCCAAAACTTCTTCCGGTTTAATTGGTGAACTACCCTACAACAACAACAAACGTACCCAGTAAAATCCCATTTAGAGTGAGGTCTGGGGAGGGAAAGATAAAGACACACATTACCCCTAATCTACAAATAGAATAGAGAGGCTGATTCGCAATTGGTGAACTACCCTCTTCCGTTTTAAAGGACGTAATGTGTAACAATTTTTGTTTGACGAAGAATATCAATATTTTTAAAAAATAAAAGAATGAAACATGTAAATTTCTGAAAATGTAATATATGTCTTTTCTTTTTTAAATTAATATTTGACAAGAATGTCTTGTGTCTCTATTATTAAAAGTTATACAAGTACCTTTCTGGGTGCTATTGGCTAGGTTGTGTACACGAAACATCAACATTACATTTATTGTTGGGTTTTTGAAAGTTTGTGTGTATCATTTATTAGAATGTCCAATGATAGCTATTGGCTAGGTTATATTTTGTGACATCAATACATTTGAAAGTTTGCTATTGGCTAGGTTACATTTTCGTCCTTTATGAAAGAAAATTTCTAGGACCGCTTTCATAATCAAACATAAAATGATTGTACGCATTATTTAGGCAAACTACGTACATCTTTTATATATAAAATGATAGCTACTTTCTTCTAGCTAGGCCAATTGAGTGGTTGATAGAGAGACAATAAATAGACGTTTATGAAGACAGGGATGCAACCGGTGAGGATGACTTGCGTACTAAATGATATCGGGAACGTTCTTGAGAAGACACCGACAACATGAAGGCATTTATATATTATTATTATTATTATTATTTTAAAGCCCGTCTTTTAAACGTGGTTTGATTCCTATATATCATGTTATGTGACAAACACATTATAGTACAACGACATCTTGATGGTGTGATAAAACTTAAGAACTATAACATATTGAGTTCAAATTTCGATCACAAGTAAGATTTTTTCAAAATACTGAATTTTCTTCTAAACCGATGACTTGTTGGTGTATATGATTGGATGGTACCACTGTTGACACGGTAATAATTCAGTGATTCGTTAGTGTACCAAACTAGTCGTCCAAAAAAACATCATGCAATGTTGGACACCAAATTTCCGGCCGTCTCTATTATGTATATGGAGGAAAGATCAAATAATAATAGATTTTTGCTTAAAAAAAGTAAGAACTAATATAATATTGACATGTTACATGATAATTTAGATATAATATATATATATATATATATATATATATTTTTGTACGAGATTTTTATTTTTTTGTACTATATTATTTTTTGTATTGGATTTTTGTATTTTTCATAATATATTTTTTTTTGTATTGTACTGGATTTTTATTATTCCGTACTATATTTTTTGATTTTGGTACTGGATTTTTGATTTTTTTACTAGATTTTTGTTTTTATGATTTTTAGTATGTCACATGTCAAACTCTTATTAATTCATAAACTTTTTAGGCAAAAACTCATTCTAAGTAGACCAACCCCTGTATATATGGGTGACGGTCCATATTAATTTAACGTGCTAATTTAATAATAATTTCTTGTATATATCTTGTTAACAAGTTTTATTACTAGCTGTCAAATGATAGATTAATTTTAATATTTTTATGATAAAAATATATTTCTTTATATTATGAGTGAAATCATTCTTTTATGAACAAATTTCAACTCGTTTACCTTTTAACTAATAACAATAAATTTATTAATAAGATTGCGTAGAAAAACCATGTCTTTGTTTGATTGCTTAAATTGCAGTATTGAGTGCTATCGCGCCCACAACTTTATTTTTGGTTTTACCTCTAACTAGTAGTACTATTGCCTATTGTATGTGTATGAACTTTCATATGTGTGTTTTTAGTGGACACCTAAACAATCACTGGTACTTCGCAAACGGTTCATAATTGACTAAAGGAAGCCCGAGCTGACAACTAATTCAGACGAACGGAGCCCCTAACCCACCAGCCACTAATTTTCGGGGAAAACCTGACCCAAGCACCCGTCCAAATGCTCGACGATGAAAGGCCAGTAAAATCGGTGGAATCAAGGATCGAACCCAAGACCTAGTCTACTATCACTTCTTCAATACATTTATCTTATGATTTGAACAATACATCATTGGTGCTTATATGTATGTTTATTTTGTAAGAAGTTAGGAAGACAGTTTACTGATTTTAAAAAATAATTTAAAACCATTCCGTACGATAATACATTTTCTCAAAGCATTAAGAGATTTCAATTCGTTACATTTAACCAAAAAAGGTTTAACTAAGTTTAATCGTTTATCAAGATTATTTTGTTATGATTTCCTTTAATTTTACAAGATTAAATAATATTACAATATAGGTTTCATGAAATTAGTTTTTAAAAAAGAAATTTTTGTTTTAACTTTTATGTATACATTACATATTCTGAATATAAACCGTAATTAAGCAAGCATAAAATATCTTCATGAGCTAACACATACAAAAATCAATCGTCAATCTATAACAACTAGGGATTAGAGACAAAAGAAGGTATTGATTTGTTCTCCCACTTGCACACAAACGTCGAATGAAGGATTTTTAGGACATGCGCAAGATTTGATCCAAGTTTGATTAAATTAATTATCTTTAAACTGATAACTCTACGATTCTTTCATAGTTATGATCAATTGGATGATTCATCATAGCTTTATATTCAAACAATTAATCGAAAAAGTAGATATAGTACAATCAAAAGTAGAAAAAATGTTTATTTTCTAACTTTTTTCAATTCAAAAAATGATTGAAAACGGATGCAAGTACAAACAAACTTAAACAAGCAAATTTACCCGGTATATTCTCACTTTTCAGTAGGGTCTGGGGGAATGATGGACACAAATCTTACCCCTATCCCAGTTCGGATAAAGAGACTGCTCCGAAGGAGTCCCCAACATTTTTAACGTTATTTTCATAAAATATAAAATAAGTAAAATAATGTTAAAATTAGTGCACTTTTACTTTAACCTTTTGAGGGCCCACTCATATATACATTATATGTGTGCACCGCAAATGTGACGTAAACAGATGCAAGTACAATAAACTAAAATTTAGTAATTCAACCCTAAAAGAAAATTTTGATCCTATTGCGTATTGTTTATAGCGGCATGCCGGAGTGGTAAGACGAGGGACTGCAAATCTTATTTCCCTAGTTTAAATCTGGGTGCCGCCTTACCAACAAAACGATTCAAGTATAATATATTTTTTTAGTTTTAAAAATAAATAAATATAATCTAATACTTGACCGGGAAAAAGAAAATCTTGAATCTAGATATTCTTTTAACTTCAACTAAGACCCTTGGGTATGCCCCTTGAGTGGGCGTGGGGAGGGCGTGAGAGGGCTTGAATGGGGATGGCTTGATTGTGGCAACGGCGTGAGAGATACAATCTCTCTCTCTCTTTCTCTCTCTCTACACACACACACTCACTTTCTCTCTCTCTTACACACACTGACACTCTCTCTCTTACACACACACATACTCACACACACACACACACACACATATATATATATATATATATATATATATATATATATAAGTTTAAAAAAGGGATGATGACGTGGAGTGAGTGGGGTAATGAGGCATTTCCACCAAAATGGTGGGGTGAGTGGTTGTGGTGAGTGCTTATGTGGCGCCTACGTGGCGCATACGTGGAGTGAGTGGGGTGCCTTGGCACACCCAATAGTCTAACCCCCCCCCCCCCTATTACTCTATATACTTGATAATGAAAGTGGTTTTTAAAAAAATAACATTTAACTATTTTTTATGTTTAATATATCTACTTAATTAAAATATTTTCAGTTTCGTATACCAAGTATAATTATCTTTATACAAATTTTCCAGATTTTTTTTAAAATAAAGTCTCTTTTCACTGACTTCAATTCATGTCGATGTATGATGATCATTAATTCGTAAATATGATAAACACATAAAATAACACAATAATAAAATATTTATAATTTTCGAATAAAGGAATTTAACATTCCTAGCTGCGTATATGTCAGAAGAGATATGATGATTTCATGTAAAAATATCTCCATTTTGGTTGGTAACTTATTATATGCCATCTGATTTTATATGCAGTAAAAACTTTATTATGATGTGATATTGACGTTTTAACTTCACCTCCACTAATGGATCATATATATATTTATTTTGTCACGTTTAACATGGTGCTTTGAAAATTATAAATGCTCAAAGAAAAACTTATTTAAACTGTATATATATTATACTTTTATCATAGAAAACGTTCAATGTTTTTGGTGGAGTCATGATGCCGGTCCCCTATATGTACCAACTGTAGATATTTATTGATTTCCTTTTACGATATATACAGATGGAAAAATTCAATGTGGTTAATTGGTTGGAACGCTCGGATTTAAATTACAATAACATTACAAATATTATAAACTAGACTATTACCACGTGTATTACACGGATTTAATATAAAATATAAACCAATTAATAATAAAAATTTAGTAATTATAAAACAATATTTTTATATAAAATGATTAATTTACGTATTAATAAGTAATTTAAGTAATAAACAATAATTATTTTTTTTAATAAAGAAACAATTTGTACGCGAGTTTCATGGTTTGTAACAACTGAAATTTTAAAAGTAACTGACATTAAAAATTTTATTTTTTCCCTCAAAAACCATTAATTTGTTGTAAAATCAAGATGATGTTGTATCATTTTTTTTAATTATCAAAGTTAAGTGACAAAATTTGAAAATATCCATAAATATAAAGGATCAAAAATATAATTTTCCCCGCAAAATAAGAAGACAATGTGCAATTTTTAAGTTACGTCATAATTTGTAAATATCATTAAACATAAATGATCAAAATTGTAATTTTCACTATCATTTTTACGATTTTTGTATTTGTAAGTATTTATTTTTTGGGATTTCGTGTTAAAAAAGTCATTTGTTTAAAACAATCTTTTGTTTGAAATTTCTATTTTAGAGTTTATTTCATTCTTTTAAAAAAAATATTTTTTTGAGAGAAACTTATTTATTAGAAAAAATTACTAAAAATAACGATTTAAAATCTTTTTTGTCATTCAAAATTTTGATTTTCAGAAAACTTTCATATTTTAGAAAAAAAATAAATGATGTTTTTTAATAAAAAATTTTGATTTTGATTTTATTTAAAAACTATTTGTAATATTAAAAAAGTAAATAATATCATTAGTATTATAATTAGTTAATAGGAGAGATAATTATAAATATATATTTAATATGGAAGAGAATTGAGTGATATCATAAAAAGATGACATATGACATTATTAATCTAAAAATGTGACAAATGACAAATTAGATTTTTGTTTATTATAATAGTAAGAAGTAAGATTTAAAGTTAATTAGAAAGCTGTTTTTTTTGTGATATGTTGGTTTCATTTAACGCCCCATTTGCGGTGCACGCATATAATGTATATATGTGTGGGCCCTTAAGGTGTAAAAGTAAAAGTGCACTACTTTTAACGTTATTTTAATTATTTTTGTGAAAACGTTAAAATCGATGAGATTATCAACCTCAAACGATAACTTTGAGCCGGTGACTCTTTCGGTATCCTTCCCCCCAGACTCTACTGAAAAGTGAGAATATATAGAATAAGGTTGTTGTTATGTTGGTTTCACATTAACGGTTTTTAACTTAGAGAAATTAGACATGTGGTCAGAGCCGGCCCTAAGAATCAAAAAATATTCTGAGGCCTGGGGTGAGAAAAAATGGGTCCTTTCAGAAGCGACCTTATAACAAATTCAAATATTAAATTAGGGGTGTTCAAGAAAGCCGAAAACCGAACCGTATTCGTAACTGAAAAAAACCGAACTGCATTCGTAACTGAAATAAACTGAACTGCATTCGTAACTGAAAAAATCGAACCGAATTTTGAATTCAATTTTCGTTTTGGTTCCTCACTCCAAATTTTGGTTTTTTTCTGTTATTGTTCTAAATTTTTTTGAATTCGGTTTGTTTGGTTAACTGAGCAAACTGAATTCAGATTTAAATTTATTATCTTATTAATAATATATGAGCTTGAATTCAATTTATTCAGATCAATTTTTAACCGGTTTATTTGGTTTTTAATCGGTTTATTCGATGGAATTCGGTTTATTTGATTTTAGTTGGTTTATTTGATTTTTAATCGGTTTGTTTGGTTTTAACCGAAACCGAACCGAATCTCAAATTCGGTTCGTTTTTGGATAAGGAAAAATTGAAAACCAATTAAACCGAACCGAATAAATATTAACCGATTCTCTATATATACACATATATCAAAATTTTGTGCCTCCTAAAAAATTGGGCCCGGGATAAAGGTCGGGTTTGCCCTTTCCCAGACCGCTCATGCACCCTTTTAAACATTGATGTTATATATTTTTTATATAAATAGTTTGTATATATAATATATAATTTTTTTTTAAAATTTCGGGCCCCCTAAATTGTCGGGCCCGAGACGGTCGCCCAACCCGCTACTCCCCATGGCTGGCCTTGCATGTGATACCAGGCGTGTGTTTTCACCAGATTCAGGAAGACCTGAAAAACCCGAATTAGTTCTCCACGAATATTTTGTATGTAATAACTAATATGTAAGAACCAAATACCCAAAGTCTATCGGGTCTACCCAAAAAACACACCCCAGACAAGATTGAATTCAATGCGGTATCCAATACATCCTTAATTTCCCACACCCCTGGACAATATTGAACAATGACAGACAATAGAAGTGTGGTTTCCACTAGAAAGTTCTTGCTTGTTTAGATCTGATTTGTTAAATAATTGAGATCGTGATTTGGTTTGTTTCAGTTTTGGTTCGTTAAACACGTTCGAGTTGTTTTATTTTTGTAGTCATATTGGATTACAACCATTTTAAATAGGTAATGGTTGGTTTGAACAAAATATAAAACATAATATTCAAGTATAAATTGAGAAGCGTTTAACCCAACCCGATAAAATCCAAGAACCGAATATACTTTAGTTGTTTGCTTTGGTTCTTAGTTTCATTTTCATGTTTTCAAAAATCGGATAACCAACTCGAGAAACTTGAAAAACAAACTTGAACAACCCTAGCTCATACCCCCTAGCCACCATTAATCTTTTTCAAATCCAACTCAATACTGTTCCATTGTTGGTACTCTCCAATATTTAACAAATTACACGACACAACAACATTTCGTTTGTTGTAAACCAAGTGAATCAATTTCTCCATGTTCCAACCATTAAACGCTTGCAAGAAGTTAAATGGACCCTTTTTCATATGAAAGGCACTATGGCATTTAGTTTCAACATTTATAAACTTACTCAAACATCGCATCTTGGTAACTTTGATGTTGACTGGGGCTCTTTGTATTGAGATTTGACACTCAACATATGGTCACTTTATATTCTTGGTTGGCATCCCTATTTCGAGGAGCACAAAGTAACAACCTGCAGTCTCTCACTCTAATTGTGAATTCAAATATTTGTCCATGACCAACACAAATGCATAAATTGATTTGTAAACTCACTTCCTATGTGAACTTCATGCTTGGCCTTCGGATCACCCAACTATTGTTGTGCTCTATATTTAACACAAAAATGTCATCTCACACAAACGTGCTAAACATATTGATCTAGACTATCTTTTTATTCGTGAACTTGTTTCTTATGGAAAAAAAATACACACTTGGTTTATTACCAAGCTTCATGTGGCTCAAATATGTTCACTAGAAGCCTTCCTCAACCTCTGTTTGAATATAAACTTAATTTTAGAAAATGCTTCAACTCAGACCGCTACTATGTAGCTTAATGTAAATATTAAACCACCGTCTAATAGTAGTTTTTCAATTTTGTTTTATGTTTTTGTAATTGACTAATTCTTGTAATCTCATATAGTAAATTTGTGGAGTAGAGGAACTTAAATCTCATAATCTTTACAACTCTAGCTATCAGCTGCTTGAGTGCTTGCTAGAGTTAACTTTAATTGGAAATTTATGGACATCTTCAAGATGCTAATATGGTGAGATACTGCCATACATGACGATAGTACGATACACTAAAATAGCATACCGAGTGATATCCAATGACTACAAATGCATCAACCTCTCACAAATTATTTTAAAACTTTTATCTGAGATGCCCTGTTATCAACATCAATACATTTAGAATAGTATAAATATATGAATCAATATAATTCAAGGTGAACTAGAAGAAAAGTATGATTATAATATATATGAAATTCTTAGGTTTCTTCGATCATGCTCATTAAATATACCTTACAGCCACTTAAGTTCAAATCAACAATATGCTTGCAATTATTCACCACATGTGATATGCTAAATTCCGTAACCCTGAAGCACATTATAGCAAATGTATCATCATTTCCTGATTAAAATCATACACACATATACAAATTATTTACAGATACAAAAATCCTAAGTATTTCATATCCAATTAACGAAATAATCAATGAAACGCCATATTGATAATCAACAAACTTAGCAATAATCAAAAAACTTAGCAATAATCAACAAACTTTGCAATAATCAACAAAAAAAACATAGAAAAATAAACGAAATGAAAAAAAAAACCTTTGGTAGCAGCCGAGAGCCGGGAGCAAAACACTAGCCGGAATGAGTAATCACCTGATGTTTCTTATGTTTCTTGAAATACACACTCAAAATCAAGAAATCAATACAGACTTTTGAGAAAAAGATGTTTCAACATGAAACCAAAATCATCAATGATTCTCTTCTTACATCCAAAATACAACAAAATATATCAACTTACAAATTGAAACAAGATTGTAGTTCCCTTTAGCAGGGATGGTTGTCGCAAAAAATTGAAGAACCTGTTAGCAGCCAAAAAAAAGAAGAAATGTGAATCAGTCGAACAAAATCAACCAAAAAGAAAGGGGGGAAAAACCTTTTAGCAGGGATGGTTGTCGGAGAACCGGTCAGTCAGTCAAAAACAAAATAGAAAGTCACCTTTTAGCGCCGGAGGTTGTCGGATAAGCAGTCACGGCGGACGGCGGCCGGCGGCATAGTGTCGGAGGCGCAACGGTTGGCGGCAATCAGCACGAGGAGGTGCCTGCGGTCGGTCGGCAGTTAGCAGTGGGGAGCAGCGGGAGCATCCGGTAGCTGCAATCGGGAAAAAATCGTGGAAATGGGGGGAAAATGGGAAGGGAAAGAAATTTCAGCGCCTAAAGTTATCTTTAGCGGCGACTGTCGCCGCTAAAAGTGTCTCCGCTAATGCTAATAAAACCTCGACCGTTGGATCAACATCATTTTTAATGGCCAGATGTGTGGTAGGTCGGATCCGCGCGGCAGTCGCCGCTAATGGTGGTGTCGCCGCTAATGGCGTCGCCACTAATGAAGGTTTTTCTTGTAGTGAGCTTTAACCATGCATTTATCATCATCATACATATGCTATAAGAAGTAAAGAAGATGCTAATTAATTAACGACTGTACATATAATACAGACGTATATTAACTAATTTTGCGTGAAGAATAGTCACTTTGGGTATGTATACACTATTACACTTAACTCATTTGAAATCTTTTTTTTTTTTTAACGGCCAACTCATTTGAAAATATTAACTTCATATGGTATTTGCACTAACTTTGATCTCTACTATAAATGCACCACCCTAATTTTGCAAATTTAGTATCCAATTTATGGGTTTTGGTCGTTTTGCTTTATTTAAGTTTCAAAATGGAAGACGGAAAGTATTGAGAGCTTCTTGTATAATTAATGACGGTATCATTGTGTCTATATCTATACTATCTTAAATTTTCTATTGTGGATCAATGTGAGAGTCATGATCCTCTTGATTTTGGCTATGGTGTGCAAATTCATTTTTCTAGCTGATATTGGTACTAATTAAGAAGTCATAAAATACATAGCATTTAATTTAATAATTATGCCATATGTTTTCATATAAATATACAAATTATTGTTTTGACTATTATTTTTCTAATTTTATTAATTCATCTGCATTGCTATTTTGATTTAGCAGGATGACCTTATGTGATTCCTACGATATGAAAGTTGAAGTATTTGAGCTCTTCACTCATGAATTACCAAGAGTATCCATACGGTGGAGTATTTCAATCTAATGTTTGTATATTACAAACTAGGTTATTAACCTGTCTATTATACGGATTTAATATAAAATATTAAATAGTTAGCAATGAAATTTTAGCAATTATAAAATAATATTTTGATATAAAATGATTAATTTACATATTAATAAATATTTTAAGTGATAAATAAATAATGAAAAACTTTAATCATATAGAAATGATATCTTTGAAATAATCGACGTTAAAAACATCAATTAGTATTATATTAAAAACTAACTTTTATAAATCAATAATATAAAATATAATTTTTATAATTATTAAATTTAAATGACCCATAGTAGCTCATCTCTCTTCTTTCTTCTGTCAACTGTCGTTTACCGGTAACTGGATCAATCGCTAGCTGGAAAGCTTCCACTGTCAACTGCCGTAAGAGGCCCTTTTCCAAAATAGAGAATAGGGCATGGAAGCTTTCTGCTATTAGAGGAGAGTTTTTACTGCAAGGGAGGGAGGGGGATTACACGACTTACAATTCATTTCCTTAACCCTGAAATATTTGGTTATAGCTGACATAAAGTAGAAGGACTCTAAACAAAAGGTATTGGACAAGCTCTTAGAAAATAATCATAACGAACAGAAAACGTAACTTTTTCTATCATTTTTATTACTTTAATTTATAAATAAATTAAAAAGTGTCATTTGTTTATAAAAAATTCATTGTTTAAAAACTTCTTTTATAGTATACTTCATTTTAAAAAAAAATATTTTTTAATATAACTTTTTTTACATAAATTTTGTTTTTTGAAAATAAAATATTTCTTATTTTAAAAACTTTGGTTTTAGAAAATTCCGTATTCTATACAAAAAATTTAAGTGTGTTTTATAATAAAAAGACAAATAATATATTAGTTATTAATATTATAATTATTTAATAATAGAAAAAAATATTTAATAAGAAAGAAAAAATAGTTATTTAACAGGAGAGAGAAATTAAGTGAAATAATAAGTAATTGACAAGTGTTATTTGTGGTGTAAGAATGCGACATATGCAAATAATGTTGTAAGGAGGTGTCATGTGTCAAAATATTACTCTTTTATTATAGAGTATAGATATAGATATAAATAACTATACTAGATATTTATATTTATCAATTTTTAAATGTGATTTAGTATAGTGATTTTATCATGACATTAACATACCCGGCCATTAGTCATGTATGCATCTAGTTTGTATTTGTAGTAAGACAATTCGAAACATATACTTATTTAACATAATGTATTTTAATTAGATTATATAAAGTATATAACCAGGAGAAATACACGGGATTATAACCTAATGTGTGTGTGTATACGTTTATATATATATATATATATATTTATTTATATACACAAACACATATGATAAACAAAAGGGTAGGAGATCTGATTAAGCTTCAATTAATGTCCGGCTTCAGCATTTTTGATCTTCATTCTCTCGAGAAATGTCTTTCCGTTGAGCTTGCGTGAGAAGAAGTCCTTGAGGTACTGTTCCATTACGAGTGTTTTATACATCGGTGGGTCTCGTGTGTTTGCTATGAGACTCTTTGCAGGACCAACATCTGCTTCAAGCTTTGGATTAAAGAACATGGCTAATGAAATCCTCTCTTTAGTTGCATTAACGGTCGCCCTATGCTCGATGCTGTTGTATACCCCGTTGCTCATTATCTGCAAATCAATTATAGTTAGTTAGGCAATCACTATGTACGTACAAGACGTACCATTGTTCTAAGTTTTGGTTCTAAAATAATTACAATGTTGTAAGTCAAAAAACTAACAACGATTTTATGTCTTAAACGGTGATTAATATATAAAAAATCAAAAGAGAAGAAAGTTTTCTAAATATGTTACAATGATACTATAAAAAATCCTAAATTTTGGCTTTATCTTGACGAATCTAGCTATATGGGTTAACGCGTTAACAGTGTGTTATTAGAACACTACCATATTATATATATAGATGAATGTTCATGAGAAAACTCCTCATTTTGAAGAAAATCAAGAAAACTCATACTAACTAATAAATTTTTAAAAAGATTTTTTGATAATTTTTTATCATAAGGTTAGAAACGATATAAAAGAAAAATTTTATTTTGAAAAAATATATAGATAATGAAGTTACGTATATGTAACTCAAAATGTTGCGTATGCAACTTATAAAGTTTCATATATGTAATAACCAATAACACATATTTTTTTAACTTTTTTTTACACTTCTTATAATAAAAGGAAATAAAAATGAAAAAAAATTAATTATTAATGATTGTGATCAGTTTTCTTAATTTCTCCAAAATGATGGTTTTTTTAAGAACGCTCCCCTGTATGTATATATATTAAAGATTTCAAAAAAAAAAAAATTATATATAAGGTTTCTATCTCGTGAAACACAATATTAAAGATAAAAACCTTAAACACTATATATATTTTGTCCATTTGAAATCCTAAAAATAAATTTGTTTTTTTTTAATATTTCATCACGACAAATTTATCATACTCTTATACTTCCACAAATTGATATTATCCTTGCCTGGGATTGAATCCAGGATCTCTTATCTAATAAGCAAGACCTCTAAAAAGCAGGTTACTCATACATTGAATATATGGTCTATTTATTTAATATGATAACAATTTAAACTGATGTGAGAACTTAAACAAAAAATTTTTGCACAAACATACAAAAACATAGTCTTATATATGTATAAAAAAACGAAGATTTGTGTTGATATTTACGATATTATTTGAGCTACCACAATTTAAGATGACTATTATTTTATGTGTGTGTGTTCCAAATTTTTTAGAAGTAACAAAAGAAATTTATAAATATGTTAGAAACTAGTGTAAGTAGCTATATTACACGTGTAAAATATATTAACTAAATTTTAGTCTTTGAAGGAGTAAAATAACAAACAGTCAAACATAGGCAATATTAAATATTATATGGTAAAAGAAATAGAAATAATTAAGCAAACACCTTAGCTAGGTTAACAAAATTAATTTGACATGTGATGTTTACTTATTAGATATAGATAAAGTTTAAAGCAATTAATTTGATTGGACCACGTACGTATCTACTCGATGCATTTTGATCAGAAAACTTTAGTACTAGTCTACCATTACATTACAAATGGATATTATTTTACAATTTTAAAGGGGACATAACCTGAAAGTAGTCGGCAATCTTATATATTAGTAATAAACGAATCAAATATTCAAATGTATAATATAACCACGTTTTGATACTGCATATAATTTAAAAACTAATTAATTAATTAATTAATTAATTTAATTTTATAAATTCATTTAATTATTTTAATATTACCGGATCCAAATTCTAACAAATTAAATACTGTACGTACGTGTTCTTGAGTTTAAGGTGATCAAGGAGTGGTCCAATTATTACCTCAAGAATGTCTCCAACATTAACAACTAAGGCATCTGGAAGAAAACTAACAGGGATCCAAACACCATCTTTCTTAACTTGCAAACCTTCAACATCGTTAACTTGAAGAAGAATAGTGATCCCAGCTGCGTCCGAGTGAGGGGTTAGACCGATAACCTGATCCGGTTGGGGACATGGAGGGTAGAAGGTCATCCTCACTGACTGCATTCCGTCATCAAAAACATCCATCATCTCTTGTTTTTCGATTTCGACTGCCTCGCCGATTAAACCAAATAAATACATGGCTAGTTTTTGCATTTCTTGCAAGTAGCTCTCCATGGTGTCTCTGTACGTTGATCAAAAGAATTGAAGATTGATTTTTGTGTACTGATTTCATTAGTGATATTCACAAAGTTTAAATCTTTTGTTAAGTTTTTAATCAATCATATGTTTGATGTTTGATAATAATTAGCATGAACATAAAAGACGACAAATTAAAAGATCTTGTTTAAGAGTATGATTAAAGGACGTGCGTGCAAATCACAAGTCAAACATTACTTTACATTTCTTCTTCTTTTTTTCTTTCTTTCTTTCTTTCTTTTTTTAATTTATAGGAAAAAGGTATTGTTCTTGGATGAGGCCATACCATTTGATTTTCCAATAAAATTTAAGTGAAACATGTATGTGAATATGTATGAATTTGTGCTAGTTTTAAAAAAAATGATTTAAAATTAAATCAAGATTATATATGTATATATAGAAAGAAAGACCTTAGCACTGGTGGGAATTCTGGAAGTAAGTTGGATTTTCTTCTATGGAGAGGATTGGTGATCATATAGAACCTATCAGCCCAGTCAACTTTCTGATCTTCACTATGAAGTATGGTTTGACCATACCCTTGATATTCACCAGCCGTTAACTTGTACCTCAGCTTCTCTTCCACAGGCATGTTGAAAAAATTCACCACCTCTTCTTTCATTTTCTTGATCAATGATTTGTCAACTCCATGATTCACCAACTACAGGTTAATTCAATCATCATATCAAAGATAATTACCAGCTAGACATATAGATAATTAAAGTTTTATACATATTATATAATATATATAAAGATACTAATTGATTAAACCTGAAAGATTCCCCATTCTTTGCATACGGATCGCAGGTGTATCAGTGGATCCTTGTCGGTGTGGTTCAGATGGTTCATGTCGATGACTGGGATAGAGGGCAAAGGTGAAGAGTGGTCACAAACAAAGGTGGGTTCTCGGTGTTGTTGAATATAACGTTGAGGGACACCCAGTTTGAGTTCTTTTGCAAGCTCTTGCACACTCTCATGGCTTGGTGGTAATATTTGTGAAGAACTCATTTCAGAATAAAAAATATTAAGTTTATGCTACAAATTATCTGAGAAAGTATATGGAGAATTTTGGCAAACAATTAACCTAGCTATAAAGAAGTGTTCTTGCAATGTTGATTTATATAGAAAAATAATTGTTTGAAAGAATGCGACAGAACAGCATATATATAGGCTATATAGCACATGTGTGAGAATAGTTGCATGGGACTTGTTCAATATACAACTAGTTCTGGAAAATCAATTTTTCTAGAACGCTCAAATTAAAATCAATTCAATGCCATTTCAAAAGAAAATGGTATTAAAATCATTCCCATTCCCACCAAAGTATTCGACAAAAGAAAAGTTGGAAATCCTGATCGACCATTTCTTATAAAATTTTCTATTAAAAAATACTAGTTTTTATGATCGATGAAACACATCATATTAATTCCCATTGTCATGTGTAAACCACAGGGTATGGTAGGAGGATCATCTTGCAACCATAATCAAGAAATGATCAAAACTGAGAATCACAAAAACAAAAAACAAATACGTAAGTTTCTGATTGGTATGTTCGAACGTTTACAGACTACCATAGCTAGGTTCTTATAACCCTAATTTCAGTTACATATATTGCTAATTGACATACCCCTAAACTAACTACATATTACATAATACACAACACATTTTTAGACTTATTGAACCAAATGACCCGTTAACTTATCAAACTTGGATTGACAATTACTAAGGCTAACATCACGCACAACATTCATGTAACATTCCTGAAATTTAATATAACAGAATTATGACGTCACTTGAAACTTCATTTATAAGAGTATACACATTCATAATGTAAGAGTACAAAATAAAATAATATATATATATATATATATAAACAAATTTAATGTAATTTATTATACATACGTATAAATACATATGTATGTAGTGGGTATGAAAATTATTTAAAATTATATAATTTAAACAAATAAATCAAATCACATTGTGATAGTTAAAATAGTTTACAAAATGATCTCATAAAAGATTTTATAAAATTTAAACAAATAATTTTGTCATAATTATATAATTTTAAATGAAGCATTTATAAGCTTTTGAAATAATAAATAAAACATTTATGAATTTCTAACTTAAATCATAAGATTCTTTTATAAACTTTAATTATGGATAAATAAAAAAAAAGACAAATAATTACGTTGCAATTTTTATAATAACATTTAAAATAATGTTTTTATAAAAAGATAATCAAATTATATTAATTGTAATTTCAAACAATTTATAACAATTAAAAACAAGATTTTACAAAAGTTGAGGGTTAAAAGTGACAAATTTGAAACTGGATTTACTAAGGAAAACAAAGAGGGATTGAACTTGCCAAAGTCCCAAAGTACTCATCTCTTTCACCCATGGTTTCAACCCAACCCGATCCAATACCCATTTCTTGACCCGTTTTCAATTCCGTCAATTGCCATATGGTTACAGCTAACCAATGATCCTTAGCTCAAGCGGTTGAGGGGAGGTACCATGTGGCTTCAATATTGGGAGGTCACGGGTTCAAATCCTGGCATGGACAAAATAGGTGTTCCATGCTAGGTTAGGGGGTTTTCTCTCACCTATGGTGGGTTTCCTCCTATGGGGTGTGGATATGATCGGGTGGGTCTATGACCCGTCAGTGATCCAAATTGTCGTTCAAAAAAAAAATAAATCAAAGCCTATTATAGGTAGGATTCGAACGCGTTAATCAGATAAAATCTTTAATTGATTGAATTTATATCGAATCAATAACAATTTCTTCCAAAATTAACAAACCAAACATGCGTTAATTGAAACCGAACCAAACGTCTATATAAATCCAATTAAACGGGCATACAAATCCTATGTCTCATTTCAAAACAGTCTGTACACCTAAAATTCAACCAAAACTGCAATTGATCGCGAATCAAGACCAACAAGGGGACGGCCGCTCGTTCTTTCCTCTCTCAGTCGTAAACCATTAAAACGAAAACTAAGGTAAGTGTTTCTTACACCCTTTGATTCGTATTTCTATCTAGAACAATAACCCTATGGTTTCACATACAATCAAAGCCTTAAACGATCGAATTAGACCAAGAAAGGATCTAGGGTTTATCGATGTTCTTAAAACTGATTTGGGGAAACGTTTACCTTGTAGTTAAATATAAGAAATATGACTTTTTTACTCAATTGGAAGTTCAGATCGACTGGTTTGGAGATAAATTCAAAGATAACATGTTTCACCCCAAAACTATCGATGTTCTTTAAACTGATTTGCTCAAGCCGGGTTTTATTTATTTATTTATTTATTTTTAAAACTATATATATATATATATATATATATATTATCTTTTAAACCTCTAATCACTTTTAAAAATTTTGATTTCACATAAATATTTTATAAACTAAAAGATTTGTTATTTTTGATTTAAAAAAATATATAATAGCATATATATAGTAACAACAATATTAATTTTGATTATAAATTTAAAATTTTAAAATCCATTTATTTGTATAAATATTTTAAACCATTAAGCTTTATAAAAATGTTTATTTAGATATACAAAGTTTTAATAAATGTTTACGGATATTTTGATTCACAAAGATTCAAGATTTATAAACTTTATTAACTAGAGATAAAAAAGGACATTATTATTAATATTTATTTTGAAACTATTGATATAACATATAAATTAAACTTTATTGTTATTTAAAAAATATTATAAAACAATGTATATTTATAAACAAAGTGATACAAGATGTAAAATTCATTTTTAAGATCTTTTAAAAGATATTATTATCAAATTTATTTATTTTATTATTTTGAATCCTACAATTTTTATTCAAATAAGGATTATGAATATTTTTTTAAACTAAATAAATTCATGTATGATTTTATGACTAATATATCATTTGACAATAATAAACTAAAATGATTTATTTGCAAACAATCAACGAAGGAATCAAACAGAACTTCATGATTGATCATTGTTGTATTAAGAATTACATAAAAATGTAATAGTTACATTTACTCATGATTGAACTACATAGGTTTATTTCAATTGAGTTGGACATTATTTGAGCTATACCAACTATTGCAAAGGCTATCTCACTTATTAAGGTGAGTCTTCATAGCCCCTCTTTTACTTTGTTGAACTTTTGGGGTGAAACATGTTATCTTTGAACTTATCTTAAATTCTAAACATTTTCATGTGAACTTAGCTAATGGCTTTATAGTTTGTGAACTTTAGTTAAGAATAGGCATTGATCACACATTTAGTGACTATGATAGATCTATTGGACTGACCATTCCACCGATGTTTGATTTACCCTTCGGGAGAGGCCCGCGGTGATAGTTTACTAGCTTGAGCATTGTTAGTAGTGCTAAACATTGGTCAAACATCATTTTGTTAACATTGATGATCTGCTTTACTAGCTAGTTCATTTTTAATTATGTTCATTACGCTTTGTGTTCACATATGACATCATTTATAAGATTTTTGTAAACATATTTTAGTGTGAGGATACAAACCTATGAAACTCACAAACTATTCGTAGTTAACACTTGATTTTAAACATGTTTAAGGTGGAAATGACAAGTTAGCTATAGTAACAAGCTTGGATTAGTTTACATTTAATTTGTATTTAATGTATTAGAATTGAAATGATGTAACTGTTAGGGTTTGAGAATTTGAAGTAATGTAATAAATGTTTGAGTTTAATGTTTGAACTATTTACAACTTTATACCTTGTGCTATGAACAATCTACACTTCGTGCCACCCCGATGTTTCCGCTATCGGTCGGGGTGTTACAATTCATGTTTTAATGAATGAATAATCGATCAAAGAACCAAGAACCAGAAAACAACAACATACGTACTTCCAAATATAGTATTGTATATAGAACGTATACAAATCGATTACAACATTTGAAACTTAGAATCACGTCACCCACCCCATACACCAATGAAGGGGTTAAATATCTTGCTAACAGTTGTCAACTGGAGTCGCGATTATAGTTATTCTCAAGTCGTGATGAGAAAGGTTTATTAAAAAGCCCTCATTTTGAATAAAAATTAAGAAAACGAATCAAAATTATTATCAATAAATTTTGTTTTTTTTATTTTAAGTTATTTTTAAATGAAATAAAAACAATGTCAATCAAGTTATTACATATATATAAAACATTTTATAGGTATGAGTTACATACATGTAACTTAATGAATTGCATATTTTTATTTATTTATTTTATTTTTATTTATAATACTTATAACTTTATGATTAAAAGTACGTCTTGAAAAAAAAAATAGAAATTAATTGGCTGGAAATAGTTTTAAAAGTTTTCTTACAATCTCTCCATATTAGTGACATGCATGCTTTAAACGTCCCTAGCCTCCTTAGCCACATAACATTACACAATGTTTACACATCACATTATTCTAGACCCACATGACCACCTCTTATGAATTTAGTTATGTATAAGAGGTCCAACAAATTCCAAATATGCCCAAAATAATCGGAAATATTCTGACCAAATTTTGATACAAACTTAAAAAAAAAACTTTTATCTAAATTTTTGTGGGAAAATACCACAATAAACTTTTTAAGGAATATTATTTTACTTCTTTCGGATATTTGACGGAGATCGGTCAAAATCATCTTTTCCGATGAAACGGTGACCAAAAATTTTGCCTGCCATTAGGTTTTATTTTTGTTTTTAAAAAAGAATCACTAAAAGTTTAAAAATCTATTATAATATGCTTTTTATGTCAGATATCTTAATGGATGTACTTATATTCTTTTATCCATGCTTTCATCATAACATTCACAAGGTAATATCCGGTTTAGACGTAATAAAACCGGGGGTGTTGGCCAATTGTTGGTGAGATGTTTGGTTAGGTATAAACAAATGTGTCACACGAATTTAGCCTACTAGTATGTGTTTCATTTTGTGACATAGAGGTCATGGGTTCAAGCCTCGTTTGAGTCAATTTAAAGAATATCCAGGTGAGAGAAATAATGTTAAGCTTAATACCAATTGGGTTGAGTGTTTACCCATTGCAGGGGGTTCCCACGCATCTATTGTGGCCGCGTCTTACTTCTGCTCGAAGGCCTTGTTAAGATAAAATATGTGGTGTGTAAGATCGCCGCCGTTCAAAAAAAGATATAGACAACTGTAGGGGTGTTCCCACCATCTCACATAGACGCGCACACATATATACAAAGAGGTTAAATCCACTAATAAGAAATTTTTGTTTAAAAAAGTGAGATTTAAAATGTGTCAAGCTAAAAATATAAAAACAAAAGTTTAGTGTAAAAAACAAAATCCTGCACAAAAAAATAGCAAAATACTGTACAAAAAACCAAAAATCTAGAACAAAAATATAAAAGTCCATCACAAAAAAAAGAATCAAGTACAAAAAAATAAAAAATGCAGTACAAATAACAAAATACAGTATAAAAAACAAAAATACAGTACAAAAAAGAAAAATACAGTAACAAAACACAAATCCAGTACAAAACAAAGAATATAGTACGGTAAAATAAAATTTTAGTACAAAAAATTAGATGTTATACGTAGATTATCATGTCACATGTCGAATTTCTATTAGTATCTACTTTTTTTACACAAAAATCTCTTCTTATTTAAATTCTATATATATATATATACATTTATTTATTTATAGGAGAAAAATCAAATAGTAAGAGATTTTTTTTATAAAAAGAGTAAGAACTAATAACAGTTTGATATTTGACATGATAATTTAGGTATAATTTCATATTTTTTGTATTAGATTTTTATTTTTTTTAATACTAGATTCTTTTTTTTTGTTCTATACATTTATTGTATTAGATTTTTGTGTTTTTGTAATGTATTTTTTGTTTTTTACTACATTTTTATTTTTTTGTACTAAATTTTCATTTTTTTGTATTTGATTTTTATTTTTTATACTATATTTTTATTTTTTTGTACTGTATTTTTATTTTTTAGTACTAGATTCTTCTCTATAATGATTTTTGTTTTCTTGTACTGAATTCTTGTGTTTTTTGTATTGTATTTTTTTTTGTTTTTTACTACATTTTTATTTTTTTGTGCTTGATTTTTTCTTTTCTTTACTCGATTTTGTATTTTTAATGTACTTTTGTACATAATTTTTGTTTTTTATATTTGTAGCATGTCACGTGTGAAATTTCTATTTGTTATTCACTTTTTAGATAAAAATCTCATTTTAGTGGATTCCACCCTAATTACTTTTTTTTTCCAACTCGTCATATGCAATTCAATTATTACTTATTAGGGCTCCCCTAGTTTTAAGATTTGACAAATGGTGCTTTTGATTTATAACCCAAGAAAATGTTGATTCTAAACATACATGGCTTTATGAATCCGACCGGCGAGAACTGGCTAAGCCGGTTTATGGGTCGGATTTGTTTTCGTTTTTTTTTTTTTTAAATTTTTTG
Organism: Mikania micrantha; assembly: GCA_009363875.1. Taxonomy (NCBI): domain Eukaryota; kingdom Viridiplantae; phylum Streptophyta; class Magnoliopsida; order Asterales; family Asteraceae; genus Mikania; species Mikania micrantha. The sequence goes on from CM018696.1 coordinate 85,566,487, forward strand.
TATGTTTTTTAACTAAAATCTAAATAATAAAATATTAAATCAAATCCTATATTTTTCTAACATGATTATTTTTATTTAATCATTGTTTAAGTTTTATTTAATATGTTTATAATTGCATAGTTTTTTTTTGAAGTATTATGTATATTCATTATATCATCCGGTTCTTAAATTTAGTTTGACCGGTTAGACCAGTAACCAGTAAGACGCCAAGTTCAACACCCGGTATGTTTTGAAAACATTGATTCTAAACCCGAACCAAATGCCAGCTCCAATTATTGGGTTTCAACAATTTCAATAACCCGACTTCTTATCCTACTAAAATCCAATCTTAGTATTTCAGCAATTTTAGCAACCCGATTTCTCACTTTACTAAAATCCAAATCAAATTTCATATTCTTGTTTCCAACAGTTTCAGCAACTCGTTTTCACACCCTTTCCATCTTCTTGAGACATTCATATGTTGTTCACATGTTCACATCAACACCTACACCAAGGCCCGGCCCCAACCATTCGAGTTATGTTTGGTTTATCGTTCATGTTATTATTTTGTCGTTTTAAATATGTAAAATTAAAAGTCAACTCATATATTCTTAAAAGAGAGAGTTTATTTACGGTTCTTTCTTTTCAAATAATTATAGCTTCTACGTTTTGTTTCTCTTTTATTTGATATTGTAATAAATCTTTCATTAACGGTACAAATGAAAGATTTAGACAAACTTTCTAGTGGTAAATAACAAGCTGGTTTACAAATATGACATAGTTATAAAATATTATCATTAAGTATTGTACTTTATAACCTTTTTTTGTTTATATCATTTATAATTATCATTAGTTAACTGTAATCATGAGTACACTTATGTAAATAGAGACAAATTAACATATTTTTGTGTTTTTTTAGAATTTACAAACCATAATTGAGAGGCCCCGAGCCCCGGGAGTCCCCTCGGTTGGCAAAGCATCAAAAACATAGTTCTTAAACCGTAGAATAATCGTATATTATAGCAGCGGAAATCATTACATAACCTTTACTCATAATTAAAACATCTAAACCACATAAGTAAATTATTCTTTAATCTTAATAGGAATGCCAGTTATTGAATAGGTAGTCCTTACGTCATATCACGAGCCATCATATCTTTACCATAACTTGCTCAACCTGACATGCATGCTAAATCAAGTCAGCTTTCGCTGGTGAGTTTTAAGTTAAACTTTTATAAAAATCTTTAGCCTTTTAGATCATCACATAACATAAAATAATCCATATCTTTACTCATTCATATCTTTATATAACATAACCTAATTCAAGTACATAACATACATGTCATCATAACATCAATCATACTGTGCATAGAAATTTAGCCTTCACTGTTAACCGAAGTCAACATGCTTGTGCAGCACAAGACTCTATAAAACTGACGACCCAAAGTCGATAGGCTTGTATAGATACAAGACTCTATAACTATCAACCCGAAGTTGATAACTCATACATGCATAAGATTTCCTCAACTGGCGACACAAAGTCGACAAGCTTGTGTTTCCACAAGACTCTTTAACTATCAACCGAAGTTGACAGCTCATACCGGTACAAGACTTCTTTACATACCTCATTCATATCCATAACATCATTCATTCATACATAACATGGTTTAAATCATTTAAACCATCATAATCATAAACCATTCTCTGCACCACAGTGCTCAACTTTTGCCCAACCGCAGTCGGGATGAGAGGCCCCATTCCCCGGGAGTCTCTCGGTTGGTTAAACATCAAAAGCATAGCTGTTAAACCGTAGAATAATATTATATTATAGCATCGGAAATCGTTACATAACATTTAATCTTAATAGGAATGCCAGTTCTTAAATAGGTAGTCTTCATGTTATGCCACGAGCCATCCTATCTCCATCATAACCTGCTCAACCTGACATGCATGCTAAAACAAGTCAGCTTTCGCTGGTGAGTTCTAAGTTAATTTTTCATAAAAATCTTTACTCATTCATATCTTTAAATAACATAACATAAGTCATAACATACATAGCATCATAACTTACTGCTGACCGAAGTCAACAGTCTCAATCATACTGAACATAAAACATCAGCCTTCACTGTTGACCGAAGTCAACAGTCTCAATCATACTGTACATAAAACATTTCATATACATAACATACATGACATCATAACATCAATCCTACAGTGCATAAATGTAGCCTGTCCTGTTGACCGAAGTCAACATGCTTGCACAAGACTTCTTAAACTATCAACCCGAAGTTGATAACTTATACATGCATGCATAAGATTTTCTCAACTGGCGACACACAGTCGGCAGGCCTGTTCTTTCACAGGACTTCTGCCTGTTCTTTCACAGGACTTCTTAAACCATCAACCGAAATTGACGGCTCATACCGGTACAAGACTTCTTGACATACATCATTCATACATAACATGGTTTAAAGCGTTAAACCAACATAATCATAAACGGTCTTTTGCACCGTAGTGCTCAGGTTTTGCCCAACCGCAGCCGGGACTTCAACATCACATTTCCTTCTCGACCTCGGTCGATGTCTTTCAAAAAAATCATTTTCCTTCTCAACATTGGTTGAGAATTCAAACATTCGTTACTTCTCCTGAGAGACTCATAAAATCATTTACTTCTCAACTTCATTTGAGACTTAAAACATTATTTACTTTAAAACATTCCTTACTAGAAAACATTCTTTTCCTGAAAACATTCTTTCTTTAACATATTCTCTTATCTGACCGTAGCCAGATAAAATAATCATTTACATAAAATAACTTTATAACATGCATATCAGCCCTAAAACGTTAAAATAGTAAAAGAGGGCTCATAGAACTCTCAATCATTTCAAAGATATTTATCATGTATACACATCAGCCCTAAAATATTAAAATAGTAAAAGAGGGCTCATAGAACTCACCTGCTCTATGCTTCTATCGTGCAATTTTGGCTCCTCAATTCTTATCTTACGTAACCGCCAATTTCCTAATAACATCAGTACCCTAATGGGATTACTTAACGTATCTTTATATTTTCTGGTATTGACTCGAGTCTTTAATTGGACAGCATGACGGCTTATGCTATTCGGTTTTCTTAAAAATATTTGGGCAATATTTCGGCTTATAAAACTTTATTTTAGAGTTTTAAATTGGACAGAACCTCGTCTTATAAATATATATTTCTATAAAATATTTGGGCAGCATCTCTGCATACTCCGTGTTTTACAAAAATATTGAAAATAGCCTCCACGCATAATATTAGTGTGGTTTTAAAACAAACAATATCTCGACCATACTAATTAAATAATTATTTTAAAATAAGAGTATAATAGGTGGTTACCTCAAAGTAGCTCGTACCAATGCTCGCTTAACAATCTTTGAACGAAATTCTAGTAACTACCGTACCCGCTCAAGGGTTTTAGGAGAGTATTTTGACAGAGTTTTGTTACTTAAGAGAAATGAATATTTGATCGTCGAACTACATCTATTTATAGATGTAAATTTCCTTCGTCATTAAGAAAGAATATATATATATATATGTGGTCAAGTTCAACGTATTTACTTTTTGACATATGTTTAATTAATTATTTTATTATTATTTTATTATTTTATTATTATTATTATATTATTATAATTAATTTAGCTTAAATCTTGTTTTTCTCTTATAACTTTTTGCATCTGATGTTTTAAAAACTTTCGAATATGCCGTTGAAATATACTAATTATTCTCTACATTTCTACCCAAGTTTCGTTGAAAACGGAGCAGGGTCAAAAAATAATATATTTTAATATTCACGAGCTTATATCTTGTTCATCTTTATCGTATAACGGTCCGGCTTATATTAATATGATCGTAATTACTTCAGGATTGTTCATAAAAATTTCGAACCCAAACGGTCACAGAAATTTTTACACGTTATTAATAGGCTTTATAACGTGTCCATACATTATCAGATATTTTTATCGTTTATATCATTTTGATCGTAATTACTTTACGAACATTTATATAAAATTTGAACATAAACGGTTACCGAAATTTCGCACGTTTATTATTGGGTTGCTAAATTTTCGGCTGTTACACGGGACTTCAAAATCACATTTCCTACTCGACCTCGGCCGAGACTTTAAAAATCATTTACTTCTCAACCACAGTTGAGACTTAAAACATTCTTTACATCTCAGCTGAGACTCTTAAAATCATTTACTTCTCAACCGCAGTTGAGACTTAAAACGTTATTTATTTTAAAACATTCTTTACTTGAAAACATTCTTTATCTGAAAACATTCCTTACATGAAAACATTCTTTACCTGATCATAATCAAATTAAAATCACTTTCATACAATAGCTTTATAACATGCTTACCGGCCCAAAACGATAAATCATTTAAATATGGCTACAAAGAACTCACCTGAGCTTAGTAACGCACAATTTGCTAGCTTTTCTTCCTTTTCTTACTTTCTCACTTCAGAATGATATCTTATTAATATACATATATTATCATGATTATAACATTATCATGAAGGTGCTTAAATTACGATTACCGCTCGAAAATTCGGCATGTCGTAACTTTTATTCGGAGCTTTGTTTCAAAATTCCGCTTCCACTTATTTTGACCATTTTTATCTCTACATTCTTGTTATGCTTAAAGATTACTTATTTGTTCGGTTTAGATAATCGTATTCTCTTATTTAATTAATTCGTCTTAGGGCGTTGCTAAACTTACTGTATAATAACATGGGTTTAAGGCAACCGGAAGCACATACATATTATATCCTCATAAATCTCAAGAAAACTTGATCATTATCTAGATGTAATTGGGCTCCAACCGAATCAAGTTCATGTTCATCATACAAAACCAAAACTTTATCTAAACATGGTGTTGGTTTCTTTAATCAATCAAGACTAAACTAATACGAGACGAGAATCATAAACACATACCTTAACGATGGAGCTATTCTTCTTGACTCTCTTCTCTACTCGTAAAAACAAAAGTCGATCAGAACTTTTCTTTGAATGTTATCTGGTATTTACCTTCACGAACTGATATGTATAACATTTTGAGTCGGTTTCATTGCTCCAAACACGTCACACTTATTAGAATGAAAGATTGAATTAATTTAATATTTACACTTAGGGCCCTTGAACTTTGAGGTTCTATTTTTAAAAGCCCCTTTTACTTTGCTAACATATTTTTAATATTCATGAGCTTATATCTTGTTCATATGTTATCGTATAACGGTCCCGCTTATATTAGTGTGATCGTAATCACTTTAGGAACATTCATAAAAATTTCGAACCCAAACGGTCACAGAAATTTTTACACGTTATTACTAGGCTTTATAACGTATCCATACATTATCAGATATTTTTATCGTTTATATCATTTTGATCGTAATTACTTTACGAACGTTTATATAAAATTTGAACATAAAAGGTTACTGAAATTTTCGGTTGTTACAATAATGCTTTATCGCAGGTAAAAAAAATTTTACGAAAAGGGCCTAAATTTTTGTATTTGCCTTATGCCCCCGAAAATCTTAAGCCGATCCTGACGTATAGTTGATGAGTCTCTTTTAGCCTAGGTTTTTCTTCACTTCTTCATTGATTCATAGATTGGAACCAACCCCAAAAAGATGACTTATGGGTCGTATCAACGCTTATTTTTTCAGCCAACAACTTGAGGTCACACTGCCATATCATATGATAGCAAAACCAAACCAACTCAAAAGTCAAAAGTTTAACATGATTTACAACTGTATCAAAACCCAAAACGGAAGTGGTTGGTTTGACAATTAAATAATATCTCATACAGTAGAAGAGTACATTACAACCGGAAGACTTAATCAATGAGTCTCAGTAGAAACAATATGTTTCACGTGGTCAGAGGTTATGTCACATTGGATTTTCAGACATTAGGTTTTCTTTATAATAGTAGGCGAGTCAGGTAACTAACTTCATGTGTGCTTCGTGGACGTAAGTGGTCTTTTGCTATTGAGTTTACTCAGATGACAGAACTTAAAATGAATTCGTTGGTCTTTCAGAAAAGAAAATTTAACAATTAATCCTCAATAAATAAGTAACTTCCACAAGAACACAATTAACATATTCTTTAAATTCAAGTATGCTATTGATCACTCAAATAGATTACAACAAAAGTGAGAAATTTACATATCCAATTGTAGTAAGTTTGTCTTAAGAACAACTACTTATAGAGTTTTAGAACAATTAATCATTTAAAGTTTATTTTAAAAAACTTACTAATCATATCATATGGTTTATATTAAAAAAAAAGTAATTTCTTTTAAATATTTAAACCCTAGCAGAACTTCTAATACCTCAAATGGCGACGAGTCAAATTTTCAAAAGCTTATTATTTGCCTTTTACTAGTTCTTTCGATTGGAATAAGGTTTTATAAATTTCAGCTGTTCAAAAATTGTATGTGTTTTTAACTCCTTATAGAAACAGTCACTTTTGTATTACATAATCTGAAGATTTTCATATCGATCATGCTATTTATAAACAAATCAATATATAAGACAACTAGCTTATAGACCCGTGTAATACACGTGTTTGCGAATAAAAAATAATTTGATTTTATAATTATATCTTCATGAATTTACATAATTAAAATAATTTAATTATATCTTTTTAAGTTAGCATGATTATATTAATATTAATAATATTAGTTATATCTTTTTTTATATAGAAAAACTTTAAAGATAAAAATTTATAAAAAAATATTCTTAAAACACATATATATATTAAACATAGATGTATTAAACATTTACACATGTTAAATATTTGATTTTTAAAATTATTTATTTAAAATAACATAATACATATTTTTCAAGGACGTTTTATAAAAAAATTAAATAATTGATTCATAATTTAATCATATTATTTACTAAGTTAAATAAAATCATGTATTACATGGATTTAATATAAAATATTAAATAGTTAGTAATAAAATTTTTAAAAATTATAAAACAATATTTTAAGATAAAATAATTAGTCTACATATTAATGAATACTTCAAGTAATAAAACAAAAATAAAAAAATTTAATAACTATACAAATGATATGTGATATTTTTGATTTGTAACAATTATTATCTTTAAACTAATTGATTATAAAGTTTTAGTTTGTTTTATATAAAATACTAACTTTTATAAATCAATAAAGTAAAAAATATAATTTATGTGATTAATTAATTTTAATGAATCAATTTAAATATAACGTTAAATATAAGGACTAAAAGTATAACTTTCTCTATCATTTTTTTACTTTGAATTTTTAAAATAAATTAAAAAAACATCATTGGTTTATAAAAATATTATTGTTAAAAACATTGGTTTATAGTTTATTTTTATTTTTTTTTACAAAAAACTCATTTTTAAAGAATTTTTTTATTTAACTTTGATTTTCTAGAAAATAAAATATTTCTTATTTAAAAAAACTTAAAACATATATAATATTATTAGTTATTAATATTATAATTATTTAATAAGAAAGAGAGTATAATTATTTAATATAAGAGAGTTAAATGAATTTGATAAAAAAAATTGACGTGTGGCAAAAGTGATATAAAAACATGACAAGTGGCAAAATATATCCTTGTTTATTAGTATAGTAAGATATTATTTCTATTTTTATAACTAAATAATAAATATAAATAATTAAAGATGAGAGAGAAGCGGGAAAACTAAAATTTTGATGGCCTAAAATCATGACAAGTGTCCAAAGTTGTTTTGATTTATTAGTATTAATAGATATTCTCAAGATAAACATTTTGAATTTTAAAATATAACAAACAAACATAATAAATAAATTCTAGCCAATCATTAGGATTTGAATGATCGTGTCTAGAGAGAAGAGATAAAAAATTAAAGACACATAGTTATTCATATCCTAACAAATTAAAGAGCCTAGTTTTATTTATTTATTTATTATTTTACTAAGTTAAAAATCTCGTGTATTAAACGGATTAAAGTAATAATATTATATATATATATATATATATGGGATGGTTCGAATATTAAATATTCCTTATTGCGTTAACTGAATAATTATATATTATTACTTTGGGTCCACGTTAAAATAAATTTAATGGTTTATATATATTAGATTACAAATGTATGTATTAATATGCTTGTGTGTGTAATATAATATGTATGTATGTATGTATGTATGTATGTATGTATGTATGTATGTATGTATGTATGTATGTATAAAATCAAGAGCCAATGAATCGAGCCACAAGCTGAGCCAACCATGGCTCGAACTTGACTCATTTTAAACAAGCTTTTTTCAAGCCAAACTTTTTTAGAATTTTTTTCGAACTAGATTTGAGCCACGAGCTATTCTGAACAACCCTAAATATATATATATAGGGGAAGGCTCTTAAGAAAACTATGATATTTAAGAAAACCAAGAAAACCATGATCTAACCGTCAATCTGAAAAATCAATGGCTAAAATTAATAATGACATTATTGTAAATAAGATTTATTTAAAAAATTTTAAAATAAACAAAAGGGTAATAAGGGTAATGAGTCAAAACTCATTTTCGAAACTTTTAATTGAATGATCTAATTATGATGATTCACTCCAAATTTTGGGAAACTTCCGAAATTGATTTCGAAGAAGTCAAACACAATTAAATATATTTGACACCATTTACATCAAAAAATAAAGTTGCGTCAGAAATTGAATGCAAAGAAAAAAAGAAGATCACGTCAATACATTTTGTTATTTTCATTACAATTTTAATTAATTTGATTATTTTAATTATTAGATTACATGTACGTAATAATATCAATCATTTTACTTGTGTAATTTGCCTTTCTAAATACCATATTATATTAATTTTTACTAACCCATTTTTTACAAAATCAAATATTTCATTATATTAATTTTTTTTCTATTGGAAGAATCAAAATATAAAATGAAGGATGAACACAAAAACTTTAACACCAAGTAATTTACATATATGTCATCAAGTAAATTACATACACCAATACACGTAATAATACACACAATCAATTACGTACATGTAAATTACATAAATGTAATCATTTACACGATAACTTACATATATGTAACTTTAAGTATTATTGTATGTAACAAATAATGTTACATATAAGTATTACGTAACACCTAATATTACTTTTTGATCATATATCTGATTACATAGGAGTAACTTTAATTATTACGTATATGTAACAAATAGTGTTACATATATGTAATCAGATATATCTGATTACATATATGTAATCATATAAATGTAATCACATGTATTTGATTACATATATGTAATAAAATAAGAGTTATGATTGGATTTCATATGAAATTCAAAATCTTGTTCAAACTAAATATATCCAAATTTAAAACAAGTCCACCATATTCACATATTTCCCTAATAAGTCGCTCAATATAACCAAAATCTCGTGATATTTCTTATCTTGTTCAAACTAAATGCATCCAATTCAATACAAGAACTCAAAAGAAAAGTGATTTTCTTATATATTAATGAAATATTTTGATTGGTTTAAAGTGTTTTTTCTAGTTTTCATCAAATTTAAAAGTTTTCTTAATAATCTTATCCTTTTTAGGGAAATATTTGTGCATAACACACAGAAAGAGAGATTAGCGATTGGTACTTCCTCTCATTCCCTTTTGCTTTTTTTTTCAAATTGTTTTTTACATATATATTTTTTTTGAATAAACTCATAATTGGAAATGTGTGAGGATGGCTAAAAAATCGATTTAATTCTTTATGAAAAAAAAATAAGGAGACGTAAAAAAAATACATAATTTTTTTTTGTGAGAAACAAAAAATAAAAAAGTAAAAATGATCTATTTGAAAGATCATGACTAACTGGATTGATGATGTCTCAAAATAAAAGATATTTAAGGAATTTTATTACCTAAATTAGTGAGGTATAAGATTACCTAAATTAATGGTTGTAAAATTACTCAAATGCCCTAGTTTTCTTGGTTTTCTTGAAATTGAGTGGTTTTCTTATGATCCCTCCCCTATATATATATATATATATATAACACATTTTACATTATATAACACTAGGTTAATGTCCCGTGTATTACACGGGTTGATCATCAATGAAAATAATTATATTATTTTTTCAAACACTAATTTTTTCAATATTTGTTTCACTAAACATTTGTTATAAAATATTGTTTCTAAAAATTGTATATTTTATAATAAATTGCTTTTTAAAAAAATGTGTTTTTTAATGTTAATATATTTTAAATGTATTAATTTATTTTAATTTTAAAAAGAGAAAATGTTATAGAAACATAATCAACTTTTGATTTTGTTCCAATTAAATCACTGGAACTTTGTTTTGTTTCAATTAGATAACTTAAGTTTGATTTATGTTCTAATCTTATATATAAAAGTTAGATAACAGGTAATCTTGATTCGTTTAAGCTTTATAAGTGAGTTTTTAGATGATTTTATGACCCGTTTGAAGGTTTTAGACGTATTTTAGACTTATTTGGGCATTTTGTGCTTTTTTCAAAATGTTATAGAAACGTGTCATAAAAATCATTTAAAAATTCACTTATAAAGCTTAAATGAATCAAAATTACCTGTTATTCGGGTTTTATATCTAGTATTAGAACATAAATCAAAGTCAAGTTACCTAACTGAAACAAAACAAAGTTTTAGTAATTTAATTTGAACAAAATCAAAACTTAGTTATGTTTCTACAAAATTACCCCTTTAAAAAATGTATAAAAAACATATTTAATATTATTATTTAATATGAGATGCATTTAATATGAGAGAAAGGCGGGAAACTAAAGATTAAGTGCTCTAAAAATGTTCCATGTGTCCAAAAATACTTTGATTTATTATAATAGATAGATACATTTGAAAGTGGGTGCTACAATGCTAATTGGTTTTTTGTTTTTTTTACGATAAAGTCAAAAAAAACGGACAATTTTTTTTTGTAATGATATCCGAACAATGGTAATTTTTTTGTAAGGATCCGACGTTGCTACGGTTGTAATTCTTTTTTTTTTAATCTGTTTGGAGTCTTGTATTTCTTATCAATTGCCCCGATTAACGCCGCGAAGCGTGGGTATATATATTCTTATTCTGCTTGGAGTTTTGCTTTGATACTAGGTTACAAACCCATGTGTAACACGGGTCGGATAAAAAGTAGAAAAAAAAATATTAAAGTGTAACAGATTTAAATGACTGAAATTACATATTGTTACATACAATAAGTAATAATATAAAGTTACAACAAAAGTTTATAAAATGTTTAAATACTTTTTTGTATACAATATTTGTTTTTATATTCATAAACTTACTATCAATAAAATTATAGTAGTTTCAAACATTCTCTACTTATTAAAGCATTATAAAAAAATTAATAAAAATTTAACGTAAAATATGAAAACATACATAAAAGTAGCTTGTACGCATATCACTATTTCAGATTGTTCTCAATAATTTTCAAACTTCTCTCTAATTTAGGTTATTGTATATATTAAATAATAAAATTAAATAGTAAATATATTTGTAACAATTGTAAATTAAAAAAAAATATTTTTATGGCATTAAAAGATATATTAATATAAAAAACACACTCTTTTCAAAAAACCAAATTATTATAAATATGAAATAGACAAAAGTACTTTTATAAACGAAATGTTTAAAAAAAACTAATCTTTGAAGAAAATAGTGTTAAAAAACTAAATTATTATTTTATACTTAAGGTATTAATTACATTAAATTTTAATCAAATTTTTATATTAAAAATTACCTTAAACTAAATTTTCATTGGTAACTATATATTATATTTATAATTAACCGATGTAATAGACGGTGCATTAAGCTAGTAAATGTGTATATCCATCTGTATTTGTTTCGTGCATCTTTTTTTAGTAAATATCGTAAAGAATTATTTATTTATTTCTCATTTTCCTTCAATCAAATTTTAATGATTTTATTCAATTTGGTAAATAATATAATTATAATATAAGTTATTATATAAATTTTATAAATTATTGAATGAGTTAATTTATAATTTTAAATCAATTCTATAAAGATTAATTTATTTGAAAATTTAAATAATTATAAGAATCATTAAATTAAATTTTAAAAAGTTTATTTAATAGTACTTAATAAATGTAGTTAATTCAAGGTTGTTTTATTCATTGACATGTGGCAATTGATATGTATGGTAATGACAAGTGGCAAGAGAAGATTTTTGTTTATTAGTATAGTAAGATAAGATTGGCCCGATTAACGCCACGAAGCGTGGTATAAATTCCTTTTATTAATCTGGTTCAAGTCTTGCATTTATTATTAACTGGCCCGCTTAACGCCGCGAAGCGCGGGCATAATCTTTTTTAAATCTGATTCAAGTCTTGTATTTATTATCAACTAGGTTAGTACTTCGCGTATTATACGAGATGAATAAAAAAATATTATTAATTAATAATTACCAATAAAAATTTAAACTATATACGATGATTTTTCAATATAAAATATAATTAAATATAATTTCATAGATTAAATCATAAAATAATTATATTATTTTTTAAACACTAATAGCTTCAAAAAAAATTTCTTTAAATATTTCGTTTTGTAAAATTATTTTTAAAAATTCTATATTTTATAATAATTTGTTTTTTTTTAAAAATGTTTCTTTAGTATTAAAATATTTTTAATGTATTAAATAAGTCTTATTTTTAATTTAAAAATATGTGAAAAATATATTTAATATTTAATATATGGTATATTTAATAGAAGAGAGAGGCGAGAAAAAAACATTAAGGTGTTCTAGAAATGTGTTAAGTGTCTCTAGAAAAACCTTGATTTATTAGTTAAGTAAGATTGACCCGATTAAAGTCACGAAGCGCGGGTATAAATGTTTTTTAAATATCTTCGGACTTTTTTATTTGGTGTTTATAGATTCGTTTTCATGTTTCTAATGCTCATTTTTACAACGGTAAACATTTATGTCAGAATTTTATTATCAATTGGCCCGATTACCGCCGCGAAACGCGGGTATAACCCTAGTTTTAACTAAAATGCATATTATATATTAAGGTTATATTTAAAACTAAAAATTTCAATGTTATCCATGAAATCTTATAAAATCTCTAACTTTTATTGTATGTCTCAAATAACTTATCATATTTAAACTTTTTAAATTTAATTTCTACAAAATGAGCATGTGCTTTTAATGTGAAAAAGTATTCAAATGTTACAATCAAAAAGGAAAGCGTCTATCATTATGCACTACATGATGCATGACACGTATAAATTGCGCGACAAGACTAAAGTATTTGGACAGTCATGTCTCTTTCGACATCGTGTTTCTATCGTACATGTTTTTTATATTGACATTGGAAGTCATTTGGATGATGATAAGAAAATTGTGAAGCAAAAAATTCAATCTAAAGCCATGAATTTTTTGAACGGCTAAATAATCAACTGTCGGGTACTCCGTACGCGGCCCCCAATGGCTAAAGGATGCCCAAGCAGGCCACTAGTCCAGACGGATAGAGCCCTAGTCCACCAGCCACCAATTCCCGTACAAAACCCGACCCAAGCACCCGCCCAAAGGCACGACAGTGCTTGGGTCGGTAAAACCGAGTGAGATCAAGAATCGAACCTAGAACCTGGATCTTTTATCACTTTCCCCATACATCTATCTTACCACTATGACAAAACATCATTGGTAATCTAAAGCCATATATAATTACAGTTTAGGCATTGCGCACATTAAAATAAACAAGACACACATTATTGACAATTTGGGCGAGACACATAAAAATAGGCAAGACCAACTGATAAATCTATTATATGAATTGTATCTATGTTTTTTGAGATTCTTTTTTAAAATTTGCAAGATTCCAGCCTAAAAGATATAGAAGGATCAAATGGGTTTCTCGTCAAAATAACGACAATAACAAAAACAACAACAATGCTAATAATAATAGTAATGAGATAAAAGTTCAGTGAATGGAATTTATTACTCAATAAAAATGTTATTAAAAAACCATTTATGACTCATATATATGATCACTGGGACTTATTCCATTAAGAACCACTAAATATGAAAGAACCAAAAATATAGAAGGATCAAATGGGTTTCTCGTCAAAATAACGACAATAACAAAAACAACAACAATGCTAATAATAATAGTAATGAGATAAAAGTTCAGTGAATGGAATTTATTACTCAATAAACATGTTATTAAAAAACCATTTATGACTCATATATATGATCACTGGGACTTATTCCATTAAGAACCACTAAATATGAAAGAACCAAAGATATAGAAGGATCAAATGGGTTTCTCGTCAAAATAACGACAATAACAAAAACAACAACAATGCTAATAATAATAGTAATGAGATAAAAGTTCAGTGAATGGAATTTATTACTCAATAAACATGTTATTAAAAAACCATTTATGACTCATATATATGATCACCGGGACTTATTCCACTAAGAACCACTAAATATGAAAGAACCAAATGAACTATTTTACCCTTTTAAATAATCACTCTATATACAAAACTTAAAGCATAATGTATAAGTGTATTATGCAGTTCTCAAGTCCTAACATAAAATTTGTTCTTAATATAATACCTCCCTATGATCACCTACGCAAAAAAAATTGGATATGTAAGATATGGAGCGGTTGGTCGACGTTTCTACTCAGGATGGTAACAATCATAGGCGTCTTTACACATGCTACATGTTCACCTTTTGGATGTACTGAATTTACTATACTTTTCACAATCCAATAAATGTTTTAATCATGTACCAAAAATCTAGCATAATTAAAAACAAATTATTTCTTTTAATATATCAATATCACACTAATATTAAAGATAAAAAAATGTTAGGCTTTAACGTGTAATTTCTTTAAAAGAAATAATATATCGTGAAAAAGTAATAAATATTTGAAAAAGTAAGAAAAAACTCAAGTTAATATACTCAGATTACTTTTGTTATCTTTTTTCTATCAAACTGTATGTAAAAATCCTATTATTTTTATGTAGTTTTTAGAAAAAAATAATTTTTTTATTTGAATCTTAGTTTATTTATGGTAGTTGATTTCTGAAATATTTTGAGGATTTTCCCAACATATAAATCCATCGTCATTTAGTATAAACTTTCTAAATGTATATAAATTAACTAGTGTTATGACATTTGCTATGTGAGACGTATATCTTTTGATACCGCAAGAAGCATTTCTAAACGTTAAACCTATGATTTATGATGCGTAAAACCAATGTTTTCGAGACCGGACCGGACTGGTTTCGACAGGTCAGACCGGGACTCGTTACTATAAGCAGTTCGTTTGAATACGTTGGGCCGCTTTGAAATTAACCGGGCAGCGAACACGGTTAGCGATCAAACCGGCGGTTCAACCGCTGAACAAGAACCGGATTCGCATGCTCCTGCTTCTTTTCTCTGCAAAGATTCGTTCTTATAGAGGTGTGAGTGGAGGAAATTTCCCTTCCTTGGCCGATGTGGGAACTAGGAAAGTCAATTTCATTTATAAAAGAATGTATGATGCTGTACAATGGATGTGGGAATTTGGATCAAGATTTGTTTCTTCATAATTGAAAGATGTGGGTTTAAGATCCGGTTCATAATCATGTAACGCTTGAAATTAGGTTGCAACGTGCACTAGTGAAAACTAAGTTCGTTGTTATGAACACTGATAAATCTAGCATATATATATGGTTTTCTACTAACATAGTAACATGTATTTGGGATTTTGGGTTTCAATAGTGGCCCATTAGTTATTACGTGGTCCACTGGCAATTAACTATGGCTTAAATATATAAATAAATACTTTAAAAAAATTATTTATTAAATTGTGAAGGTATTGATGTATGTAGTTGGCCCACTCTCAGAATATATATTTCCTTTCATCACGTTTAACATAGTTTTCCCGATATAATAATGATGCTAAAAGTCGTATTTGAAATGTATATTATATTTTTATATACATACTACAAAAGTCTTCCTATAGGATAGTTCAAAAGCCACCAACGATACCTTTTTTAATGTTTAAAATCCAAAATTTATTTATAGGCGAGGGGACCACATTGGGATTTCAATTGATTTACGATACCATGATTTTTTTAGTTTTTTTTTAAGATAAAGTTATCTTATGAATCGATCAATTTACATACATGTAGACATGTTTACATATATATATATATAATTATACAAAAAAACTTGATTTCATATATGTAAGCATTCAATAAAAAAGATATATGTGAGCATCTTTTCATAAAAAAATAACAATGAACAAGATTATGATTATTTAAACATGCTTACATATATGTAATCATACAAGTAAACTTGATTACATATGTGTAACCATTAAAGAAAAAAAGTTAAAAGGCAAATGTATATATATTATATACTAGGTTAATATCCCGTATATTACACAAGTTAAATACAAAAATAATATATAGTCATTAATGAAAATTTTTATAATATAACTCGATTTTTTAAAATAAAATATGATTAAATTTTTTGAAAAACTTAATAATTTACGTAATAAAATAATAACTTTATTGCTTTAAATATTAAATTTTTCAAAGTTTTTTTATAAACATTTTATTTTAGAAAAATGTTTTCAATATTTCTTGATTTATATTTATAATAACTTTGCTTTTGAAAAATATTTATTTTTAATATTAATATATTTTCTAATGTCTTAAAAAATATTTTCAATTTAAAATTGTATAAATGTGTATTCAATATTTAATATTATTATTTAATATATGATACATTAAATATGAGAGAGAAACATGAAAATTATTGTGAGGATAATGTAGAATGATGACATGTGTCCTCTTTTATTTTGATTTGTTAAAGACTAGCTAAGAAAACTCGTGTATTACACGGGTTGAATAATAAAAAAATATATTTTATTTATATTAAATAATAATAAATATTTAATAATTAGAAAATTATATTTATGATAAGATATAATTGAATAATTCTTATTGTTTATTAAATTTTAATAAATTAGTAATTATTGGAATAAGAAAAATTATATTTTTAAATATTTAATTAGATAATCTAATTATTTAAAATTAATATTATTTAGTATGTGAGAGAAGCGGGAAAAACATTTTGAGATTTAACCAGGACGCGTCACGTGTCTTTTAGAAATACTCCTTTATTAGAGTAGGTAGACTATAAATATAGATATGTAATACAATAGAAATCAAAAATTAAACCGATGATGAAGGACTTTAATTGATGAATGGTGTTGCCACGAGCATCAATTGAAGATTGTTTGTCATCAAAGAGTTAGCCAGAGGGAATCCACAACAGTGGTGGCCTTTTTATTGATTAGGAAGAAAATAAGTTGTCTTAACAAATTGAATATGAAAGAATTAACAAACTAAGAGATTACAGGAACAAAAAATTGGAAAGAAATTAAGAGTAGATAAATTCTATAAATAAAAATATGTGTTTTACAAATATACCCTTTTGAATAATAATAAAAAGATATTAAAGAAATTATCTGATTGGTTAATAAGAGTTTTTTAAGTTTTCTTCAAAATTGATAGTTTTCTTATGATCTTTCTTTTATATATATATATATATATATACTTATATATACTTTATAATGAAGGAACATAAATTTGTTTATGTGTCAATACCACAACAAATCTTCTTAAAATATTGTCATATTTCAATCTTAAGTTTAATTTAAAATGATTATTGTACATGTCATATTATAATAAAAAACAATTTAACTAATAGTTCCTATTTTTATGCTAAATTAAAAAAACTTGATTTATACATTATTAGATATATTGATTTTAGATCTTAAAATACAATTAATTCTAAGGTATTATGTGACTTTATAATAAAATATGTGTAATGTATAATAAAAATTTTAAAATGTCAACTGTTACATGTTAATATTCTCCTTTAAATGAAGTGTATGATGCCAAACAATATTAAAATAATTTAAAATTTAATTTTATTACAAACACATATTTTCAACATTTATTTATTTTTATTTCGTAACACACAAAAATTTATCATAACATTTTTTAGTATATTTTAATATTTTTTTAGGATTTCATATCATGTACAAATGATATAAAAATTTTAATCTTACTTTTGGATAAAAATGATAAAAGAATGCTCTTAATGAGGATATGTGACACCTCGTAATGTCACACCCCCAAATTCCCACTCGTGGTGTCAGTCCACGTGGGTGTGACGTGGCCAGGATCACAACTCATGGTCATATAGAACGACTCTATATGAGTTCACAATCCAGCAGTTTTGTAAAATAACACAGTTTTCAAAATAAGCAGCGGAATAGTTTCATATCAAAAGCAGCGGAATTGTAAAATGTTACACAGCGGAAAAGTAAATAGTTTTAAACACTACATAGTTTGAAATGTTTCAAATAAAATCATTGCACACAAAGCCTAGGACAAGAGTCTAATGCATGTGACTCTTCTTGTATTCCTCTTGTGTGCCCTAGCGTGTGCTCCATTAGTTACCTGAGAATACATGCAAAAAGTGTCAACTAAAAAGTTGGTGAGTTCATAGGTTTAGACAGACAGAAATAGTAAACAGACATATACTGTGTATGTTAAGTTTAGTTGTTGGATCTACGATCCGTGGAGTGTGTCAGTTCATCTTACCAAAACTCGACTGTATCTGTTTGTCTCCGCGGGTCATCGCTGAACCCGACATCAACATCGATATTACGCTCGTTATGACTTCCAGTCAACATTGGTGCCGAGCGGGGCTAGTCAAACCCAGTAGTACTACGTAATAACGACTCGTTTGTAACAACTAACGGTAAGGATAAGTGAGGATTTAATGCGATAATAGTTACACTCAAAAATGGTTTTTACAACATACCAGTATTACATCTAAAGCAGTTGCATAGTATTCTCACCCCAATAGTTAAGTAAAATCAGTTTAAGAGTAAAAGTGGGGCTGTAAACTCACCTGAGTTTGAGTAGTGTGTTCTGACCAGAACAGTGTAGCTCGCCGGCTAGCAGTTACCTATATCACATAGGTGTTATAAGTTTGTGTTAACATACACGTGGGTCTCACAGGACCGTGTTAGTGTTTAACAACTCCAAGTTGTCATATGGGTCGAGTTGACCGTGTTTGACCTAACGACCCGTTGGTGACGGTTTTCGATCAAGTGTTCGTGTATCGTGTGGTTTAGTGTCGTGTGAGGTGTACGGATACTAAAGTCACTTTCGTGAGGAAACTTACTATTTATAGTAAGTTTCTATTTGGGAAGGTTCCCACATTTGGCAAGTCATGCAATAAATCATATTCTGGTTATGCTAATATGCTTATTTATCCTAAGTGAGCATGTTATCACATAGCACATAGTTACACATAGCCGGTTTAACACATTTTGCGCGTAAAAATTACTATAATTAGAAAGTTACAAAAATAAGCATATGCTACTAAGTCTAGATATCAATCTTATCATAATATCACTATCTTAGACCTAATTAATCATTTAATACTAACCGTTATGACTAGCATGCTCCTATTCACAAATTTGTAAAATAAAGTTACTATTTATAGTAACTTAAGAAAAATATACATGAATCATTCTTTCAAGAGCATCAATCCCTTAATATTATCATATTAACATCATATAAGCATGTTAGGCACCCAACATTACCAAAATCAACATTTCTTAACAAGCTTATGACACAAAGTTACTATTTTTAGTAACATTCATGAAAATCACATTTTTAACAAATCCCAACCATTCTAATACATCCAATACCATCATATTAGTTTCTAGCCATCATTTTAAGCATAAATATTTGATGTATTTACATGCACATGACTATTTCATCAAAAATCCCCATTTCATGATATTAAAGTTTCCATATTTAGCAAAAATCACCAAATGACCATTTCTTGACATAATCAATCATTCTAATTATGTAGAACATCTCAAATATCACTTGTAACAACATTTCAATATTAATAATCATGCCAATAAGCTTAGATCATACATGCATGTAGTCAAAAGTGCCCATTTCATGATAAAATCAACAAATCATCATCATATTCAATAAGAATCACCATAGATCATCATCAACACTTCAAATCAGTAACAATAACATTCAATAACAGATTCAAAAGATCAAAAATTCGTGATTGAGGTGGTGATGGTGATGCATGTGGCCAAAATGGCTTGCATGTGTGATTTCAAGTGTTTTTAAGCAAGATTGAACACAAATACTACCTCACAAAGCTTTAGATTGTCAAGAAAAGGCTTGAGCAGGTCTGGAGTAGCTCACAATGTGGCTGTGATCGATTCAAATGCAAGAAGGAAGAGGGTAGGATGTTCCCACAAAGCTTCAATCCTTCAACAATGGCCTCCAAAGAGCTCAATATGGCTTCTATTGATGAGAAATGGTTGCAAAAGTGTGATAATGGCCGGATATGAGGTTTTTAGTCGATAGGTTGAGGGTAGAGAGGTAGCAGAATGATTAATCTTGGTGTTTTAAAGATTTTTGCGTGTGGGGGTCGTCGCGTACCGCGACGTCTGTCCAAAAAGCACCATCACGTAGCGCGATGATTAAAATAATCATTCGGTTCCCGAAACACGCCACGTACCGCAATGATGGAAAATGATCAGTCGTCGCGTACCGCGACGGATTTCGGAGAATTCAAATTCTCCCGCCTGGTCTTCGCGTGCTGCGAAGGCCCAATTGGGTGCCCATCGTGTACCGCGATGGGTCTCGGTTGAGCCCAATAAGCCCAATTTCATTGTTTTGAATCGATTTTCGCGAATTTCTCGATTACGGTCATCGTTTCTCGACATTTGGGCATAGTTACAACTATTTTAGGTTCCTTAGAATCTAAATGCAGTGAAAGTGTACTGTGATTTGATCCGTTCACCAACGTTCATTATTCAAGACACGTGCAAGTGTTTCCGATAATCCCTCGAATCATCGGTGCGTTTGGTCTGTTGTGCCACGTGTCACACTAAATACTAATTATTCTAGTGCCACGTATGAAATAATAATACACATTATTATTAAAATAAAAATTAATGCTGACCTGGAATTTGCGCGGTGTCCCACGTAAATTCCAAGTCAACACTTATTTTATTTTAGTAATAATGTGTATTATTAATACATACGTGACACTAGAATTAATAGTATTTAGTGTGACACGTGGCACAAAAGTCCAAACACACAGATAATTCGAGGAATTATCGTAAAACGCTCGCATGTGTCTTAAATAACGAACACTAGTGAATCAAACGAACCACAGTCCACTTTCACTACACTTAGGTTCTAGGGAACCTAAAATAGGTGGAAAAATGTTAATATGTCAAGAAACGATGATCGTAATCGAGAAATACGCAAAAATTGGTTCGAAACAACAAAATTGGGCCTATTGCGCTCCTCTGGGACCCATCGCGGTACCCTTAGGCCTTCAGAATGGAGCCTAGTGGTACGTGAAAGATGGGCAAGTGAATTCGTATCTCGGATTCCATTACGGTACGCCGAGCTTTCCGGAGACCTCCATGGCGGTATGCGAAGAGTCTTACACGTAAAATCTTTATAAAACCAAGACCAAATCATTACTAGCCACTTTACTTCTACATTTCTCGAACCAAGAAGCTAAACTTCGTCCATTATCATCATTATACACCATCTGAGATCTCTGGAAGCCATTGATACACCATTGGAAGCTTTGGATTGAAGAAATTGAAGCCTTGGAGCTTAAAGAAGCCATTGTAGGAGCTTACCATCCTCATCAACATCTTCAAGCTGCTGAGATCACCTTATCAACCATTTCCAGAAGTCCTACAACCTGTCCCAGGCTGTACCTCATCGATTTGAAGCTTTGTGAGGTAGTAACTATGCCCATAAGAGCTTAAAATCGCTTCTAAACACACATGCATTGTGAATCACTCACATGCAATCGCCCACACACCACATGCACGAAATTTCACCTTATTAAATATGTGATTTCATTGTTCTATGATTGATTTGATGATATAGGAATGATCCATGATAATGTTATTGAGATTTGTGATGGTTATGATGAAATGGGTGTTTTTGGTCACATGCATGATCCATGTTGATTTACATGATTGTTGATGTTGAAATGTTATTAAATATGATATTTAATATGATTTGTAAGATCTAGAAGTGTTATTGATGTCAAAGAAATGGTTATTTGCATATATTTCTAATTTTAGTAACTTTGTTATTACAAAACATGAATAATCGATGAAATGGCAACATGCACGTGTTTAGAACTAGGATTCATGTCTAAATTGATGATTTGGAACTAACATGATGATTGTTGATGGATTTAAGTTGTTATAATTGTTAAAAGAAGTGATTCACACCATTATTACTATAAATAGTAACTTTTAGTTCTAAATGGTTATTGAGTGATGAACTTGAGATTGTTATCATATATAACATGGTTATTTAGCATTAACATGATGATATTAGGTGTTTTGATTCATTAGAATGATGGAAATATGTGTATTTGTTACAAGCTTCCATAAATGGAAACTTTGGTTAAAAGACTTGTTCATAAATCTTGATTTGGTCAAGTTTGAGTTATGATGATAATGTCAAAGGGTCCTAGGACCATGTTAGAAAGGATTATTGATGACTAGGGTAATGAGATATGTGAACTTTCTAAAACTAGTAACTTTTAAACGCGAAATGTGCTTAATCGACTAAGTGTGACTATGTGTTATGTGATAACATGTTCATATAGGTTATCTATGCATATTAGAATAAACGAAAAGTGATTTCTTGCATGACCTGCTTAATATGGAAACTTCCCTAAAATGGAAGCTTACTATAAATAGTAAGTTATCCCTCGGATGCGATTTTGGTGTTCACACACATCACACGACACTATATCGCACGTTACACGATCAATTGAAATAAAAAACGTCACCAAAGGGTCGTTAGGTCAAACACGGTCAACACGGTCAAACATGGCCAACGCGACCCACATAGCCACTTGGAGTTGTTTGGACACGAACACGGTCCTGTGAGACTAACACGAATGTGAACACAATCTTATGACACCTATGTGATATAGGTAACCGCTAGCAGGCGCTCTACTCCGTTCGCGTAATGAACGCACTCTACTAGACTCAGGTGAGTTTACAGCCCCGCTTTTACTTTCAACTGTTTTGATAAACTATTGGGGTGAGTATACTATACATTGTGACAATCCGGCATTTCGGATTAACCCCAATCATACGAAATTGAACAAAATCAAACAAAAAGGACTAAAGTTGAATAAAACGAGTCTAGAAACATTGTAATTACAAGGATCTAACTTTGAGTAACACACTACAATTAACTGAATTAAATCATTTATAATCATCACATTGATGATTAGTAACAGCCAACATACGTTATTGATCCATTAACTCATCGAATTAATCAATAAACAACCTAAAGGGCCAAAACCGTCACCATTAACTATCAAACCTATATAAATCGAGCGAAACTCTCACAATTAAAGTTTTAGAAACTTCAATCGGCACCTTTAGAGGCTGTTCCATTCAACAATTCAAAGCAGAAGCTACGGGAGGAAGGATTCGATCGAGAGCTAAGCCGAAATCAAGCCTAATAGTCGAACTACACTAAATCGAAACCAAATGAGGTAAAAATCTGCTCCAACACATCCTAAATGGTCTGACTAACTGTAACCCCAAGGTAATTTCAAGTTCTAAAATCGAATTATTAGAATTTGATTATTAGGGTTCATCACTAAGACCGATTTGGGGGTTTCTGATGAAACGAGTTTTATAGTCCAATTAAAACCCACGAATAGATTCGAAATAGGGTTTAAAACAAAAGCCCTATGTTTGTATTGAATCACAATATCGAATTGGATGGTTTTGAATTCTAGGGTTCATCCTAGAGAATGAATTGGGGGTTTTGGGTAAAACAACTTTAAAAGTCAAATTAAATCATATAGATAGTTTCGTGATAAGCTACTGAACGAAATCCCTATGTTAAGTTCCTATAACAACAACGAATTATGTGATTTGAGTTTCTAGGGTTCATCACATAAAATGATTTGGGGTATTTCGTGCAAATGAGTGTAAAAATAAAATTGATTGGTATCATCAGTTTCAGAAGATTCCGATTTACATAAACCCTATGATAATTACATTCAATTGTAACGAATTACATGATTTTGATTATTAGGGTTCGTATCAAGAACGAATTTGGGGGTTTGAGTACGAACGAGTTGGAAATCCAAATTAAACATAATGGGTAGGTTCGAAATCTGTTAGTTAATGCATACCCCATGTAATTACAGATTAAAATAATCAAATTTAACGAATTTGGATCATGGGATGAAGGGGTTATGTTCGAACATGTGTAGGTTCGAAAAAAACGAAGGATTTGATAAAAATGGTTCGATTAAACTTATTGTTTGAGTCGCATAAATCACTGGAACAAAATCCCATTTACTACAGATTCAATTGGAAACAAATTACGGGTCAATTGGGCTCAAACGGAGTTTGGTCGGGTGAACCAAAGGGAATCAGTTTATTTGGAGTTAAAAAAATTAATTCTGGAGACATGTTCAAAAATCAAAAGCAGAGTAGCTGGTTGGGTGTGTGTGCATGGTTCAGGAGGTTGTGGGTTCGAGCCACATCTCCATTCGTTTTTGAAATTTAAAATCAAATTGTGTATTTTAAACATAACTTCTTCGTTTTAATTCCGTTTTAACCTGTTCGAGTTCCGGTGGAACCAGAATTTAATTTCGAACAAAACGAAATGATAAAATTTACATATTGTACCCGAAACATAAACGCGTATAAGTACACGTGTTTTAAAGAAATCGTATTTTCTTATACGATCTAAATAAAAGAACTCAAAGTTGAACGTACTTTGTATGTACATTTCAAACAAACTAACATACGTGTGTTGACACGTATGTGATTACGAATACGATTTGACATTCCCGATAACACAACGTTATTATTATAAAACAGATTCTTTGTAGAAGATCGTTTACACGAATTCAAGCATATTTGATCATTCGATTCACATTCACAGGTGCGTACACGACCCCTTTTCTTATTTTTTTACTGTTTTGGGGGAGAAAACATGTGCAACAAACATTTTAGATACATATCACTTGCATGAGTTAGCTATTTACGATAAGTGCGAACGTAACATTACAAGTCCTTACATATCGAACCGTTTAATTTGCCGTAGTGCGAAGAGTGATAGTTGGAAATAGATCTGTTGGGTTTGACAAACCTTACTTGGTAGATTGTAGGTCTACGCAAGTGTTTAACTAGCCAATTCAAACATTACTATTGTTTGTGCTAGACAATAGTGGAAAGACAAATTACATTATAACAGTCAGCTTCGGTTTCGACCGCTTATGTAAATAGTACAAATGAATAGCTATCATGATTATGCATGTGTGATTATGTTATCTGCAAACATTTTGTTTTAAACAGTTTTTCAAACATTTGTGATTATTCAAACCTGTGTATGCACCAACCTTTGTGTTGACTTGATTTAGATGTTTTTTCAGGACACTAAAGCACAAGTAAGGACAAGCATGGACTAGGGTGTGGAGTCTCATGCATACATTTTAATTCATGTGTTCTGAATTTGATTATTTAAGACTTTGAACTTGTAATTTACGTTTTACAAACCGTTATGTTTTGTTATTTGTTTTAAAACGCTTCCGCAAACTTTGAAACTTTGATATTACAGTTTAGACCAAATTTATGTTTGAAAATCATATAGAGGTCTTTCGTTGTGTCTAATGACTGAGATCCTGGTTTGTCATGCCCTAAACGGTATGATTCCGTTAGTTGAAATTTCAGGGTGTGACATACACTGTTTTAGATATATGACTGGTATGTTGTAAAACTTCTTTTTGAGTGTAACTATTATCGCAACAAGTCCTCACTTATCTTTACCGTTAGCTGTGTAACAAACGAGTCGTTATTACAGAGTACTACTGGGTTTGACTAGCCCTGCTCGGCAACAACTTTGATTGGAGGTCATAATGAGTGTAATATCGATGTTAATGCTGGGTTCAGCGATGACCCGGGGAGGCAACAGAAACAGTCGAGTTTCGGTAAGATGAACCGACACACTCACGGATCGTAGATCCAACAAACAACTTAACATACCCAGTATATGTCTATCTTACTGTTTTATTACTGTCTAAACCTGTGAACTCACCAACTTTATAGTTGACATGTTTTCGCATGTATTCTCAGGTAATTGATGGCACAAGCTAGGACACACAGAGGGTCTCATGCATTTAAACTCTTGTCCTAGGCTTATGTTTAGATTCATGTCTTTTAAACCAATATTAATTATGTAGTGTCTAATACAATTTACATTTCCGCTGTAACCGTTTATTATTTCCGTTGCTTGACATTTTAACTTATCCGCTGCATATTTATTAAACTTACTTTGTTTACAAAACTGTATGTTTGTGTAAGTCATATAGAAGTCGTTCTATATGATCAAGAGTTGTGATCATGGCCACGTCACACCCGCGCGATCTGACACCGCACGTGGGAATTTGGGGGTGTGACAGGATATGAAGAAAAAACAAACTTTGATGTTAAATGTTTTTTCTCACAAACAACTATACATTAATTTATCCGAATCAAAAATAAGGATGATTTAGATGTTAATGTTATTAACAATACGTCTAATATTGTATACGATAATTTTTTAGTATTTACAGTTTGTATTTTGAATTATAAAATGTATTCGTGTACAATAGATTATGTTATTTATCATAAATATATTTTTAATTGTATAATTTTTTGTAACAAATCCCATGTAATACATGTGTTTATAACCTTGTGTGTGTGTATATAGGCTGGAATTTTTAATAACCCACTAAATGTGTACTAACCCAAATAACTTTGGCAAGATGAAGCCAGATCTTAGATTTTTTTAACATCATTGTAACACATTTAGAACACTATGTTCTTTTATCAGTTTGTGTAAATTCATCACCGTTTAAGAGATAACATCGTTTGGGCAAAAAAACACTACTGTAGTCAAAAAACTTACAACGATGTTATCTCTTAAACGGTGATGAATTTACTCAAACTCATAAAAGAATATAGTGTTCTAAATGTGTTACAATGATGTTTAAAAAATATTCAAGATTTATCTTCATCTTGCCAAAGTTATTTGGGTTACTACACATTATATTTAGTGAGTTATTAAAAATTCCAAGCCCTATATATAGGGAGATGATCAAATGTTAACTCATGTTTATTGCGTTAACCGAATAACTACATCTTATTACTTTGGGGCTCACACTAAAGTAAATCTAAAGGTGTAGGTTTTTTTCTATTTTTTAATTAATGTAGGGTCCACTTACATTATAAAAAATAAGAAAAAATATACACCTTTAGATTTACTTTAATGTGGACCACAAAGTAATAAGATGTAGTTATTCAGTTATCACAATAAGGATGAGTTAACATTCGAAACATCCCATGTATATGTATATGTATATGTATATGTATATGTATGTATGTATATAAGATTATATTTCATGATTGTCATTAATTATTATATATAATCCTATATCATGTGTTTAAAAAGGGCTATTTTAGTTTAGTACTCTTTCATTTGGTTTTGTGAACATGATCCATATGAGTCTGGTTTTTGGTGTCAAGATAGATGTCATGAATATTCCATATGGAGTGTACGTTGTCTTGGATTTATCTTATCTTCTAGCTTAGAGGTGTTTAATTTATGTTTTGGTGTAGTTTTCTTATATTTTCTAACTTTTTGTTATATTTTTGTCGCAAATTATATATATTTTAATGGTTAAAAAATTATAAATAATAACAACAACAACAAATAATTAAATAAATAATATAATTACATGAGTGCATTATTGAGAAGCACCGTCTATATATGAGAAGCACGTTTTGAATTTGTTTTGCAAATATTTTTAGAAAAAATTACCATTTTATCCACTTTGACCCATTCTTGGACCAAAATGTCCAAATGTCTATCATCTTCTTTATCTTTAAAAACTTTACAATATTTTAAGTGCACATCTGGAAACACTTTAGAAGATGGGGACATTTATGGTCATTACAACGTACAGCGTTGTTGATTTATTTATAATTCGTGGTATCATTTAATTTGTTTAAAGGACTTCAAAAATCTTGATATGTCCCATTTGCTTTTTGGTTTTTGAAAAACTTTTGTCTATTATATGTAATGATATATTTCTTGAAGTAAAGCCTAATTTTTTGTTCAATTCGTTAAAGGAACTCCTTTTTTGAAATTTATTAAAAAATCCTTTTATATTAAACAAAACGATTGTAAACTCTCAACTCAATCATCAAATAACTGAAATTATATATGATATTATGATCTAAGTTGACTTGCTTTTTTGCAGGTTATCTATAACGTGCTCTATTTATGGATGATGGATAACCGTGATTATCAAAAGTATAATATAAAATGTGGTAGATTGTCTTTAAATGATAAAACTCTTAGGTTAAAGTTTTTATCAAGTTTTAATATCTTCATTGGCAATTATTATATCTGGTGACAATCATTCAAAACTAATTATGAGTCATAAATTTATAGCTATTTTATATATATTATCATTCATAAACTCACAAATTTGTGGTTTGATAATACATAAAGCGTAACATCTAGCTTCCTCAAAAGTAGCTCACAAGTATGTTTTTAATTGTCGAGACATAGACTTTCAAAACATCAATCATCATGAATTATTCTTGCTCAAGCATGTTCAACTATAAGTTTTTAAGTTCTTTTATTATTTTACTTTGAATTAACCCTAAACATGCTGCTTGTATTTGATGTCGAGCATTCTTTGTCAGTATGATATCTCCCAATTCTATGACAGATTAGAAATTACTTATGGTTTTACAAAGAACTTTGAGTAAATTGCACTTTTGGTCATTTATGTTTACACAAAATTTCAGAGATAGTCCTTTATGTTTCAAAATATCAAAATCAGCCATTTATGTTTTCAAATGTTGCAGACTTGGTTCTTTCTCCGTTAAGGCCGTTAAGTACTAACATAATAGGGACATAAATGTAAAAAAAATTAAGTAATAGAGTAAATTTCACTTTTGGTCCTTTATGTTTACATAAATTTTTAGATATGGTCCTTTATTATGTGAGTACTTAACGGCGTTAACAGAGAGATGACCGATTTTGCACCATTTGAAAACTTAAAGGACTGATTTTGATATTTTGAAACATAAAGGACTATCTCTAAAATTTTGTGTAAACATAGAGGACCAAAAGTGCAATTTAGTCAAGAACTTTTTAGTTGTTTTAAAATGGTATATGATATGGTAAACAGAAAAATAGATCATTTTTTCGCAAAGAGTTCTGTACTCGGATGAATCATTCATAATGAGGGTACTGAATTTACGGATTGGGTGATAACTATGACTACATTTTTTTTTTGAACGGCTTTAGGATGAACGACTGATTTAAGCCCAAACGGACACACATCCAAGGGCAGGCCCAGTCGTCACCCATTCACCCACCAGAAAATTAAGCGGGAACCGGATAAATCCTTAAACCCTGCTCAAGTTTGAACCCTTGACCTCAATGAGGTGCAGCTTCTCCTTTTCATTGCAATACCGCTAGCCTAGAAGCCCTTTAGTAAGTATGACTACATGATGCAAGCACTTGCTCCAACAAGCATCACTACATTGATCGAATATATGAAGCGAAGAAGGTTGTGTATTGAGATTTGATTCTTTTTCTTCATTAATCAGTTCTTTTGTTTGTCATGTGTTTTACAATGACTTATTTGTTAACATTGAAGGAAATCACAACATGTTCGCATCTTTAATGTTTGTTATCATAGGTCTAAGGTTCAATTGATATCTTGTCCGAGATTTCAACCTTTTTGTCCATGTGGACTTCTATTTGTACACCATGTGTGTAAAAATCATCAAGATAAATGTAATATAATGAAAAGATTATGCATATATAATATCACATGATATTAAACTTCATGACAGTCTTGGTACTAAGTTGAGGACATGTATCATAATGTGTTATGAAACTAAACTACTATGTAATAAAGCTAGCATGAATGTGGGAAATTATTCTCAAGGTCATCATTGTTCCTTCCGTCCCTTGTATATATATATTTTAAAAAAAATTTAAGTTTTGAAGAATATATAGTGCTTACAATTTATATGTTTACTTTTTTTTTTTACAACGAACAAGTCATATCTAAATCGGGGTGAAACGTGCCTTCGGTTTCGATTTAGATGTTATATAAAAATTGATTTGTTAGTATCAATTATCAAACAAGTTATCTTGAGGCAGTGAAGTCAAAAACTATATTTTGGAACTAATTAATTATATAATAATTATGCAATGAAGATAAAATAATGTCGAATTTGATTCCAAAAAATATTACTTATTTTTATTCAACCCCGAGCTAAGTTTTAGCAATCATACAATGTATACTTTAACTGGTCTTCGACGCCATCCCTTACCCCATTTTTCTTGACAAAATCATAGACGAAGTAGGAATAAATTGACCAACGTGAGGATTGATCCATTAATAATTAATTTAAAACAATTATAATACAAACAATATAATATAAGTTCAATCACTTGATATATTTAAAAATGTAATTGCTTAATAATACTATATGGAATCTTTTAAATAATACATATTATAATTTAATATCTAGTAGGTATACCCAAGGGCGAAGGTTAATGGGGTCCCCCATCTTTTTTCCGTCTGTAATTTTTTTTGATCGAAAAATTATTTTTTTTTGTTTTAAGTATTGGTTTTGTGCGCGTTTGATTCAAAAAATTAACATGTGATGTAGTTTCCATAAATTTCCACCCCTAGAAACATTCAAGCTCCGCAAATGCTATATGTATACCGCCTTTCGCGAGCAACGTTGCGTCACACTAAACGAACAAAAAACAAATTAATGGATAGGAAATAATTTATATAAAAACCATTTAAAAACCATGGTAAAAACTATGGATAGGGAATACTTTATATAAAAACCATATATATAGGGAAAAATATAATTTGAAAATCTCCTTTTATTGTGAAAACTATAGTAAAAACCACGTAATTTTTTTTTTGAATTTTTTACATGTTTGTAACATTATTTGACACATTTTTATTATAAAAAACGAAAAAAGAACCAACAGGATTTTTTTAAAAAAATATTTTATAAAACATATGTAACGCTATGCCCAAATGTTATATATGTTTTACATAGTTTTACAAAAAAAAAAAATCCTCTCTGCCTTTTTTTAATTTTTTTTCTATATAAATGCGTCAAATATTGTTACAAAGCTATAAAAAATTTTAGTAATAAAAACCTTATTTAAATGGTTTAACTATGGTTTTCACAATAAGAGGGAGTTTTCAAATTATCATTTTCCTATATAGGGGAGGGTTCATAAAAAAACCATTATTTTGAAAAAAAACTAAGACAATTAATCGCAATCATTATCAATTAATTTTTTTTTCAATTTTTATTTTCTATTTCCTATTATTATAATGTAAGTAATGTACAAAAAAGAAAAAAAAATATTAAAAAATTTATATTTCATATTATTACATATATGTAACTTATATATTACACATACTAGTTACATATGTGTATGTTTATGAGTTATATCACTTATATGCATAACTTTTGAGTTATATATATAAAATTGGGAATAAAGTATAACCCAAATTATTTGCAGCAACTCGTAATTATCATCCAATGGTTATCAAAAAGGTCAAGTGAATAAATCGTGTCACGTGTCATAATTCTTTTTTTAATATTTGAAGGCATTTAAGACATTTTGTATCATTCAAAAATCTAGATTTAATATAGTGGTGATTGTCACCATCTAATATATTTTAATCAATCCAAATTTTTTATATAAAGTTACCACATCTTTTTTTAAACATTCATGACTTTTTTGTACAATATAGTTTTTTTTATAAAAATTGATTCACTATACTCGTTTCATTTTTCTCTTTAATTTTATTATATACTCGACTAGTTTTGTTAATTTTTTAATGTCCCGTATTTACATCAATGTAACAAACACAAAAAAAAACACATTATTTTGAATTTTTTTCTGACAACGGTAAATTACATCACTGCATTTTAAATTACTTTAATTTATCTCTATTGGAAAAACAAATTAAAATAATGTGTTATGTTTATGCTCGTTACATCAATGTAAAACGGAATTATTGAAAAATAATTAAAAAACTAGTTTATATGTTTATTGAATTAAAGAGAAAAATTACATTAATATAAATAATTTGTTACATCACTGTAATTACCGTGGTTAGAAAAAATCAAAATAATGTATAATGTGTATGCTAGTTACGTTGATGTAAATTCGAGGCATTTGGAAAAAAAAATTAAAAAACTAGTTGACATTATAGCGTGATTAAAAAATATAAGACGAGTGTAATGGTGCAATTTTTATAAGGAAATAATATAACATAAAAAATCATGAATGTTCTAAAAATGGGTAAACCTTATATAAAAAATTAGATTGATTAAAATATATTAAATAGTGATATTTGTTACTATCGTATTAAATCTAGTTTTTTGATAGTTACAAAATAGCTTAAATGCTTTTTAATCGTGTGATGATTTTATGCATTTACTTTTTAGATTAATCATTTAAAGATAGTTAAGAGTTTACTTTATTTTTAGCCATAATTTCATGTCATATGTAAATATAAATATGTATGTATGTGTCAATGTGTGTAATACATCCGAAAAAAGTCAATGAAAATTTAAAAAGGGATATTTAGAGGCATGCATTATGATTTAGGTATAATGTATAATTATTATATAATACACAATTATCATTTACTCTTCAATAGGTATTGCAAATGATCCAATCGAGCAAATCAAAAACCGCATAAAAAAGATAAGCAGATCAAGAAACCACTTCAAAAAGAATAATTGGAACAACAAAGACTTTAATCAATTTTAAAGTTTCGATTAAACTCTGAAGTTTAAACATTTAATTTTAAATCACCTTCTACTCTATCAGTATATTTTTAATGTTCACGTACTTTTAATATTTCGTTTATATTAAGTTGATTGCAATTAAATTACAAACATTATTTATGAAAATTTCGAACCAGAACGATCACAGGAATGTTGCGCACTATTCAAATGTTTATAATGTGTCTGTACAGTGTAAAATATTTGTATCATTTATAGCATTTTGATCGTAATTACTTCACAAACTATTTAAATTTAATAATAATATTCAAAAAAATAAATTAATAATAATAATAATTAAAAAAACGTAAAGTTCTTTTTATGATTACGTGGTTATGTTTGGGATCGTATTCATTAGGAGTATGTTGTCATTATCAAATACTTATGATGGCCGAGTAAACAAGTTTAGAACAACTACCCTTTAATACTTTATGTCATAATGATAGCACATATTTGAGCTTTAATATACGGAATCGTGACAGAATACACGTGTTAACGCGTGAGAACTCACTAGTTTTAATACAAATCCAATTCCATAGTTACAGCTATACTAGTTTCTATAATTTTTTAAACAAAAGATTCTGAGCAAGCATGTCGTAGAGATGTCAAAAGTCAAGTTCATATATCATTATATCCCCTATCATATTTTATCACTACTTTTTTAAACTTAATTATATATTTTCTCTATATAATATTGCTCTTGCCTCTTGGTTATGGTCATGGTTTACATCAGCCACATGTTATTTTATTATATTATATTATATTATATTATATTATTTGTTTGTTTAATTATTTATTTATTTTTTGTGATCAAAATTCGTGACCTTTGTAAGAAACATACTTCACAAAAGGTCCAAGATAGTAACATCCATCTCCCAGAGATGGACCCGTCATGATCATCATCAGTCATGACACAATGGGAACCATGAGTAATCCTATAATTGAAGTGGCGACACTTTTTTCTAATATGATTGTGAATGACCATATATTGATTGGTGGCCTAAATTGACCAAGTGTGATCGCAAATAACTGGTATTCACCTAGATCAACTATATTGACAATATATGTTTGTGATAGACCAAATGACCAATGACCATGGTTGACCTAGACTGTTCAACTATGATTGTGATTCACCGGTGATTCACTTAGGTTGACAAATGTTGACCAGGTAAAGATATGATTTAACGAGTATAATTGTCCTCTTCTGTGAATTTTAATTTTCTGCAATAAATCTATGTTTTCTAGCGGTGAAAACAATAAACTTGTTAATTTATTATAAATTTATTAAATAAAAAAGAAATTTTGTCATTAAATTTATGCATTTTGATTCCTTTTATGATTGTTGTTTCAAAAGAAATACATTTTTTCTAAAAAAAAATAATAACTATTTTCCACAGTTCCGTAGGAATTGATAAACAAACTAGCGAGATATATATATCAAGTGAAATGATATTTAAGATCGGTTAAACAAGTTGCATCTAATGTCTACAAAGATGTTCTTATTCACGGATGACATGTCTATTTAACTTTTAGCAATTGCTACACACCACCTCCAAAATCTCCCCTCATTAAAAAAAACTATTTCGATTAATAGTTTCTTGATTAATAATTTTCTATTTTAGGGTGTTCATAAGATAAGATTAACTTTCAATTAATAGTTTACGTTGATGGAAGCCACTAGCTACCCATTGTAAATCCTCACATGTAACATGTTTGTTATCATCGACTCATTGAGCTTTGCAACCTTATAACACTGTTTCGTGCGTCAAAACACAGATCGCCAATTGATAACTTTTTTAGTTATTATAGGCCTAGTAATTGGACTTGTTCAATTTCTTCTATACTTCATGAAAACAGTACCCAAAACTTCATAAGAAAATCAATCATACAGCGTGTGCATACATCACATGCAAAAACGGCTTTGTATTTTAAATTTGTCATACGTATATGATAAACACATATATTTATATATATATATATATATGTATGTATATGTATATGCATGTGTGTAGATACATGTATATATCTCTGTGCGTAGGATAGTTCAAATGGTATTTTACTTTACTAGTGGTACCTCAATAACCTTAAATTAACCCTTTATATAATACAAAACTAATACAGATTTAAAATTAAGGGTTAGAATAACATCATGAGTAAAGATTTAATTTTATCTATTTGTACTTTAGCTGTTAAATTTCAAAGAATCACTCTCATTTTTGTTAACATAATTGCATATCAAGATCAGAATCCTATTTCCATTTTCTTTACCTATATTATTTTACAAACTAATCGACCTGCAATCAAGGCTTCCCACAAATAGAATTACACCTCAATATTTATGCAATCTATAGTGGGAAATAACGACCGCCATGTCACCATCGACGTTAGGGACGTTGGTCTACATAACTGGAGACGTGTCCTTGTCGCTGAAATCAAGGAGAGTAAATATTGTCATGACCACCTCTGCAAAAATCTTGGAAGAGCATGTCGTTCATTAAGAAATCGAAGAAAGCTAAACAGGGTTCGTGATCTGATGAAGCAACGTGTCATTGCCATAGTTAACAAAAAGGTGCTGAGGTCGCAAAGGAGAGATACTCTAGTTTGATTAAATTTCATAAACCAATTGATTTTAAGAATGAAATTACACAATGTTAGAATTTGACAAACAAATGGGTTTGGTTCCAATTGACTACCATCAAGGCTCACCAGTCACCACTATCTGCGACTGTTTTGGATTATAGATGGCTTCACTAAGGGTGTTCACGGTCCGGTTCCAAACCGCAAAACCGCCCAAACCGTTCATCGCTTTGGTTTCACGGTCGGTTTTTTTCTCAAACACTTGATCGGTCGGTTTCAAAAGTTCAAAACCGTAATAAACGGTTTGGTTTATGGTTTTCGTAAAAATCGGTCGTTAAAAACCGGACCGGACCGTATGTGTTTGAGTATATACTAATATAGAAATATGTATATACATGTATATATATATGCATATATTTATATAGGATTGTGAACAAATAATAACCCACCTTTATTGCAATAACACATATAACTTTGCCAAGATGAAGCCAAATTTTGGATTTTTTTTTAACATCATTGTAACACATTTAGAACACTATGTTTTTTTATGAGTTTGCGAAAATTCATTACCGTTTGAGAGTTTACATCGTTGTAATTTTTGGGCTTTAAACAGTTACAGTGCTATAAATCAAAAACTTACAACAATGATATATCTTAAACGGTGATGAATTTACACAAACTCATAAAAGAACATAATGTCCTAAATGTGTTACAATGATGTTAAAAAAAAATTCAAGATTTGGTTTCATCTTGACTGGTTATTTCAGGTTATTGATTTAAGAGTGGGTTATTATTTGAACACTTCCCTATTCATATATATATATATATATATATATATATATATATATATATATATATATATATACATGTCTATATACATGTTTCTATTGAATGCGTTCATGATTTATCTGTCATTCAAAAAAAAAATACATTTGGATTTAATTTAGTTAGTTTGCCTTGTACTACAAAAGGTTTGTTTTGATTAAATTTTTACTTTTAACGAGATCAAAACCTCACACCGTAAACCAAACCGGAACCAAACCGTTAATAACGGTTCGGTTTGGTTCGGTTTTTATTTTGAATGGTTCTGTTTTGGTTTTCATTATCCAAAAACCGCTATTAATGGTTTGGTTTACGGTTCCACCTAAAAACCGTAAAAACCGGACCGCGAACACCCCTAGGCTTCACCCATCAAAAAGTTTGATTCTCAAGAACCGTGATAGCATGAAACATCAATGTAATGTAGAGTATAATATAAAAACAAACACGCATTTTACACCGGATGAATTGAAAGTTGTGGCTAACACTTTCAAATCAAACTATTTGTGATTCAGTCAAATATTTGATCTATTAAAATTCAATTCAAAACCAAGAACAAATATGATTCGTAATAGATTTTGAATGGACCAGTAAATTAAAAGTCGTGGCTCACACTCGATCCCAGCCAGGGGTTGTCGCCACTTGGACCCTGCTTCTTCGAGGGTGCTGCCCCGGGATCCCTGCCAGGGATGCGTTGCCCTCTTACAACCCTCATTGAATCACAAAACCTTAAACAAACGTGCACCTCATACCTAACTTGTTTGATGAATTTCATGATTCACAACAAAGTCAATCTAATTACACTTAAATATCTAACATGTAACACTTATTTTAACTTTGAATTATCTTTAAATAAATGTAGTCTTCATGACAAATGTTTTGTAATTTTTTTTTCCAACCAATGTAACATTTGTTAATATTTTTTTTATAAACATTAATTTGTATATATCTTAGCTATTATCATTACACTAAGATAACCTTACGTTAACCAATCTAATAATGAACATTTAAAAATTAAAGAGACTGTACCATTTACTCAAATTAAAGATGCATAACTCTCTATTAACTGGTGTGATATTTAAAGAGAATAAGATTGTATTTTTTTATATAAAAACATTTTATTTAATGATGTAATTTTTTTTTTAAAGTTTACATTATAAGTAGAAAAAATTAAATATCAGTTCCACCTTTTTTCAATTATTTTAACATGTGACCTGAATTTAAATGTCAACTCTTTAACTAAGGGTTATGTAAGATTTTTTTTCGATTATTTTAATATGACTGAAAAAAGATTAAAGGTTAGCTCTTGGTTATTTAAGAATAAAGTCACTCTGTATATAAACACGCACAGTTAATGCAACATATGCGGTTTTGCTACATGTTGATCAATTATAATCTTCTCAAAATACAAAACCTATTAAAATATAAATAACAAATGAAATGCAACAAATGGAAATTAAAATGATACCTGTAAAGTGGATAAGATTGTGGATTAGTAAAAGTCGGGTGTCCCATTGGTGTTAGGAAGCCTTTGACGTCTCTCCACGTAAGCTGATGGAAACCATCCATTTCTACCCTTGCATTCTCCTTCAGACCATCCTGAAGGGCTCACCTGAGAAGAAAATGTTTTTGCTTTCAGAAGCCATAAAATCTAATAACTAGATGTGGCAATGTGACCAAGCCGGCAGGTCAGGTAGTGGTGGGGTCAAAACTGGTTAGGGTTGTAAGGAGGTCACGCATCTAGTACCATAGAAAATGGGTTGGACTGGTAGGCTGACCCTAAAAGACTTTTTTGTAGTTTAAAAATATACATGGTACTAATGCATTAACTATTTAGGTAAATAAAACAACCAATACAACAATAAAGTAAATCTTGGAACACAGATTTAAGATTGTTGTATCCTTTAAAACACGTTGGATGACTTTCAACCAGTTTGACCCATTTCCCTTTTGGATAAAAGAATGATTTGACCAGCACAACCCTGTTTTACATATTTGTACAACTGCCAAATTTTATTAACCTTTCGCACGACAACATAGTCACCAATTGCCAAGCTTAGTTCCTTATCAGATGAAGCTTCAAACCCATGCATTGCCTGCATAGCATTAATACAATTCAGTTAATTAAGTAGAGCCTGCTACATTTAGGTCTCACGTTACATTTAAAAAAGGGACAGGTCCATCCCATGAGCACTGCAATCCTTTCATTCCTGTGATGTACCAATCATGGTTTAAAAAAACGGACTGAGGCGGCGCCTCGAGGCGAAACGGAAAAAAAACGCTTTTGAGGCGGCGCCTCACAAGATCTGAAGAAAAGCATGCCTCACTGGGCCGAGGCGGTTTGAGGCGGTCCGAGGCGGGCTGAGGCGGTCTATATGGGTTGATGCTTTTTTCTAAACATTTCAAGTCTTTTTGTGTTTTATAGACTTTGTCTTTTTTTATATTTATTGAATGATATTGATCTTAGTTATAAAAGCTTTAATTGATGTTTAGTATTTTTTTATATATATATTATAAAAATATTTATTTATTTAATACCGCCTCGGACTTACGCCTCGTTTCGCCTTGAGGCGTACGCCTCGTGAGGCAGGGTGAAAACGCCTCGAGGCGCGATTCCGTTCTTTTAAACCTTGGTACCAATGAAAAAAAATGCATCGTACATTTTGTGCAACTAAGTTAAACTTATCTGTTTTGTCATTAAAAATAAATTACCGATTTGGATCCACAAGATTCTTTCAAAAGTCAAGATTTAAGAGTGTTTGATATTTGACAAATAGTCATACATTTAGATATGGTGCAATTAGGGAATGACGAATACCTCAGCCAAAAAGTACTTGGTTTTATCTGACATAAGATTAGATGGTACTGCAGGTGGGGCAGACTCTCTCCTTTGTTTATCAGAGACCATCTATCAAGAAGATCACAATACCATTAAAACCTGCAACAACTGCCAACTGGTAATGGTAGAGGTGGCAAAATGGAAGATTGGGCAATGGTCAAAATGTAAAAACAGGTTGGATCGAATTGAAGCAACCTATGAACACATTTTGAACCTTTTCTTCGAGCTTTGATATGCTACCATTTGAATTTAATCAGATTGTAGTGCTAAAACATATTACAGAAACTATATTGTGACAAAAATATACCAACTTTCTTTATATGTCTTGATACAATTTTGATGACTTTAAATCCGTTTGACATGTTTCTTATTTTGTTAAATCCTTTAGCTTCATTCATTTAACCTATTAAGAGATAAAAGGCAACCCAAATAGACTCGTTTATAGATAAATGGGTCAAAACTACCACTTCAAGCAGAGATTATGAGCACCAACCTCAGCTTCTATCTGGTGTAGAATAGCAGCGACTCTCTCGTGATATGTTCTTTCTCCTTCAACCTTCAGATTTATTAAAGAAATTTCCTTAGAATATTAAAATCTTATTCTTATAAATTCCAAGTAATAGAAGCTAAAGATCACATGCACACAAACCATTGCAACAAGTCTCTGGAAAGTAAGCCTTTGTTGCTGTGATTCAACAGCAGCCAGTGCAGCAGATGCTTCTTTACCTAGTACAGCCATGTTTGCTTTAAGTTCCTGCATTCTAGCTTCAGCTGCATGCAACTTAGTCACGTTCTCAGGTATTGGAGCCTCTCTAACACGTGCTTGTCTTCTAGAAACTTCTGCTGCCTGTATACTCACATTCAGTTATCATCAATGTAATAACAAATTTAAAAATTTTATTAGAAATGTCAATTTTGACCCATTTACTTATGAATGGGTCAACCCATCTACGTACATATCAGGGGATTACCTGGGTCTCTGCTTCTTGCCTCATTCGGCTATAACGTTGAGCTAGATGGCGGGCATCTTCTAAAGGAGCACCGTTTATCATAGCTCTCAAGGGCTCTAAAATCTAAAATTTTGAAAATAATTTAAATCAACAGCAGTTAACAAGAATATGAAGCATGGATAAAACTGAAAAACCCGCCACGCTTGATATTTATATCATTTTCCAGAGGCTTGTAATATTATTTTATCAGTGTCATGTCATTAGATAAGATGATATTACCTGTGAAAATAACAATCTTGTGAAATCTTCTTGCTCCTTCTCCACATGTTTACGTGCATCACCATATATAGATGCCGCCTTGCCCAAAATTTCATCACTAACATTCTCCACTCCATATTTGCAGCAATCTTCAGACAACTTGGTTCCTAATTTTGATAACAGAAAAAGGGCACAAGAAAACAAATGTCGGAAAACTTAGTGTCACAAAATTGTACCGAATGGTGATGTTTCTGATGTTGTTCCAGAACCCAAAAACGTGATGAGAACAAGAAAAACTCAGAATTTCTATTGAATAATTGATTGGTACAAAGAAAACCATAAACCTAAACCCCTATTTATAATAAAACATAAACCAAAAGTCAACTAATCTAATCCCTACAAACTTGCTGAAAAAACAAATCTAATCTAAACTTTAAACTCAATAGATAAACCAAAACAAATTAAAACTAAACTTTTTACTTTAACTCCTAAGCTAATAAATAAATAAATACAAGATTGATCCAACAATCACCCCCTCAATCTTGTAATCCTTTATTCATCAAAGTAAAGGTATATGATCTTCATCCACTTGATTCAAGTTGACCTTCTCCTTTTCTTCCCAACTAGGACATTCCGACAAGTAATGTCCAAGCTCACCACACTTGTAGCACCTAATGCGACTTTTATCCCGTGGAACTTGCTCACCAACACCTCCTCGACCTCTCCCGGACCCCCGACCCCTACCTTGGCCACGTCCAAAGTCTTCTCGGTTAGAGCTTTCACATCCACAATGCTCACATTTGTGCCCTTTTCCTGCTGCCTTTTCATCCGACCTTGTGAATAATAGGTGATTTTGCTCGGTTTGGGTCTCCTCATCCTTGATCCTCTCCTCATAAGCCTTAAGTCGACCCACAACATCATCATAACCAATGGTCTTCAAGTCTACAACTTGCTCTATAGAAGCCACCATATGAATGAATCGTTTAGGCAACCCGTTAAGAAACTTCTTAACCAAGGTTGTTTCTTCTATGACCGAGCCAAGTGAGTTTGCTCTAGATGCATACTCGGATAACTTGTTAGCAAACTCATCAATCACACCTTGATCCTTCATCTTTAGATTTTCAAACTCTCTTATTAGAGTTTGAAGCCATGCCTCCCGAATCCGATCCGCTCCCAAGTGACGATTTTTAAGAACTCCCCACATCTCCTTCGCGGTTTGAATATTTCCTATTTGTAGTATTTGTTCTTCGGGCATGGCTTGGAACAAAAGATTTATTGCAATGTTATTTTTCTTGGCATCTAAGTTTGTTCCAGGCTCTATCATCTCCCACAC
This sequence comes from Mikania micrantha, assembly GCA_009363875.1. Lineage (NCBI taxonomy): Eukaryota > Viridiplantae > Streptophyta > Magnoliopsida > Asterales > Asteraceae > Mikania > Mikania micrantha. The sequence goes on from CM018696.1 coordinate 85,608,355, forward strand.
CCCATGAACATTGAAAATCACTCGCATCCTCATAGCCCATACCGTGTAATTCGTAGAAGACAATACCGGGCATTGAAGAGACATAGTATTATTTTCTTTAACATTGACCAGGGCTTGATTTTGAGCCATAATCCCGATCAAATCTGCTCAAAGCTTGCTGCTTTATCCAAGAAAAAAATCCAACCCTCTTGTGAACACCTCCCTTGATCAAACTGCCTTGCTGTTGATCACCAACACAACCTGGTTGCAAACGACCTCTTCAGCCCCTCTGCCGATCTCGTTCTACTGCCCCAAGCTTGTTGATTTCAACCCGTCGCACAACAGCCCTCCTTGCTGTTCACGACCGAGAGAGTTTCAAAAGAAATCGGACTATACTTACTGATTCTTGCTTGGATCGACGCTAATCAGCCTCAGATTATGCCGATTAAACGTTTGTTTGATCAAATCTAACTTCCCCGATTGGATGTTGGTCGCCGATTAGACGATTGCCGATCACGATTCTTCCTGTCGATAGCGATTGCCGATCGAGAACCAGATGTTTCCCGCCGATAGTGATTTCCGATCGAGAAACAGATGCTTCCCACTGATGAGCGATTTCCGATCACAGTTGAGCTTTCCAAGCTCTGATACCAATTGATGTTTCTGATGTTGTTCCAGAACCCAAAAACGTGATGAGAACAAGAAAAACTCAGAATTTCTATTGAATAATTGATTGGTACAAAGAAAACCATAAACCTAAACCCCTATTTATAATAAAACATAAACCAAAAGTCAACTAATCTAATCCCTACAAACTTGCTGAAAAAACAAATCTAATCTAAACTTTAAACTCAATAGATAAACCAAAACAAATTAAAACTAAACTTTTTACTTTAACTCCTAAGCTAATAAATAAATAAATACAAGATTGATCCTGTTGGACTAATCTTGTAAATACCCAATAGTCAAAGGGGTTAAAAGTTAGAAAGTTTGGTTTTTTATTTGAGTTTTAAAGATTAGATTAGTTTTGTTTAAATTAAGATTGTTTTAAGCAGATTTTTAGGGATAGAATTTAATTGTGGTTTATCATTTGGTTTATTATAAATAGGGGTATAGATTATTGGTTTTGTGTACCAATTTTTGATTCAATAAAGATCTCTGCTTTCTGTTCTTTATCATCGTGGGTCTGTTTTGTTCTGGGTAAAATCATCGACCAACAAAGGGCTGGGATTGTTCAAATCAGGGGCTGATATCCTTCAATTGGTATCAGAGCGCACCTGCTAAAGGTTTGCTCTAGAGGGACGATTGCACAAAGAAGGTCAATTTGCGGTACCAAGCCGTCTAGAAGAAGCCGTCGGGAAGAATTACGTGAGGTAATCAAAGTTCGATCAAGGCCTGTGTGATTCAGGTAGGAACGATTGAACTTGGGATCGATTTGGGGCTGTGAGAGCTTCAATCGGGTGACTAGGAGCCGTGAAGGTTTCGATTGACCAGTGATTGGTTCGATTTAGGGTTGAAGGCTGTGAGAGCTTCAATCAGGCACCTGTTGAAGGCTGTGAGAGTCTGAAACAAGCAGCTGTGAAGGCTGTGACGGGTAAAGGGGGCTGTGAAAGCTTCAATTGGCTTCAATCTTGAGTGATTCAGGGATTAAGGGGTAACAATCAATCTGTGACAGATTGATCTGGTGGGTGTTGCTATTTTATTCTGGTTTTGATAAGTTAATTCTGTGAACTGATGGCCATACCTGCTGGTGGAGTTGTTGGACCATTTCGTGAGCCCAGCAATGTGAGTTTGCTTTGCCCAAAGCTGACCACAACCAACTACACAGCCTGGTCTATCATGATGGAGACTGTTTTGGCAGCACACGGGTTGCAAGATGCCATAGATCCTGTGACAGGAGGAGGAGTAGATGCAAGAAGGAAGAATATGGCCAAAGCTTTGATCTTTCAATCAATACCCGAAGATGTTCTCCTTCAAGTTTCTAAGTACCAAGAGCCAAAGGATGTGTGGGACGCCATACGGGTGAGATTCTTAGGAGCCGAGAGGGTTCAAAAGGCTCGCCTACAAACACTTAGGAGTGAGTTGGAAGGAATGAGGATGCTAGAGACCGAGACCGTGGATGAATTCGCGGGAAGATTGAGTGGGATACAATCTAAATATAGGAGTCTTGGGTCCTCCCTTGAAGAAGAAGTAATGGTAAGGAAGTTCCTAAACTCTATGCCTCCAAAATACTTACCTATTGTGGCTTCAATTGAGCAATATTCCAAGATTGAGAATATGGCATTCGAAGAAGTGGTGGGTCGTTTGAAGGCTTACGAAGAGCGTGTGAAACCCCAAGAAGACTTGGCTAGAGATGTGCGTGAAAAACTCTTACTTGTTCATAATGATAAACAAGTTAAAGAGAAGAAGGGAAGGTGTGGTGGCTGTGATTGTTGCCAACAAAACCATGGGAAAGGTAGAAATTTTGGGGCTGAAGTGGGTCGTGAAGGTCAACAAGGAAGAGATCAAAGGGGGCAACGTGACAAGTCTAGGGTCAAGTGCTATAGATGTGAAGAACTTGGTCACTATGCATATGAATGTCCAAAGTCAAAACCGAAGGAGGAAGAGGTCAATTTGACTCAAGATGATGGTTTTGGGCCTGCACTATTGTGATAATGGAATGAGTATTACAAGATTAGGGGGGTGATTGTTGGACTAATCTTGTAAATACCCAATAGTCAAAGGGGTTAAAAGTTAGAAAGTTTGGTTTTTTATTTGAGTTTTAAAGATTAGATTAGTTTTGTTTAAATTAAGATTGTTTTAAGCAGATTTTTAGGGATAGAATTTAATTGTGGTTTATCTTTTGGTTTATTATAAATAGGGGTATAGATTATTGGTTTTGTGTACCAATTTTTGATTCAATAAAGATCTCTGCTTTCTGTTCTTTATCATCGTGGGTCTGTTTTGTTCTGGGTAAAATCATCGACCAACAAAGGGCTGGGATTGTTCAAATCAGGGGCTGATATCCTTCAGATCCAACAAATGGTAGTTCTAATTTTCACCTGCTTCAATATGCTTGTATCCTATAGCTGTAAAAGCTTCTGCTGCTTTAACCAGGTCTCTTTGGAAATCCTGGAAACAAAAAAGAAAGATTTGGCCAACATTAAAAAATTAACAGGAGAACTCATAGACAAAGTGATTAACTTATGCATTGTTACCTTTCCTGAACGAGTCGATCTGTAGAGCTTTTCCAACTGCTGGTGTCTTTGCAATTCAAGCTCATCAATAACCATTACATCTGAATGTTCATACCCACTCGTACTGAACTGCTTTATCACAGCCTGAAACAATCAACATCCAGAATGTTAAGTTATATATAGTGTCGGAGGTCCAAATCTTCATCATTACAAAAACCCCTGCTTCCAAATTCAATTTTCATCCAATCGCAACAAAACCCTATACGTAAACCTCAATCCCACTTCACCAAAACATGAACAAACATCTGAACTTTCACTAATGCACACACATCCAATTAGAAATATCGAAAATTGAACTCAGGCAGATACCGAAATCAGAAATTTGGGGGAGATTATAATTACCTGTTGTTGTTTGGCAACTTGATCTCGAAGCTTGCTTGCTTGCTTCCTTAGGGCGTCCATGATGATGCTCACAGTCGCAGCTTGCCCTCTCAATAACTAAGGATCACGAATCGTCGAATCGAGATTTATTTTCCCTAATTTACGTATAAAGGTGAAAATGATAAACGTTCATCACAGATCTTGACATTTGACAATCTATAAACCAAAAAAGAGACCAAATCTTCTATAATTTGCATACGAGTCCCTTGATTTTCTCATACTGTATTCTTATAATCTTATTTTATGGATGTGTTGGTCATTCGGTTTTCTAAGGGCACTTGGTATATTTCTAGATCACTTGATGTTTTTTCCGACTCCCTCTCCTATTAAATATATCATATATTAAATATTAAATATATTTTTTACACATTTTTAAATTAAAAATAAGACTTTTTTAATATATTAAAAATATTTTAATATTAAAAAAACACTTTTTTAGAAAACCAAATTATTATAAAATATAGCGTTTTTAAAAATAATTTTACAAAACGAAATATTTAAAGAAACAAATTTTGAAGCTATTAGTGTTTAAAAAAATAATATAACTATTTTATGATTTAATTTATGAAATTGTATTTAATTATATTTTATATTTAAAAAATCATCTTATATAGTTTAAATTTTTATAGGTTACTATTAATTAATAATTTTTTTATTAATTCCGTGTAATACACAGGATGTTAACCTAGTAAATAAATATATAGTTAACATTAAATTACATTAATATCGTTTTTTATCAAAACTTTGATTTTAATTTAACTTTAACTCATCATGCATTTATTTTCAAAATTTCATACGTAAAACATATCCAAAGTTTAAAGGTTTTGCACTTTTAAAATTGAGTAAAAAATTACTGCTCTGCACAAATCCACTATGTTCTCTTTGCATTTTTATTCTTTTAAGTGTTGTTTGTTACACTTTTAATTGTTACTAATAGATAATCTCTTAATAGTTCATAACCGTTAAATGCTTAATAGTTAATCTTAAGTCTGAATCATTAATAGACTGTCTTCAGGGGCGTAGCATAGAAGGGACCGGGGGGCGACCGCATCCCCTCTTTTTTTCTTTAGTAGGGTTAATTTTCGGGCTAAAAGGTTAATTTTTTAAAAAATATTTGATTTCGCCCCCTGATTGAAAAAAAAAATTTAACTTCGCCCCCTGATTAAAAAAAATTATATTACCATCTCTTTTAAATAAAAAACTAAATAAAAATTATCCACTTATTAAGAACCTCAATTTTTTTGTTCTTCTATAATTCCCCTAAATATTTAAATCACTCTTTTATTTCCCCCTTACTTCCTATCCTATTTTCTTTCTTTTTCTTGGTCCCGATCACAGATCCACACCACCCGCCCCCATTCTACCGCCACAGATTCCAGCCACCGCCCCATTCTCTTTCAAGCGCTTAGTAGCAACCATTTCACCGGCTAATCTTGACACAATTCTAGTTGGTAATTTTTTTTCCTTCTTAAATTATTTCAAAAGCAACCTATTTTAATGTTAATATTCATGATTTTCTTTCAATGTAACTGTGAAATTTAGATTAATCAAATTAGTCATGTTTAATCTAGAATACTGTATTATCTTCAAGATGAATGTTCCTTATTGTTTGACCCGAATCACTGACCCGTACATTTAACCCGACTAACCGAAACATACCGATCGAATGGGAAATTTTTTTTTGAGTTCACGTAAGTTTTCGCCCCCTGTCAAATATCTGAAGTTCCACCACTGACTGTCTTTTAATGTTATCTCTTAACAATTCAGACTTAAGATTACGAATTAGTATATTAACATCTAGCAAGCTTCATTTTAATAAATTATTTTGTACGGTAGTTATAAAGAAAAAATATGATGATGAAAAAATATGATGATGACGATGACAATAAGGAAGACAACGAGGAGGACGACGACGGCCGGGCAGTCCAACCGTTTTGGTGGCCCTAAACGAAGTAACAATTGAGGCCCTATGTTCCGAGAACACTGTTACCTTAAGCAAGATTAAGACTCAGTCAAGCATCAAAGTAAGATTAAAACTCCGGTTAATTTGATGATAATTCAATGAATTTAATCTAATTCAGTGAAACCTATTAACCTAATTCACTGCCTTAATCAGATTCAGTGAACAATCAAGCAAATTAATCTAAATAAGCCTATTAACCTTAAGCTATTAAGCTCAAAAACAGATAAACAAAACTCAACCAATTAACAAATTCAAATTTATTAACAATATAATCTCTTAAAGATACCGGAGAAGTGAATGTCTGAGTCACTGAGAACAGATTACCGAGTACACAGGCACACAGCCACAACACACAAGGAAGAGAACTAGAACACCATCACGGCGCCGCCCACGGCCCACCCACCGCCTGTTTGCCCGCACACCGCCGAACGACTGAAGCGCTAAACTGCAACACAAAGTCTCAAACAGTCACTACAACATGGTACACAGAGACAGGGGGAGCAATTAGATCGTGAACTGACGAATCGCCATCTCCCATTCGCAACTAGAACACTATAAATCGATCGGATTGCGACACTTCGTGTTCCGATTTGACGTTATGTCTCCCGTATCTTCTCCTTACCGCCAATCGCTATCGCCCAATCGCCCATTGGTGCCATCTATAGATTTGCCATCTCTCGAGCCGGTGAGTCTCCTTCGTTACCCTAGTTCCAACTCCCGTAATCCGGTATTCCCGTTTCCTTTTTCTTTTAAAAGACTTGGCCCAATCGTCCATTTGAGCGGCCCATTATGCTATAATCTAACAGCTTCAAAAAAATTGGGCCCAAATAGCAGATATATATATAAATAAAATTTAAATATTTGGGGCCCTATTTTTTGGCCCAATAACCTTAACGGGCCAGCCCTGGACGACGGTGGTGGTTTATTCTGGATTGTTATATGATTCCCAAAATTCAAGTTCCAACAGCAACAACTAAAGTACTAAACTCATTAATTTCGAGTTTTAGATAAGTAATGATCTCTTTGAGAAATATGGGTGAGAGAAAAAAAACCGACAACAAAAACCAATATGATGGAACCGAAAAAAAACAAACTAATAGTTGGTGATTATAAATTTTGTTTTCTTCTTAAACAAAAAATCATGGTTTGATTCCCGTTTCAGTTTTAAGTAAGAAAAAAAAAACTAAAAATCAAATAAATCAAATCAAACCATGCAAATATAGTAAAAATGCTTAATCTTATTAATATACATTTTATTTCTTACTTGTGTGTTAATACATAACATTTTTATATAGTTTTTCTTATAAAAAATTAATTTTTAAATGGTGAAGTATTTTAGGCCCAACAACTTGATAATCTATTTAATTATTTTTTTGCATATTTGCTTCATCCCAAAATTTTAAAGATTGAAATCATAAAACCAAAATAAAAACCGAATCAAACCCGTGATGGAATCCGAAAAGAATAAAACCAAACTTTTTAAAAATATCATAAACCAAACTTTCGTTTACGGTTTTGTTTGAGCTTGAAAATGACTTATGCACACTCTTACTTAAAACAATAACTAAAATCTATATAGTAACAATTAAAATTAGTAGCTTTTTTTCAAAACGAATTTTAATCAAATTTATCATTCCACTAAACTAAAAAATCCATTACTAAATAATCATTGTCGACGGTTACAATTATCCAGTTCTTAGACTAATGATCATGAATTGGGATTAAATTTTATTTGTATCCTAATTGAAATGTTTTTTTTTTTTATTTTCTTTATCTAAATCTCTTTTGATTATGTGATTCTCACCAACCATCCTTTGTTTTCAAATCAATATGTAAATCTTGGAGATCCTACAAATTATCGTAATACACGTTGCTATGAAAAAAATTCAAATTCATGTCAAGTTCCTATTATTGATTGTGTATGTACGAAAACTAGTGGCTTCTCCCACGAGTTGCGGCAGAAATTGCAGGATACAATCAAATGGATTACATAGGGTTTAAAAGTTTTCGAACATGATACAATCCCTATATGTACGAAGTAGTATTACATTTTATTGTTAACGCTGACATGTTACAAGTTTTTGATGATTAATGTTGATGTTGGTGTATTCGAACTAATGAATAATGATGTTGATAAATAATTCAAACATTTTAAACTCTTTTTGTATTTTCATATTATGACAATTTGTAATTTATGAACTTTATTTTTCTTTTGGATTTGCATATGGTTTAACTTATTGCTTATTACTCATTGAGTTTAAATTTGATATAAATGTTTTGAATTTGCATTAGATTTTATTTTGAAACCGAACCAAGCCGAGCCGCTCGATTTTAAAACGAGCCGAGCAACAAGCTTACAAATCTAAACCCAACTGAGCCGCTCATTTTGTAAACGAGTCGAGCACGGGCATACCATCGCTTGGTACGGTTTTACTCGGCTTGTGAACCGTAGAATGTGACATGAAAACAATGAGAATATGGAGTGAAAAGTCTTGTTATGATCTCCAAATTTCAGAAACAAGGATATAATGGAATACCAGTAAACTACCATGGTCCAAAAAAGAATGATTTTAATGTTTGTTTTTTAAAACTTTAGATGTATTGTTTTTCTTTTTACGAAAATAGGTGTGATGATGGTGATTGGTATCATGCTTAAAAAGAACACGACAAGAGATTTTTTAACTATAAATAATATGTTTCTTTTTTCAAAATCAAACCAACAAGCTTAAGTGCCATTCAAAAGTCGCAAATTTTTAAAAATATATATACAATAGGTGAGTAGTGACATACGTTATGAGAGTAACATTGACATGTTATATATGTAAAGAGAAACATATGAAGTTATAATGATATGTTTTTGAGTTTTTATTATCTAAACATAGACAAAAGAAAATGTGTATGTTCATAATGGTGGTGGACCACGAATTTTTTTCATGGGGTACGGAATTTTTTACATGTTTCTCTCAGTTAGTTTAGTGTTAAGAAGAGACCCAAAAGTTTATCATATAAATGAGTTCTTATGATTATAAAAAAAATTGGCCCGTTTAAGATTTTTATCATTTTGATTGAAGTGTCTCATGAGTTATTTAATTTGTTTATAGTCTTGCATATTTCGACAACATAAAAGATTAAGGCCTTGTTTGTTTTCTTATAAAAGATCTGCGCAGCCTCTTTTGTCTACATCATGCAGATCATGCGCATACATTAACATCTGCAGACTGTTTGTTTCTTCAAGGACGTTTCACTAAAAAATGTCTGTGTGAGGTTTTTTTGGTGCAGATGTGGACCAGCCATCTCTATGATCTTCTAATATCTGCAGAGACCACCCACCATCGTCGGTCACCTCACCACCTCCACCACCGTCGGCCACCCACATCACCCCCGCCGTACACCACCTCCAATTTATCTTAAGAGTCAACATACGTTAAAAAAACAAACATTCGTCTTTTTACAGACTGCAGATATTTTGTCCATATCTTTTCGTATAGATATCTACAGATATAGTCCGCAGACTCGAAACATTTTACTTTTTAAAAAACAAACACTATGTAAGAAAATCTCAAATTTTGTAAGAAAAGCAGCATTTAATTGATTTAAAAAAATAAATAAAAATAGTAATTATGCGTACCCCACCCACCCCACCACATACCCGTCCCTTGAGCATATGCAACCTGCCAAAAGTGCCAGTAACACTATTTTGGTATTTCTTTAACTTTGAATCTTGATTACACGAGATTGAAGACCCACCTTACTCCCTACCGATTTACAGAGAAACAATAACGCCCCTTCTCTATTTCATCTCCACAATCCAATCATGCCATCAGGTTCTAAGAAGCGAAAAGCTGCCAAGAAGAAGAAGGTTAATGACTCATCCACACCTAACCCTCATCAAGGTAGCCTCTCTAATTCTTTATTTTTTGCTTCAATTCAAAGATTCACACCCTTTTTTATGCATTTTAGTTCGTGGGTGTGGCCCAATTTCACTTAAAAGTGACTAAATTATTGCAAAAAGTTAGGTGTTTAGTGTTTGCACATCTGTGTCTTAATCATACATCTATATCTAATGGTTTTTCGATTAGATGCTTTGTGGGTTGTGGGGTTTTGCTTATCTGTATTGGGTATTAAATTTGAGTTCAATTTGGACGCTGATAAGTTGAGTTTCAACACTTTTAAGTAGTCCAATAGCTACCTACACTCATCGAATTTGAACTTTTAGGGCTTTTTGAAGTTCGTTTTCTAGTGGGTTTGTTCATAATTGAATACTGTGAAGTTAATATTGCTTCAAATGGATCGAGTAACTGCAGGAGAGAATGATGGTGGGGAACTTAGTTCTCCTACTTCACAGGATCCGTTAGTTGAGGCTGTGAAGAAAGAAGAAAGTCCATCTGAAAAGATATCAGATGATGCTAATGTGGAAGAGGGTAATATTGTGATTGAAGCAACAGTGGCAACAACGAAGGGTTCTGGTAGCAGTAGTTCAAGTTCTAGTGATAGTTCAGATGATGAGTCTCATGTGGTTGAAAAGAAAGTGGTGGTTCTTGAATCTGCTCCAATTGAATCAGTTCCAGCTACTGAATCTTTTCCTGAAGAGATTTCTCCATGTGTTGATCCAGCTAAGCCTGTCGATTCATTGTTAGAAGAAGAATCACAAGTGTTTGATGAAATAAAGAATGAGGAGAAAAAGGATATACCTGTGGAGGAGACACCTGTAGTTTTAGAAGAACAAACGGTTGATGTTTGTGAAACTCCTGTGAAGGATGATTGCCTGAATTCTAGTGTAGTTGTCGAATCGGTTTTAAAACAAAACGAGGTGGAAAATGTACAGTTGGTGGTTGAAAAGGCTTCTTCAAAATCAACGGATGATGTATCATCTTCTACAATTCCAAAAGATTTGATTTCTAATACAAATGGTGCAGATTGTGCAAATGAAACTGAGACAATTGAACACTCTGATAGACAGGTATACTCTTTATTGTTTAAGAATACTGAATACCATCTTTTTTATTTGTGATTTTTTTATTTATGTTGAGAAATATTTATACAATATTAGATGTGGCAAACTTATACATGAGTTGATTTGGGTTATGGATTCCCTAACACGTTAAGCAAAATGATTTTGCTCAAAAGGAAATGAGTCAAACGGGTTCAACGAGTCAAATATGTAGCTGGAAAGCCGCCCAAGGTGTATTTATAATGTATACAACCTTTAAACCATCTTATATTTATGAAGTAAATTATTATTGTAATAACATTGCTTTTATGATCCTATTTAACGGGTTAATCTTTACATGTACGTGCAACACCCAACCTATGTTGACCCACGTCAACATCATTCTAATGATTCATTATTCTCTAATAATTTGTGCATTTATAACTTTTGGTCACTCCAATATGCATGATTTATAAAGTTGTGCAAAATGTATGCAGGCTCCAGCAGCTTCAACTACAGTAGCAGTGCAACACACGACCTCCTGGAAGAGTTGCTGTGGAATATTCGACTTGTTTTCAGGATCTGGGCGGTAATATCAGGTGGGTTATCTTCCCATGCTCTTAAAATGGGTTCAATTTAGTTTTTAATGTTTTATCTGGTTATCAAATGTGAAAAGATTGTTAGAATGCATTTCCAATGTAGGATTACTATTTTTAATGTGAAACTATAGGTGTTAAAATGAGTAGGTGAGTAAAACGAGTCGGGTTGGATTGATAAGTAGATGCTATTATAGTCCATTTCTTTTATAATTTCCTAAGAAATTGTTATATACTATTACAACAAAAAAGTTTTTATTAGAATAATGACCAAATGTTGTTAGATTAACTCATAAACACTTTGATATACTTTTGGTGACTTCAAAAATATGCAACCCATCTGGCCCATTTCTTATTAATTAAAACTATTATCTTGCCTTTGCGTCTGATAACTGTTTACCCTTGCTAAAGCCCAATTTTGTATATATATGTTGAAAGTGGCCCCCTTACTTTACAACATGTTAATAAATAATAAGCATACCCTTAGATTTATGGTTTATCTGAGCTGAGTGACATGAAAGTGTTTTTTGTGTGCTTAATAAAAGAGAGACAAAAGTTGTTTGACACAAAATTTACCATTTAAGTTGTTAACTAGGTTTATTCCCCCGCGTATTGCGGCGGGTTATCACAATACACTACTGACAACGGGTAATATATATAATTTGTAGAACCATAAATTACATAGGAAAAATGAAATATCTCATTACGAACTAAACTCTAAACCCTAAAATTCAAGGAAGTGGTTAAAATAAAGCCATAAAGGAGAGATAAACTACAGATCTTAAGTTCAATCTCCACTTAGAGCAATTTTCTTTTGAGACTACCGACCCGGTTGCTTTCGTCTGCGATTTACCTATTTCTTTCTGTTAGTCAGGTATTGGCGGGATTCGGGGGTATATCACGCAAGTGGGTACTGACAACGGGTAATATATATAATTTGCAGAACCATAAATTACATAGGAAAAATGAAATATCTCATTACAAACTAAACTCTAAACCCTAAAATTCAAGGAAGTGGTTAAAATAAAGCCATAAAGGAGAGATAAACTACAGATCTTAAGTTCAATCTCCACTTAGAGCAATTTTCTTTTGAGACTACCGACCCGGTTGCTTTCGTCTGCGATTTACCTATTTCTTTCTGTTAGTCAGGTATTGGCGGGATTCGGGGGTATATCACGCAAGTGGGTTCTCACGGTTATCAAAAAAAACAAAAAAAAAAAAAACTAAACCCTAAACCAACAAAACCCAAATTTTTAAGCAAATATCTCAAATTTAATACTTTCATCTGTGTTTACTACTTTTCAATATAAACAAATACTTTTGGTTGTGCAAGTCTCAATTTCAAAATGTCACTATATTGATCAGACACTTATAAGGGTGTTCAAATAAGCCGATATCCGAAAAAATCCGAAATTCGAATCGTATTTGAAACCCGAAAAAACAATCCAAATTCTTGTTCGGATAGATTCGGGTCGGATATCCATTTTCCTAGTTCGGATCGGGTCGGGTATCGGATGTCCAAAAACCTTGTTTGTTTGGATCGGGTATCTGAATTCAACCTGAAAAACCCCTTTTTATTCAGATTATTCGGATGTAAAAATCAAACTTATTCGGGTTGTTCGGATTGATTCATATCAGATAAAAATATATGTTTTTCAGGTCGGGTTTCGAATAGCCGGATAGGGTCCCAAAATTTTCAAATCCGGATAATCCGATCCGAACAAACCGTTATCCAACCCGATGAACAACCATAGACACCTATGTATTATTATTAATATATATACACACACATTTAAATTTAGTATTTAATATAATAATATAAATTTACTATTTCTTTTACATGCCTTTTAATATATATATAATAATAATGTGTTATAGACACATCTTTTATAATGAAAATTGAAAGTGCATTTTTATTTGCAAGAGATAATTATTTATGAATTTTATTCATTTATTTATTATTCGTTATTTTTTTAAGACCATAGATCTGATCTAGATCTGACTAGTTGGATCATGGATCAGATTAGATCATGGTCCATTGCCTCACATCAATATCATCAATTACATCATGTTATTGTCACATGTTCACATCCAACCAACAAGGTAACCCATTTATTATACTGTATTACATTTTTTTAATATTTATTTTTATATATCCTAAGGGAAATCTTGATAGTTAAGATGTCTTACTTCTATCTTTGAGATGAAGGATTCAAAATCTTGTCTTAATTTGGTTCTGTTGTATATTTACGAGTAAGCTTAATTCTTAAATGAGTGTGTGTTTGTTGTACTTAAAAGAAGAGGTTGGTTGGGGTACTTCAACTTAGCTCACGTGGTTAGAGCTCAGGACTTCCAAAGTGGAGGTTTTGAGTTCGAATCCGCTGGGTGACGGTTTGAAGTACACCAGGGCAATGAAGGTATCTGAGCCTGAACCGGTTTTACCCATGGACCAAGGTTGTGAGCCGCAAACCCAATAGTGGGTCGGTCCTATGGGGTTTTCCCCGGTCGAACGCCAAGCCAAACTCTGATGCCTAGTGGGCCCGGTTAAGACAACACATTGGCCAGAGTGGGGTGTGGGCCTCTCCGTTGGGAGGGTTGCGATACCTTCCAAAAATTTAGAAAGTTGCCATTCGGAAAAAAAAAAAGAGAAGAGGTTGGTATTCAAAGTAAACCAACTTCTAGTCTCAGACAAGACATTATTGAGGTGACAAGGTATCTTGTGATGCACAACTTTTAGCAATTATTGGGGTGTGATAAGCAAGGGATTAAGTGTAATGCCCTTGTGAGTTAATTGTCTCGAGTGTCTTGTCCTATGGCATGAGTGTTGCAGGCTGGTTAACGAGTTTTATCATTTTTTTAAAGAAGATTCATTTACTTGGTCTTCATAGTTGAAATATTGATTTTAATTAGTTTATAACAATAATGATCTTATGTTTTAATTACATTGGCATATGGAAGATTTTACACTGATTTTGTGCTTGACATACTTGTTTATTTTTTGAATACAGAAACCAAGCATAATATAAAGCCATGGGTTTGCTAGTCGTTTCACAAATCCTGTCCAAGGGGGCTCGAAGATCTTGTTTTAATTTTTTTTATATATATTTTTTCTTGTGATACCGGATAGTATTTAATTTTATATATTTGTGGGTGTGTTGTTATGGAGATGATTTTTTGTGAAATGTTAGTGCATTGAGTACATGGACTATATATATATTTGAAAGGTCAACAAATATTTAAACTCGGTCATACGGGTAAGCCTAATAGCAAAAGATCGCTCATGTCTTGAGAACATAGACAACGCAAGCCGGGCTCGCCCAGTGTTTTAGAGGAAACCTATCAGGGAAAGCCTTTGAATGCATTATCCCTCAACAAGTGAATCGATGAAAACCAATCATATCTTGTTAATTGGCATGTTGGGTATGTTAGGTTCTTTTCTTGTTATGGGTGTTGTCACGGAAAGCTTTTTGTGGGATTCGAATTTCGATTGTATAGGTAATGATGTATATTATGATCGATTTCTTTAGGGTTGAACTTTGAATTCAAGGCAAAGGTTATGGAATATGCTTCGGTGACGGCTTTTGCTCAATCATTTATTCGGTACAACTTTTTTGGATTTAATTTGTGTAAGAGCATAATTGTTATCAAAAAATTTTGTGTTTGTTCTATTCATTTGCATCCGTAATTATACTCGTTACATAATGTCTAGCTAGTGTGACGGCTTGCTATCATGTCAAACCTTGTGCGACATTAGTACTTAAATAGTATATTGATGAGCTGACTTAGCATATGATTTTAATATATTATACATATTGTGTTAATACAAGGTACTTGTAATAGTTTATTATTTAATTTTTTAGGTTACTTTTATGTCACTAAGCTATATAGAATTTTTTTTGTTTAACAAGATTATTTAATTATTCATATCGATGACTTCGATTTGTACAAAGAAAAATCATTAATTCTATTTTTTATCGAACACTTATCTTTGAAACAACCAGGTATTGCTGCTAGCACATAGCGATGCTGCGTATTCCTGCGTAGGTCTTAATAATCTTGTTTCGTGTCAAGAAGAACCATTTTCCAAAAAAGCTATAGAGGCGAACAAACTTTTAAAAAATATAAAAAGGCACCCACTTTTGTGTTGATAGAAGACCAAATTTTCAACAAAAGGGATAAACAAAAAAAATACTATAAAACAAACCAACTACAAGTAAAAAACCTAATATAAAAAAATAAAAGAAGTTATATTTTATCACAATTACCAATTACGTTACATCACTATTCATACTAATATGGTAAACTTTCATTTTATTTACACGGTAGCTATTATTTATTAGCTTCACATGTCACACAATATGGTAAAATTTATCATCCATGTATAAGTCTTTTTTTTAACACCCAACATATTATTAATAATAAAAGACAACCTCTTAGCAATTCACGATTCAGTTTATATTTTAAACACTCAATATGATTCAAATAATCGCAATTAGCATAATTCAGACGTGATGTACTCCAAGTTGTAGGCTGCTGCACGAAGACCCAATTAGTACACATCCTCTTTAACATGCACCAACAATCTTTAACAAGGCCCAAACTAGAACGCACTCATTAAGCTATCCACCAGCCTCTTGAAACGGTTGACTTTTATCCTTTAAGTAGATAGAAATCATCACAATCATCCATGTATAAGTAAAGATAAAAAATTTAATCAGTCATGGTAAAATAAAATAAGAACAATTGATTGGTTGTAAAGCGTGTGTTGTCACATGTTATAGTGGTTGGTGCGTGTCATACCCCCAAATTCCCACGTGTGGTGTAAGTCCACATGGGTGTGACGTGGCCAGAATCACAGTTCATGGTCATATAGAACAACTTTATATGTGTTTCAAAATACAATGTTTGTCATAAACACAACCAAACAGTTTATAAAATAAAGCAGCGGAAATACATAAGTTATGCAGCGGAAAATGATTTGTCAGACACTACATTGTAGGCTGCTGCACGAAGACCCAATTAGTACACATCCTCTTTAACATGCACCAACAACCTTTAACAAGGCCCAAACTAGAACGCGCTCATTAAGCTATCCACCAGCTCTTGAAATGGTTGACTTTTATCCTTTAAGTAGAAATCATCACAGTCATCCATGTATAAGTAAAGATAAAAAATTTAACCGGTCCTGGTAAAATAAAATAAGAACAATTGATTGGTTGTAAAGCGTGTGTTGTTACATGTTATAGTGGTTGGTGCGTGTCACACCCCAAAATTTCCACGTGTGGTGTCAGTTTACATGGATGTGACGTGACCAGAATCATAGCTCATGGTCATATAGAACAACTCTATATGCGTTTCAAAATACAATGTTTGTCATAAACACAACCAAACAGTTTATAAAATAATGCAACGGAAATACACAAGTTATGCAACGAAAAAATGATTTGTCAGACACTACATTGTCAGTATATATTCATATGAAATAAATTGTTTGTTTTCAAAAACATGATATGGATGCAGTTGATCCTATGCTCAATCCGTATGTGCATCCTGATCCAAACACAACTAGTTACCTGAGAATACATGTTTAAGAAAAAGTGTCAACACATAGGTTGGTGAGTTCACATGTTTTGATATACATATATAATAATCAAAAATGTTTGTCACGTGTCATGTTGTTTATCAAATGTTAGTCCCGAGCCCTAGGCTCCAAGTGTCAGTGGGTCACTATTGAACTAGACTTGTTAGTCATTGCCTCCGTCATGTCTCGTAATAACAATGGCAAGATAGGTCGAGATTTCACGTGTCCCGACCTCCAGTCAGTATTGTGCCACGTGAGGTTCGTCACACCCAAACAGATCTATTCAAACTCACCTGGTTGTTTGTACATTAATGGTAAGACTTTACGAGGGCTTGTTACAATACAACACTTATGTTTGTCTAATAAACCACATACACGATATGTTTGTACAAGTATAAATGTTTGACTCGATTCAACAAGTATTCTCCCACTATTTTAAAAGTTTGCAAAAGAGTTAAAGATGGGCCGTAAACTCACCTTAGTAAAATTAGAAAGTGATAGTGTAAGTTCCTGTCACACCCCGAGCCGGCGGGACGGATCGTGTTCCCCGCTGGGCGGAAGGTTCTCGGGGCGCGATATCGTGGGTGATAATCGTGATGATCAGATTGTTTACATAGCATCAATGTTAAGAATAACTAAAACACAATAAAGCATTAAACTAGGATTACAAAGTTAAATTACAATATCAATGTTCAGTAATTTAACCCGGTAAACCTATCAAAAGAATCAAATGTTTTCTATCTTGTAATTGTACAAGACATCCAAAAGTGATTCGTATTAATAACAAAAGATGTGCTTCCAAAAATCAACTAGGTCCTCTATTTGGGCAGCCTAGCATGCAATCCAAAAACCTTAGCCTATTCCTGTGCGTCACCTGAGAAAGCATGTGAGAAAACAAAGTCAACACAATGGTTGGTGAGTTCATAAAGTTTATAAGTTTAAAAATAGCTTTAGCAAACCTCTTTCGGTAAAACCTTAACCTCATTAACCTCACATGTAATATCCAAATCGGTATGCTTATATATAGGGCATACCCTTGAGTTGAGCCTACAACCCACCCAGACGCCGTCCCACCACATACTAATCCGCATATAACATTGTTGTTAATGATAATTAAGCATTTTACCTACCATTCAATCCAGTCTCCATTATAGCTATAGTGTACTGCTTAAAAGATTATAAGTTTATAACATTCAAAAGTAATAGCTTTAGAGTAAGTTTTACAAGCATCATAGTTTCACACATCATAGTTTAGCTTTCACCAATCTCATGCGTGGGTACAAGCTCTGCTCTAGCAGTGTTTAGCAATTACGTAGTCCACGGCTAGATACAAGCTCTGCTCTAGCAGTGTTTAGCCATTACGTATCTCATGAATTGGTTTAAGCTTAGCTTCCGAATAGTCTAGCAATTAGGTGTCTCCTATATAAAGATATAAGCCCTGCTCTAGCAGTGTTTGGCAATTACGTATCTCATAGATAGACACAAGCTGTGCACACACAAATAGTTTAGCATTTACATATCTCATATAAGCAGACACAAGCCCTGCTTATATAGATAACGGCTTAGCATCGTCATAGTTTAGCTTCCACGTATCTCAATGCATGGGTACAAGCTCTGCTCTAGCAGTGTTTAGCAATTACGTAGTCCCTGATTAGATACAAGCTTAGCATTTCGCACACAATCATAGCTTTGAGCATATAGTTTCAAGCATCAGCATATAGTTTGAGCACATAATCCATAACATTAACATCGCGTATATAGTTTAAGCATAGTGCTTATAGCATAAGTCTTGAGCATATAGTATGAGCATTGAGTTTATAGCATAAGCATTAAGCATCTAGTTTAAGCTTTAAGTTTATAGCATAAGCATCGAACATGTAATTTGAGCATAGAGTTTGTAGCATAATCATCAAGCATATAGTTTAAGTCTTAGTCTTTAGCTTCCACATAAGTGTTTCAAGCATAAACGTTTATATGAGCATCATAAGTATGTAAAAAAAAACATTAGTAAACATTTCAATATTTTCTTAAAATGTATAACATGCTTCTCAGTCCCGAAGTAAAAACAAATATGTTTGAAAAGGGACAAATGAGTTCACCTTGTGTTTGGAGTGGTTGACTAAGTAAAACAAGAATATACGCGCTCGTTGTAGTATTCGTTGTTGTGTTCAAGATCCTGTATTGATTTCACGTGGTTTGTAACTTATAAGTACAAGTTGAAGTGAATCGGGTGTGTGTATGTATTAGCCCTAAAGTTGGCTAGCACTTACGAGTCTCGGTCTTTATTCGGCCCTGATTTACTTGTTTATTTGCTTTGGTTTCATAACTAGAAAATTCTAAGTATAGAATCTTAAGTTTTTAAGGTTAGTAACTCCTAGCACCTTGTAGCATAGCTTTGTATTATCATTATTCCATGTGCTTATCACTATGGAATTATGTGTTATTGTTCTCAGCAACAAGGTTCTAGCTTTACGGACACCATTAGTCAATCCCCTTGTCACCTTTGTAGTAGAGTAAGTTTAGTATTCGAACCCATACCCATTTTGCATGATTATTGATTTTATAGACTAGTTTACATCTTTAATTGTGAGGGCCGAATAATTTAATTGAGTTGGACTAAATAACTGGACTAGATATGTTATGTGATTTAACCAAATATCATGTGCCGGTTGACATATATTTGGACTGAGTGTGTGATTATGGGCCGAAACCATCAAGATGGACCGGTTAGAATGGCTTGATCAAATGAAATGTTGGGCCGAAATATTTGGCAGAAAGAGTTCCATGGGTCCACTTGCCATGTTCGGATAACCTATTGGATCGGGGAAATTTTGTGGCCCAAGCCATTTATTATAGACTAATTAACTAAGTGGGCCGAGTGCTAGAATTTTGGGCCTGTTGTTGTGAGTTGTGGATATGGGAGTGTATGGCCGAATAGAACTTTACAGGTTCGCCTCCTACTTAAAATTTGAGGTTCGGCCCAGCTACATGCCTGGTTTTGGAATCAGTTCAGTAAGGGTTCGCTGCTCCCTATCTTAGTTTCGTGGCTAAAAAGGTCCGTGCCTCCTTGAATCGGGAATGGTTCGTCCTATATAGTGAAGGGTTCGGCCTTGGTTCGGTGACCATGGTAGGTTCGCTGCACACAAGTGAATGATCAAATAAAAGTATGAATTAATATAATTTTAACATGTGTCATGCTAAAAAAAATACATAAATGATAATTTAGACATAACATCTTATTTTTGTACTACATTTTTATTTTTTCGCATGTTATTTTTTTGTAATGGATTTTTGTTTTTGCAATGAATTTTGTCTTTTGTACCGAATTTTTATTTTTTATATTTGATTTTTGATATTCTGTACTGAATTTTTGATTTTTTATATTAAATATTTATTTGTTTTGTAGTAGATTTTGTTTTGTACTAGATTTCTTTTTTATATTTTTAACATAGTATATGTCAAACTCCTATTTATTAGTACTCTTCATAGCCAAATTCTCGCATGTTTAGATTTTTTATATTGAAATTTTTATTTTTTTTATATTATTCTACTAGGTTATTAACCCATGTATTACACAGATTGTTCATAAAATATTGAATAGCTAGTAATAAAAACTTAAGAATTACAAAACAATATTTTGGTATTGAATGATTAAAGTAAGTATAAACAAATATTTTATGTAACTCTAATAAATAAAGAATTAGCATCTGACCTCCTTAGTTTGTAACAACTGAGATTTTTATTATGACGTTGAAAACTTTCTATAGTTTTTTTTTATCAAAATTATAATTTTCCCTATTATTTCCATAATTTTTGGTTTCAAAAAAAATCATTTTTAAACTTTTTTGATTAAACAAATGTCATTTATTTATAAAAATTATATTGTTTAAAAACTTAGTTTTATGGTTAATTTCATTAAAAAACATATTTTAAGAAAACTTGTTTTTTAGAAAATTCTAATTTTTAAAAAAAGTACGTATTTTATAAGCTTTCTTAATGTGCTTTTTTATTAAAAATTAAAATTTAATTTATTTAAATCTATTTTTAATTCTTAATATGAAAAAGATAAATAATATGATTAATATTATAATTATTTAATACGAGAGATCACATAATTATTTATTAAGAAATATAATTAAATGAAATAATAATAAGATGACATGTGACAATAGGATTCAAAAAACATGAAAAGTGGCAAAAATGATTTTTGTTTATTAGATCACGCGGTATGCCTTGTGGTTGGGGAGTGGATGGTTGTGGTTTGGGCGTGCAACACCGCCCCCTTGGGGCGTGGGCAAGCTAGGCGTGGCGACAACGACATATTTGACCGTTGAAAATTCAATTTGACCGTTTTAAGCTTAAAAAAAATCCTATATAAAAAAAATATACACTATATACAACCATAATTCACACATTAACATCATACAAACACAATTCACACATTCACATCACACAAAAAACATCAAATAAAAAAACTAGTTTTGTTAAAAAATGCAGTTCTTACGAGAAGATGGTAGACGTCTATATTTCCAAAATCGTGAAATCGTTTACAACACGACAAACTGAAGATGATAGACGCGGAAAAACAAGCAAACCGTCAAATGCTTCGTAATGAGGATACACATGCGAACCTCAAAGTAGATTTGATTAAACATTTATGGAAAAATCGTGAAGTTTAATCTTAAATTTTAATTATATTTTATTGTTATGTTTTTTTTAAATATTTTATACAATTATTAATAAATTATTTCTAGATTTATATAATAAAAATAGTTACTTTATTTAGAAATTTAAAATAAAAAATCAATAATTGCATCATGATGACATCATAATGCAACCACTTGGCATTTCCAGCACAAGTGGTTGAGAGGGTGGTTGTGGTGGATGTCTACGTGACGCCTAGGTGGAGTGGTTCCAACCAAAGGACATACCCTATGGTCTTACAATAATAAGATAAGATTTGTTTTATATTACTCATTTAATTGATCAACTCAATTAGCATATTTATTACAAGCTATGTTTTCTAATTATAACTTGTTAATAATCATTAGAGTAAATTACTGATTATGTCCTTTAAAAATATAACAATTTGCTGGTTTCGTCCTTTAACTTCGAAAATTATTAGGGGTGTCCTTATTTTGAAAATTTTGCACGGATTACGTCCTTTGTCACTAACCCCGTTAATTATTTCCGTTAAAACCCCCATGTGCATGTCACATGAGGGGTAAAATGGTCAATTTATCACCTCCTTCTTCCCCACTCCACCCTTCTTCTTCCCCACTCCACCACTGTCAACCTCTCCATCGACACCACCCACATCCACCACCGCCCCATCGCCTTCAACCACCACCACCCCTTCCCAACCGTTTCAACCGGTGCCGGAGATTGAGCCGGAGCCGCACCTAGGTCAAGCTGTGACACCTCGTAATTTCCAGGTCAGCAACTCTATTATTTTCATTAATGATGTGTATTATTATTTCATACGTGGCACTAGAATATTTGTATTTAGCGTGACACGTGGCACAACGGACCAAACACACCGATAATTCGAGGAATTATCGCACGAAACTCGCACGTGTCTTGAATGACGAACGTTGGTGAACGGATCGAACCACTGTACACATACACTGCACAATTAGGTTCCGGAGAACCTAATTTAGTAGAACAACGCTTAAGTGTCGAGAAACGATGACCGTATTCGAGAAATACGAGAAATTCGGTTCAAAACATTGAAACTGTCCCAGCTTATGTCGCAGCACGGCCAGATAGTCGATGTCATGCAGGAGCATGACGGGCGCATCACTGAGAACCAGACGGACATAACCGAGACTCAGGCGATGGTACAGGCCAGCGACGCCATGCTCAACGCATGGGCGGCACAGTTTATGGAGGAGCCACCAGCTGAGGACGACGGACCACAGTTCGAGGCCGAAGACCTCGAAGAGGGGGATTTTGACGAAGATCCCAATGAGGATCCGGAGGAGGATGATGATAATGGGGACGCAGCTAGTGACATCTCCCATGTCTCCATGGACTCAGATTAGCGGATTTTCTTACTTTGTATTGTTTTACTTTTATTTCATTTTGGCCTAGACGAGCGGGATGTGCTCGGAGAACTTGCATTGTACTTTCCTTTAAAATCTTTGTACTTCAAATTTGGTATTAATGAGAAGTATGCTTTATTATTATCTGTTGTATTGTTATGACTATTGCTAACACAATCTCTAATATGACATCTAATTAGACATCTGACATGACAACTATTCTAACCACTGACTAACACTTTGACATATGTTGACTAACACACTAACCCCTCCATATAGAAACATGTCCGGAAGAGGAACCAATGCCCTCAGACTCAAACGTAAGGCCGAGAAGGCCAGAATCGACATGATGGTTGAACGCAAGTTCAACAAGGTGCTTGCAGAATACGAAGCAAACCGACACGCTAGCGAGACTAGCGGTACTAACAACGGTACTAACATCTACCTAACCTGACTAACTTAGCATAGGCAACACCGACACTAACACGTTACACTGAACTCCGATGCACAGGATCCCAAGGGAGCGCAGCAAAAGGATGCTCGTTTAAAGCCTTTCTGAGCTGCCACCCTCACAAGTTCCAGGGTACCGAGGGAGCAGTGGGACTGCTTCGCTGGATTGAGAAATTGGAGTCGGTATTCGCCATGTCTGAATGCTCGGAGGAAAACCGAGTAAAGTATGCCACCCGGACTCTGGAGGGACCAGCCCTCACCTGGTGGAATACCCATGTCCAGACCCTTGGACTGGAGACTGCAAACTCCATCCCATGGGAGAACTTCACCAGGATGCTGCATGAGGAATATTGTCCTCGTGACGAGATCAGGAAACTTGAGGAAGAATTCTGGGTACACAAGATGGTAGGGTCAGAAATCGAGAAGTACTGCACTCGGTTTCATGAACTGTGCAAGCTCTGCCCGGCAATGGTGACGCCGGAGTATAAGAAGATCGAGCAATTCATCAGTGGATTTCCGGAGCAGATACAGAGCATGGTAACTGCTTCCGATCACACCACAATTCAACCATTGATCCGACTTGCCCACAAACTAACTGATCAGGCAGTAGCACAGGGAAAGCTGCCAAAGAGGGGTGAACATCTGAAACCCCAAGAACCCAAGAAGAAGTGGGAGCCCAACAACAACCGAACCTTTTCACCCCAACAGCCAACTCAACACCGACCTACACCTGCCAAGGTCTTCACTGCCACCCAACCAAACAATCAGGACAAAGGGGGGTATCGGGGCAACAACCCCAAATGCAACAACTGCTCATACCACCATCACGGCCCATGCCGAAGAGTTCGGTGCACCAACTGTGGCAGGAACGGACACCTGGCCAAGGAATGCCGATCAAACCCCAACCCTAACCCCAACAAGGATAATACATTGAAGGGATGCTTCACTTGCGGGAAGCCGGGGCATATGCGTAGAGATTGCCCTCAAAACAAGAACGCATGCGGCAACCCAGCAAGGGGGAGGGCATTCGTGATCGGATCCGGGGAAGCTAAAGATGATCCAAACGTCGTCACCGGTACGTTCCTTTTAAATAATGTCTACGCTAGCATATTATTTGATACCGGTGCCGATAGGAGTTTTATCTCTAGCGAATTTAGTAAATTGCTTAATATGACACCAACACCACTAGATTATAAGTATACCGTAGAGTTAGCTGATGGCAAACTTATCGAAACACAACATATCATCAAAGGGTGTGTTCTAACACTAGCAGACCATCAACTGGTGATTGACCTAATGCCGGTAACTCTCGGGAGTTTCGACGTGGTGATTGGAATGGATTGGCTATCTGCAAACCACACTGAGATCGTGTGCAAGGAGAAGATTGTACGAGTTACGTTGCCAAGTGGAGAGCAGATCTCAATACAAGGAGAACGGCGTGGGATACCATTAAACATCATGACTTGTATGAAGGCTAACAAATATCTGCAGAAAGGATACACGGCTATCCTAGCCCTTATCACCGAACAACCAAAGAAGTAACGGAAGATCGAGGACATCGATGTTGTTCGCGATTTTCCGGAAGTTTTTCCTGACGATCTGCCGGGACTACCACCAGCACGACAAGTGGAGTTCCAGATAGACTTAACACCAGGAGCTGCACCAATAGCCAAGGCACCATACCGATTGGCTCCTACTGAAATGCAAGAGTTATCTAATCAACTGCAAGAGTTGTTAGATAAAGGATTTATCCGACCGAGTTTCTCACCTTGGGGAGCTTCGGTCTTATTCGTGAAAAAGAAAGACGGTTCATTCCGTATGTGTATAGACTACCGGGAACTAAACAAGGTAACAATCAAGAATCGATACCCTCTACCTCGAATAGATGACCTGTTTGACCAACTACAAGGATCCAGCTACTATTCGAAGATCGATTTAAGATCTGGTTACCATCAACTTAGAATACAGGAGGAAGACATACCGAAGACAGCATTCAGAACACGGTACGGACATTACGAGTTCCTAGTCATGCCTTTTGGATTGACTAACGCACCGGCAGTATTCATGGATCTCATGAATCGGGTGTGTAAACCATATCTCGATAAGTTCGTAATTGTATTTATTGATGACATCTTGACCTACTCTAAGACTCAGGAAGAACATGCCGATCACTTGAGACGTGTCTTAGAACTGCTGAAGAAGGAACAACTATACGCGAAGTTCTCTAAATGTGATTTCTGGATTCGCGAAGTTCAGTTCCTTGGACACGTAGTAAACGAGAAAGGGATACACGTAGACCCAGCCAAGATCGAGGCAATCAAGAAGTGGGCAGCGCCTAAGACTCCAACTGAGGTGCGACAGTTCTTAGGGTTGGCCGGGTACTACAGGCGGTTTATCGAGGGATTTTCGAAGATCGCGCAATCATTGACTTCCCTTACACACAAAGACAAGAAATTTGAATGGGGAGAAAAACAGGAAGCTGCTTTCGATCTGTTGAAGCAGAAATTGTGCAGTGCACCAATCTTATCGCTACCAGACGGGTGCGAGGATTTTGTGGTGTACTGTGACGCATCAAAACAAGGACTCGGTTGTGTGCTGATGCAACGCGAGAAAGTTATAGCATATGCGTCACGACAATTGAAGGTACACGAAAAGAACTACACAACTCACGATTTAGAGTTGGGAGCCGTAGTGTTCGCACTGAAGATCTGGCGACACTATCTGTACGGCACCAAGTGCACAATATTTACTGATCATAAGAGCCTACAGCACATTTTCGACCAAAAAGAGCTGAACATGAGACAACGCAGGTGGGTCGAACTGATAGGTGATTATGATTGTGCAATCAAATATCATCCCGGCAAAGCCAATGTAGTAGCCGACGCACTAAGCCGGAAAGAAACGACCAAACGCGTGCGCGCACTACAACCTACCATCCACTCCGAACTACCAAATCAAATTCGGATCGCACAACAAGAAGCGTTGAAAACCGAAAACCTTACTCTAGAGGCCATGAGGGGGATAGACAAGCAAATGAAACAAAGAGGCGACGGAGCTTACTACTTAATGGATCGTATCTGGATTCCACGTTATGGGGACTTAAGGAAGGTAGTGATGGATGAAGCTCACAAGAGTAGATACTCGGTACATCCAGGTTCCGACAAGATGTACCACGATCTAAAGGCGACTTATTGGTGGCCTAACATGAAGTCAGAAATTGCAACCTATGTGAGTAAGTGCCTGACGTGCTCCAAGGTTAAGGTCTAATATCAGAAACCATCAGGGTTACTCCAACAACCGGAAATTCCCGTATGGAAATGGGAACGGATTTCCATGGATTTTATTACCAAGCTGCCGAAGACAGCAAGTGGTTGCGATACCATCTGGGTTATCGTAGACTGACTCACGAAATCGGCACACTTCTTACCAATTAAGGAAACTGACAAACTGGAAAAGTTAACCCGAGTCTACTTAAAGGAAATCGTATCCAGACACGGAGTCCCAATCTCCATTATATCTGACCGAGACAGCCGTTTCACGGCACATTTTTGGAAGTCCTTACACAAGGCGCTTGGGACAAGATTGGATATGAGCACTGCCTATCACCCATAAACGGATGGTCAGAGTGAACGAACCATCCAGACCTTGGAAGACATGCTTCGAGCATGTGTGATTGACTTCGGTAACAGCTGGGAGACTCACTTACCTTTGGTAGAGTTTTCCTATAATAACAGCTATCACACCAGTATTGGAGCTGCACCGTTTGAAGCACTTTATGGACGTAAGTGCAGATCACCACTCTGTTGGGCGGAAATTGGTGAAAGCCAATTGACCGGGCCCGAACTCGTGCACGAAACAACTGAAAAGATCGTGCAGATACGCAACAGAATGGCAGCAGCTCGGGATCGACAGAAGAGCTATGCTGACAAGAGGCGCAAACCTTTGGAATTCCAAGTGGGAGACCGAGTACTCCTTAAAGTCTCACCTTGGAAGGGAGTGATTCGATTCGGGAAGCGGGGAAAGTTAAATCCTCGTTATATCGGACCATTCGAGATCATTAAACGAATAGGCCCCGTGGCCTACGAACTACGACTACCGCAAGAATTGAGTAGTGTACACAACGTGTTTCACGTCTCAAACCTCAAGAAATGTCTATCAGACGAAACGCTCGCGATTCCTTTGGAGGAAATCCAGATTGACGAACAACTTCACTTCGTTGAGGAACCGGTGGAAATCATGGACCGGGAACTCAAGAAGTTGAAGCTCAGTAAGATACCAATAGTGAAAGTCCGATGGAACTCGCGGCGAGGACCGGAATACACCTGGGAAAGAGAGGATCAGATGAAAAAGAAATACCCTCACTTATTCTCTGACCAAACTGGCACGAGCAACACGAACTAAATTTCGGGACAAAATTCCCAATAACTGGGAGATGATGTGACACCTCGTAATTTCCAGGTCAGCAACTCTATTATTTTCATTAATGATGTGTATTATTATTTCATACGTGGCACTAGAATATTTGTATTTAGCGTGACACGTGGCACAACGGACCAAACACACCGATAATTCGAGGAATTATCGCACGAAACTCGCACGTGTCTTGAATGACGAACGTTGGTGAACGGATCGAACCACTGTACACATACACTGCACAAATAGGTTCCGGAGAACCTAATTTAGTAGAACAACGCTTAAGTGTCGAGAAACGATGACCGTATTCGAGAAATACGAGAAATTCGGTTCAAAACATTGAAATTGGGCCTATTGGGCTCAACCGAGACCCATCGCGGTACGCGATGGACACCCAATTGGGCCTTCGCGGTACGCGAAGCCTGGGCGGGAGAATTTGAACTCTCCGAAAACCATCACGGTACGCGACGGCCGATCATCTGCCACCATCGCGGTACGCGGCGTGTTTCGGGAACAGAATGATTATTTTAATCACCGCGGTACGCGGAGATGCTTTTTGGACGGTGTCGCGGTACGCGACAGGCCTATAATCGCAGAAATCTTTATAAAACCAAGTTTAATCATTTTGTTCATTCCTTCACACAACCTCTCGACTGAAAACTCTTATCTCGACCCCTTGCACCCTGTTACATCCAGTTTCATCAGCAAGAAGCCATCTTGAATCATTTGGAGGTCGTTTTTGAAGATCAAGACGTTGTGGAAGCTCCAAGAACATCCTACCAACGTGTTCTTCGCGTTTGAGTCGATTCCAGCCTTCCTAGAACCGTCTCAGAAGCTGCTCGAGCCCTTCCTTGACGTCCTAAAGCTTTGTAAGGTAGTTCCTATGGTTAATCTTGTCTAAAATCATCACTAGGCACACATGCAAGCCATATTGGTCACATGCAACACCACCACCACTTTAATCTCGAGTTTTTTGATCCTGATAATCTGTTATTGAATGTGTTTATCACTGATTTGGTGATTTGATAATGATCTATGACGATTCTTATTGATTTAAATGGCTATTTGATGATTCTATCACAAGTTGGGTACTTTAAACAACATGCATGTATGACCTACCATGTTTTATGCAAATTTCAGTAATGAAATGATCTTAGAATTGATGTACGAGATGTTCTACATGATTAGGATGATTGATTTTGATCAAGATATGTCAAAAAACATGATAGTTACTATAAGTAGTAACTTTAATGTTACTAAGTGTGTGTTTTGATGAAATAACCACATGCATGTGTTGAGATCTATATGTTATGTTTAAAAATGATGTTTGAAAGTTAAAAGATGGTTGTTTGATGCATAGGAATATTTAGAATTGTCAAAATCATGATTTCTATGAATGTTACTATAAATAGTAACTTTTTATCGCAAGTTTGCAACTTGATGGTGAGCATGATAATGTTATGAGTCTAACATGTTTATTTGTTGATAATATGATGCTATTGAATGATTGATGTTATTGAAAGACTTGATTTTGTGTAATTTTCGTAAGTTACTAAATATAGTAACTTTATTTTGCTAAGTCTAAGAATTATCACATGCTAGTCGTTACGATCATGATTAAGGGTTATTTGGAACTAGGATAATTATATTTAGATGATGTTGGTAGATAAACTTGATGAAATGTGCTTATTTTAGAAACTTTCTAATTATGGAAACTTTACGCGCAAACTATGCTAAATCGGCTATGTGTAACGATGTGCTATGTGATAACATGCTCATTTAGGATAAATACGCATGTTAGAATAATCGGAATATGATTTATGCATTACTTGCTAAATAAGGAAACTTTCCTAAAATAGGAACTTACTATAAATAGTAAGTTTCCTCGTAGGAATGATTTTGGTATCCGTACACTTCACACGACACTAAACAGCACAATACACGAACACTTGATCCAAACCGTCACCAACGGGTCGTTAGGTCAAACACGGTCAACACAGTCAAACACGGTCAACTCGACCCACCAACAACTTGGAGTTGTTGAACGCTAAACACGGTCCTGTGAGACCCGCATTTGTGAACACAAACTCATAGTACCTATATGATATAGGTGACTACTAGCCGGCGAGCTACGCTAACTCTGTTGAGCAAACGCATTATCAAACTCAGGTGAGTTTACAGCCCCACTTTTACTCTCTAACTGTTTTTACTCAAATTTGGGGTGAGAATACAATGCAACTGTTTTAGATATATGACTGGTATGTTGTGAAACCGTTTCTTTTTGAGTGTAACTTTTATCGCATAAAGCCCTCACTTATCCTTACCGTTAGTTGTTACGAACGAGTCGTTATTACGTAGTACTACTGGGTTTGACTAGCCCCACTCGGCAACAACGTTGACTGGAGGTCATAACGAGTGTAATATCGATGTTGATGTCGGGTTCAGCGATGACCCGCGGAGGCAAATGGAAACAGTCGAGTTTCGGTAAGATGACATGACACACTCACGGATCGTAGATCCAACAACTAAACTTAAACATGCCCAGTATATATCTGTTTACTATTTCTGTCTGTCTAAACCTGTGAGCTCACCAACTTTTTAGTTGACACTTTTCGCATGTATTCTCAGGTAACTGATGGAGCACACGCAGGGATACGCACAAGGACACTGTAAGGAGTCTGGCTTTCATATAGACTCGCGTCCTAGGCTTCTGTGTGCATTTGATGTGTTTTGAAAACAATTTAAACATTGTAGTGTCTGTTAAACAGTTTACTTTCCGCTGCAACTTACTTATTTTATCAAACTATTTCCGCTGCTTATGAAAGGATTATTCCGCTGCTTTGATTGAAAACTTGTTTGTCTTGAAACTGTGTGATTGTACAACTCATATAGAGTCGATCTATATGACTATGAGCTGTGATCCTGGCCACGTCACACCCACGTGGACTGTCACCACGAGTGCGAATTTGGGGGTGTGACACAAGCCGTCGACGGAGACGAGGGTTTTTGTTTCTTTGCCGGAGGATAAATCGCGTTTCCCGGAATCGATTGCAGATCTCCGCCTCTGCTTTTCTGTGTATGCGACCGGTTCTATCTCCACCGAAAGAAGTGACGATGATGGTGGTTTTGGTTATCTTCTCCTTCGATGACCCCCTCCGGCGACTTCCCATGACACACCTCCGGTGAAGTCTCGTAAGAACAGATCTGGAAGTTTAAATTGATTTAAAATATGAATGGTGATGTTTGAATGGGGTCTGATGAATCCGTTGTGAATTAGCCCAAGAACTATGATTGGCTGATTTCGTATGCATCATTGGCTGATTTCGTATGCATCAGGCGCTGGTGCGATTCATTCAATTTGGTATGCATCATTGGCTGATTTTGTGTGGAAATTAGCCCAAGAACTATGATTTAATCATCTCAAGGGTGTTTGATGATAACAGCTTCTACTAGGTGTTGGTGCAGATTGTGGTGATGGGTTGCGATGGTGAAGGCCACCAGATATGGTGGTGGTTGCTGAAAACCCTAGCTTTTGAAGAAGAAGAAGGGTGACATTTGACCATTTTACCCCTCGTGTGACATGCACATGGGGGTTTTAACGGAATAAGTTAACGGGGTTAGTGACAAATGACGTAAACCGTGTAAAATTTTCAAAATAAGGACACCCCTAGTAATTTTCGAAATCAAAGGACGAAACCAGCAAATTGCTATATTTTTATATGACATAATCAGTAATTTACTCTAATCATTATTTAACAAATACTACATGTGTTTAAAAAATTAGTCATTATCAGTAGAACTCAAGGAATAGTACCAATAAGACATTGTCTCAATCGTACCCCAAGATTCTTTCAAATATGAGGTCTTAGGTTCAAATCCTTCCCGTAGAGAAATATGGATCTGAGAGGGGTCAGGAGTTTTCCCAGTGGGGTTTCCTCCTGGGATGGTTGTGGTGGCTCATGGGAGGTCTAGGTAACTAGACCTGAAAACAGTGGTTTCACACGATTGAGACCTTCGTCGTTCACAAAAAACTCAAGGAATAGTAAAGAGTAAAGAGTTCCCGCCCCGAAATTTTGATTCATTTACCCGTTTCTTGACCCATCTTTTTGCCTGTTGGGACGCTCTCTCTCTAGGTCAGATTTATGCTCCTTCCCAGACTTCTACATCTCCTTGATCTCCGATGAAGCCAACTCCAACATCGATGAAGCCAACTCCAAGAGGGTAGACTACAAAGAACACGAAAACAAATGGGAAATTGATTATTGCATCCTCTCGCAACATTAGGTATTGCAAACATACATTTGTATTTTTCTAGGGTTTGTTTAGTTTCCATCATTCATAGCCATTTAAGTTTGTTTTGTTTCTGGAATCGCTATACCAATAAATTGATGCCCTGTAATTATCACACCAGATTTTTCTTTAGTTCTATATATATACAAACTTCATGTTATGAATATCTTTTGTTTCTGGGTGCCGGATTGAATGAGAATGAGAGAAGACGACTGCCACGATTGTGAAGGCTTCGATTGCTGTGAGGAGAGGTTGCACCGGAGAGGAGACTTAGGTGTTCCACCGTGGTGCTTGCGACGAGATCACGAATTCTACGCAAGAAATTTCTAGGCATCAAAAATTACTTTTTTTTTTTAAATCAAATCACAAATTTTTGTATCATCTTCCTCCCAATTATAAATCATATGGTTGTTAGGGCTTTCAGTTTTGCAGGTTATGTTGTTATTTTGCGCTAATTGTTCAATTTTTGGGTTCAAAGGCTTTGATCTCCATGACTGATGTTAATCATCACCATCCTAAAGCCATCTCGGTAAGTAATTTCTGAAATTCAACCCGTGTTTTGATTAGAGTTTTTTTAGGATCTGATATTCGTAAAGCATGTTCATGTTTCTTTTCCCATGGAACCAATTTTATCGAATGTAATTTCAATATTCATGTTGTTTATATAATCATGTGAATTTTGATTTGATCCTATCAATTAATCTTCTATGATGACAGAACACATCAGGTTAAAACTGTGGTTAATATACCCTGTCGTATGCTGTTGTTATCTATAGTTTTTGATTTATGCTTAGAAAATAGATGGAAACCTAGAAAAATTGGGAAATAACCAGCCTAGAGATGAGAATTTTGGGCTTGAATTTAAACTGGTCGGTGATCATTGTGATTTTGGATGTTAGGGTAAAACTGCTTATCATAATTAATGATTATGATGATAGTCTTTTGTTACATTAGATTAACGAATCAAATGGAAGAAGTAAAAAAATTAGCAAGCATTTTGAATACTTTTCCTAGATTATGTGAGTACTTGACACTGATTTTTTAAGTGAATGTAATCACACTGAATGCGTACTTCCAAACTTTAGATTTTGTGTAAATGAGTTTTTTTTTATTTACTCAGATTATGATCAAGATTGAGTATGCTTTTGATTATGATGTCTCATTAATGACGATCTGACTGAATTGTTAGGGTTTCTAATTTTGTTACTCCGCGTCTCCATCAGTTTAGAATGTGAAAGAGGCTATTGTCAAAGGATTAGTGCTTCAATCAGATCAATTTAAAATATCTGGTTTTGATTCAAGAGACGTGTTAGTGGGTCGATCAGTGGCTTATGAGTATAATGTGGAAATTGATTCTAAAGTTCTTCGATTTAAATTTTTAGAAGATGTGTACATATGAAAATATGTGGATATATCTATCTTTCGAGTTGAGGATCAAGCAAGAAGCACGGGTGATGAGAAGGAGCTGGTAAAGAAGACGGTCACATGAGAGAGGTTGTCTGTTTTGGCCCCATTTCAACTCGCGGATGCAATGGAGGTCCGGATTCAAGATGATAAAGACATGAGGCTTTCTTTACATGTAAGTTTGTTATCCTTTAATGGTGTTTGTTCTTTGTTGTTGGTGAGCTAAGGAAAGTATTCCTATCAAAAGGTGGTGTTGTGACAGTAAAGTGTTTTTTTTTCTTTGTTGGTAACAACTTGCTTAGGATAATAAATCGGATAAAAAAAGATGAAAGCTTCAACATGTCACATTGCAAAGGACGAGGTTGCAGCTTTGAGTTCCTTGGTACCAAGTTGGTAATAGATCAAATACCATACTATTGATAACATTAAACAAGTGACCTTGCATATATATATGAAAAAAATCCCCGCTATGAAGCACGAGCCGACCCCCTAGTTCATTACAATATTTATATATTACATTTCATAAATAATTAATATCACACCACTTAACACGCTAAAAAGTAAAAACTTAAAACAATATATAATAACAAATTAAAAGAAAATTAATTATGGAATCAAATACAAGCATATGAAGCCAAAGCCAATACACAATCGAGCTCGGGTGAAGCCGGCCACCACATCCATTATCCGTTAAGAGCAGCTACATATATGAGCTGAGTTGCCGAAAGAATAATGGTGAACGCCTCCATGGTTCTCTGACATAAAAATCAATCAGTTAATTTTTTTTTTGAACAGCTTGGTACAACGACATCTAAGACGGGATTTCAACCGTCCCCCTTGGATTTGACGCTCTGAGGCGTATGCCCGAGCCCATCTCAGGAGGAACCCTAAAACTGGGTAAACCTCTTGATCTTGCTTCAGCAAATATGCCTCAGCTCGGATTCGAACCCAAGATCTCTTATAGGAAAGTCAAGGGGGTAACCATTAGGCTAGAAGCCCTTGGTTAATCAATTAATTAGTTAAACTACAATTCATAATTAATATATCCAATCAATTTTTTGTTAATTTTCATGATTTAATTTTTTATTATTAAATTAGAAATGTTATATAATCTATTTTTTTAATAAAAATATGTAAATAATGAATTTACTTATATATAACTCATGAAGTTTCGTATGTAACTTATAAAGTTATTTAAATGTAACTCATATATGATCGTACAAGTTATATAGATATATATATATATATATATATATATATGAGACATATTTTTTTATCATTTTTACTTTTTGCTAACATTTATAACGTTATAATAAAAAGAAACAAAAACAAAATTGACTAATAATTATTATGATTAGTTTTTCAACTTTTTATAAAAAAGAAGATTTTTTTTTCTGTGAAACCCTCCCATAATAATAAATAATAAATATATTTTTTATAAATTTTTGAATCAAAATTTTTTTCTAAGAAACACACATTTTTAAATAACCAAATTATTATATATTTAAAAATTTTCAAAATAGTTTTTAAAACGAAATATTTAAAGAAACAAACTTTGACAAAATAAGTGTTTAAATAAATAATAAAATTATTTTTTATTTAGGATCTTAGATTATAGAAATTTTAATCTTATATATATCCAATTATTAAACCACTCACCAAGCGGACGTTTCTTCCTTCCAGCTCGATTTCCTTCCATGCAAACCTGCGTTAAATCATATTTTCACTTTTAGTCACTATTTTCTAAAAACTTAAATTCTGCCGAGTTTAATTTATATGATGGCCTTGTACTTAAACAGAAGCTCAACAACTCAAAGTTCAAATTGAGCATGCCAAATCAAGCTTAACCAGCTTGGGTTCGACTTGACCTGTTTATACCATTACTAAGCTATTTCTTACAATTAAGCATAGCAATTTTGAGAGAATCAAATATCACTATATATACCCCATAGCAAGGACGGTTAGAGCCCATGCAATAAGGGCAGATGATACTGCTGCAGGCCTGCTACTGGAATCCCAAGACCGATAATGGTCGAATCCCGCTAAAACCGATGCAATACCAACAACTCCAGCGATCAATGCAAGTGTCACGAAGAATCCTGTGGCTGCGTTTCCCATTGGGAAGTAAATTGGTGAAAAATGTGCAGGCAAATGAAAATCTGGACCTGCTTACACACACACAAACATTACATAACATAATTAGTAATCATATATTCATCACGAATGTATCATATATATATATATATATACTAGGATAGTTCCCCGTGTATTACACGGGTTGAATAAAAATATATTAAATAATTATTAATAAAAATTTTAAAACATCTTAAAGGGTTTATTTATATAAAATACGATTGAAATTGAATATAAGTTAAAACTTATAAAGTTTGTTTTTTTACATTTCATTTTAAAAAGCTAGTTTTTAAAAAAACACATTTTTTACAAAATACAGTTTAATACTTGTGTATTATATGAGTTAAAATTTATTTTTAATTGAAATATACTTTGAATATATTATTTAATGTATATGCATTGAGGCGGGAAAATTATTGTGAAAATGTTTAAAATTGTGACATGTGTCCACTTTTATTTTTATTTATTAGTATAGATAGATATATATATATATATATGTATATATATATATATGTATATTCAGATGTGGGGAGTCTAAAATAAGATGCATACCAATGATGAAACCATGATCGATGGCATGATTCATGGCCCAACCACCGATGCCTAGAAGAATGGCATACATACAGAAGTTCAAAACCAATAGGAGTGACACAGCTGATCTCATTTGCCCGTTAGCCATTTTGATTAATTTATTGGTTTCAAGAAATGAATTGAAAGACAATATAGACCGGTTGTGGATTGATGTTGGTGTGATTTATGTTGAGGTTAAGTTGATGTTTTTATAGATAACATTTGATCATTTAAGAATGTTTTTTTCTTTCTTTTTTCTTTTTTAATTATTTTTTGTTGGTTCTTTGCTTGTCAAAGGATGCTTGTGGCAAAGGGTTTTGTTCGGTTGTAAAGATGATGGTATATTCTTTGGTTAAGGCTTTTGCTCAAACAATCTTTATGTTATCTTTGTCAGCTAAAATTAATGATCAGAAAAGATAAAAAAAAAAAAAAAGAGTACGTAAGTAAAAATATATATATAAAGATTTAAATGTATGTTAAACGTTTGAGTTTATAAAATTTGAAATCTCAGTGGTGTATTTCATACCGCTACAATAAATCTATGAAACTTTTACTAGCCATGAAAATATATAAAATTTAAGAAGAATGTAGAAAGCAAAAACATTTCAACTTATAAACAATATAAAGCATTCATGTAAAAAAATCATATGTATAAACATGCCTAGCTAGAGAGTATATAATTAGGTTTAAGAAATAACGAACAATACTAGACAAAGTTGTGGTGTAGTGGCTAGTTGGTTGCCCAGTAGAGGTCTCCAGTTTAATCATGGGCTGCAAGGAAAAGCCCTTATAGCGACAACAAAAATAGTTGCTATAGAGTTAAAAAATCGTCGTTAAAGGGTATAGCGACGACAGGTGGTCGCTAACACGCCGTCTCTATAGCCTAGTCGCAATAACCCAATATAATCGTCTCTAGAGGGCTTTTAATGAAACGGATGCATTTAATTATGAACAAAAAAAAGTTTTTTTTTAAGATTCGGCTATAGCGACGCGCTATTGTCGCTAAAACCCATATTTATTTTTTTTGAATTTTTTCTCTCCATTATTCGGTCAAAAAGAAATGAAATAAATAACTATTATCTGAAGATTTCCTATATCGATGACAAGTAGTTTCTGTAGTGTTATCCAAAAGAGCCAAAATTTTGGTCATAGTTCGCCTGTTTTGCCATCACATATAGCGACGACTTACCGTCGCTATACCCTAAAAAATCAGAAAAAGCTCTTTTCCCCTATTTCAACTACATGTTGTCGCTATACCTCGAACTATGGGAACAACTTCTTGTCGTTGCTATAGCTCTCGTCCCTTCGGGCTCCTTTTCTTGTAGTGAACCACAATTACTTTAGAGTTAATTACGCAGATGATCATTGTGATATGTCGATATTATACCGATGGTCCTTGACACATATGGTCCAAATTGTTTGTTGTGGTGTAGTGGTGAAGGTTGTTGTGTCGGTGGGTGATTTAGGTAAAGCTATTTTTATCATTTTTGAAACTTTAATAGAAAAAGACAACAATCATCCGCTTCAAAGACCATTTGTTTTACATTTTGCATATAATTCAGATCATAGGTGTAATTTCTCAAAGTTAGAGACGATTGGTGCAAAATTGACATCACAATTATCAACCGTGTAAATAACTCATTTATTTATTTATTTATTTAGTTTTTTCTGTTATTATGATTTTTAGTAGGTATTTAATTTAGACAACTCTCTTATAAATTTGTATAGTTCATTCAGGGTTATATGAAATGAAATTTATCTCTGAACGGACCAATATCATAATACTCGTTGTAGAGAGTTGTGATGAAGCACATCAACCTTTTTATGGGCGAAGCGTGCATTGCAAGGCAGAATCATAGCTTCTAAACGGTTGTGGTATTGATGCATGATAAAAATCATTTATACTAATTGTCCCTAAGCTAGCTATAAAAGTTTTTACTCGTTTCTTGTAAACTTGATCCATATAATGTTTGTCACACACTAATGTCTTATATAGGACCCAAATTACAACGATATGATGGATGGATGTTAAAAATTGTTAAATGCAAAGCGACAATTTTATTACTATTAAAAATAAATAAATAAATAAATATATATCCAACTCCTATCTTGATCATTTTCTTTTCATGTTCACCCCCTCTGCTCCACATCAACCTCCAAATCCTACCACCTTTATCCGGACATCATCGATGACGATTCGCTAATCATATCCTTTTGTTTTGAGCAATCGATCGAAAGTGATTTCGATTGACACATATGTGATGATGACAAGATATGGTACTCAAAAAGATGTCCAAGGTGGTTTAATAACCAAGAAGAGGGCTTTGTTTGGTATATTTAAACTTTTTTCTTAATTTAGGTAAATATAAAGGTGACAATTTTCACTTAAATCAAAAGAAATGTGTTGGTTTGGGTAATCACCTAGGGCCTCATGTTTTTTGGGGCCCCATATGGTTCAGTTTTGCGGTGGGTTTTTTCCTCAAACATTTGATCGATCGTTTCAAAAGTTTGAAACCGTAATGAATAGTTTTGTTTGCGATTTTCACTAAAAATAGGACCGGACAGTGCATGTTTATGCATGCATGACATACATACGTTCACGTAGATATGTACGTATTATGTATATATGTATGTGTAGGGTTGATGATTTAGGTGTTATTTGATAAAAAAAATTATATTTGGGATTGCAATATGATTAATAAAAAAATTATATTTGGGATTGCGATATGTTTAGCTCGTCTCAAACCGTAAAATGGTTAGGTTTGATTCCTTTTAATATTTAACAGTATCAAAAATCCCAAAACCAGAAAGTCGAAACTCAGAAAGCTTAAGCCGTAAAATCAAATAAAAACCAAACGGTTAATAACCGTTTGGTTTGGTTTTATTTTTAAATGTCCGGTTTTGGTTTCGTTATTCATAAACCGTTATTT
Organism: Mikania micrantha; assembly: GCA_009363875.1. Lineage (NCBI taxonomy): Eukaryota > Viridiplantae > Streptophyta > Magnoliopsida > Asterales > Asteraceae > Mikania > Mikania micrantha. The sequence goes on from CM018696.1 coordinate 85,647,255, forward strand.
ACGGTTTCACCTACAAACCAAACCACAAACACGCTAATAAAGGGTTGCCTAAGCTTGCAAGGAAACAAATGAATTAGAGAGACAGGTGGTGTAATTCAAGAAGGGTGTGAGTGAGTGAGTGTGACACTGATGGTGTTAGAGGTGCGTAAATTGGGTTTTTTCGGAACCGGTTCCTGTCAATAACCGGTTCCGGTTTCAGGTTTTGACCGGTTCCGACCGGTTTTTGGCCGAGTCTGGTTTCGGTTCGGGTTTTGGCCGGGTACAAACGAAACCAGTTCCGGTTTTTCCGGTTTCAGTTCTAATTTGTCTGAAAAACCGGACTCGTTTGTACCCACCGGTTCCGGTTATCTTCGAGTTGTTGGTTCCATTTTCGATTTTTTCCCCCCCTCTAAACATGTGAGTGAGTTTTCGATGTTTGAGCCCAAACGTTTTTTAACATAAATATTAAGGTTTAGGCCTGTTAACAAACTTGGGCCTAAAATTTGTTTTTGTCTTAAATCCAATAAATAACAAATTAGGCTGTTTCCGTTCGGTTTTCACTTTTGGGTGTCTTCACTCTTTGGTTTTGTTTGGTTCGGTTTAAAGAAAAGGGTATTATCAAAACAAAACCGTGGTTTTTGGTTTTCAAAAAAATAAGCCGAAGCCATGGGTTATGAGGTTAGATCGGTTATTTCAACCCGGTTTCATTGATTATATCAATTTGGTTTTAGTTAATGGTTCAGTTACACATGTAAATAAACCAAATGAACACAACAAGGCATGTTTGTGTTCGTTCGTTTACTTTTACCCGAACAAGCAATCGAAAGCAAACGTTTTAATGAACAAGGTTTTCTTGTTTGTGTTCGTTTGTTAATAAACTAATTGTGTTCATATTCGTTTATTAATTGTATAAACAAACAGTTTACAAATGTAAACGAATATAATAAAACAAACATAACAAAACAAATATTACTGAACATACACTACTATAATTGTACAAATGTAATTAAATAAACATTGATTAAAATTCTTAATTGAGGTCAAAATTTATGTAGTTTTATTTTTTTTCTAATCCAAATCTATAAGAAAAATCCACCACATATGATTTTTCTTAGAAATTAGAGACCCTATAATAGTTTAAGTAACAAAAATATCTAAATGATTAATTAATAAAAATAAACCAGTAAACAAATGAACTCAAATAAACAAATATAATTGAACGTAAATTCAACACAAAAGAATATTTATAAACGTAAATTAACAAATGAAACGTGTTTATTTATTATATAGAATCAAAGTTATCACTTAAAGATTCACTGGACGTTGATTAATTTTATCAATATTTTTTATTAATTTTACGGGAAGTTTAGCACTGTTCATTTTAGTTCACAAAACAATTTTTTTTACAATTCAAATAATCGGTTTCTGCTCTCGCATCCCTGAATCAGCATGCAAATCTGCAATGACTTCAATCATGTGCTGTATGAGAACAACAAGAGTTGCAGATAACTATACAGATTCCAAAGGGTAACTTATAAATTGTACAATTTCCTTCTTCCAGATTGTTTGCCCTAGTTTCACAGTTTGTTTTCCTTAACATTTGACATTTGTAGACACCGAGAATTTAACCAAGCGAAATGCATGGAGCAATCTGCAACTCCGAATTGAATGTGCAATGATTAAGAAATTCAAAGTTTCACAAAGATCATTTTATATCTCTTGTACCATATTACACACGAAGGTCACGGGTTCTGTCAACCAAAGTACTCTTGCGTACATTCCCATAACGTCTGATCACCTTAAAAACCAGAAAGAGAATGACGCCCTTGTCTTTCCAAACAAATTCTCCTACCCAGATGTATATTATTGCACTAAAACGATTCAAAGGTACGTGAGGAACAATCAGCCTGATGATGCCTTGAAACTGTTCGACGAAATGCCAACTCGAGATGCAGTTATGTGGAATTCAATGATTAAAGGTTGTTTTGATTGTGGGAAGCTGGATATGGCTTTTAAGTTGTTTGATGAAATGCCTGAAAGAAATGTAGTGTCTTGGACAACAATGGTAAGCGGGTTGCTGATACATGGGAGGACAGAAGTTGCTGAAGAGCTGTTTACGAAGATGCCATTGAAGGACGAAGCTGCCTGGAATTCGATGATTTATGGATATTTTATCAATGGAAAAGTGGAAGAAGCTGTGAGATTGTTTCACGAGATGCCAAGTAGGAGTGTAATTTCCTGGACCTCAATGATTAGTGGACTTGATCAGGCTGGAAAGAGTAATGAAGCATTGTTTCTTTTCAAGCAGATGTTGTTTTGTGGTATCCAGCCTACATCAATGACATATTCATCTGTAATAACAGCTTGTGCTAATGTAAGAGATTTACAATTAGGTCTCAAGATTCATGGCCATGTAATGAAACTTGGCTACGTATCAGACACGTACATTACAGCTCCCTTAATTACATTCTATGCACATTGTAAGGATATTGATAGTTGTTGCAAAGTTTTTTATGAGAAGATGCACACTTCTGTGGTAGTTTGGACGTCTCTCTTAACTGGTTACATTTTAAATTGCAAACATGAGAAAGCATTAGAAATATTTTCATATATGTTTAAATCCAATGTTCTTCCCAATCAATCTTCATTTACCAGTGCCTTAAATTCATGTTGTGAGTTGGAGGCTTTGGATAGAGGGAAAGAAATTAATGGAGCAGCTGTCAAACTAGGACTTGAAAACGATGTTTTTGTTGGTAATTCTCTTATTGTATTGTATACCAAATGTGGGAATATAAATGACGGGTTGTCCATATTCAAAGTAATAGCTGAAAAGAACATTGTTTCATGGAATTCAATGATTGTTGGGTGTGCCCAACATGGTTATGGCAAGTGGGCATTAATCATTTTCAGCCAAATGATACGCTACGAGGTCTCACCTGATGATATTACCTTTACGGGGTTACTGTCTGCATGTAGTCGTTCTGGGATGTTGAACAAAGGAAGATGCATTTTTAATTTCTTGTTAAATTATAAGTCTGTGAAAGTGAAGCTTGAGCACTATGCATGTATGGTAGACATCTTAGGGCGTAATGGAAGGTTAAATGAAGCTGTAGAGTTAGTTAGAAACATGCCAATGGAATCAAATACATCTATTTGGCTGGCTTTGCTAAGTGCATGTAAGATGCATTCAAATTTAAAATTGGCTGAAAGAGTTGCCGAAGCCATTTTTAACATTGATCCAAATTGCAGTGCTGCTTATACACTATTATCGAATCTATATGTTTTTGCTGGTAGATGGAAAGATGTATCAAGAATTCGTGGGATGATGAAAAACAAACAGATTATGAAACAACCAGGACTTAGTTGGGTCAATTTGAAGGGATTGAGGCATGAATTTCGTTCTGGGGATAAATGTCATCCTATGACAACTGAAATATATGAAAAACTTGAGTGGATTCAAAAGAAACTGAAGGAATTTGGTTATGTTCCTGATCAAATGTTTGCTTTACATGATGTTGAAGATGAACAAAAGGAATCGTTATTATTATATCATAGTGAGAGGCTTGCTATTTGTTTTGCATTAATTTGCAGTGTTGAAGGAAGTATTATAACAGTGATGAAGAATCTTCGTGTATGTGGAGATTGTCATTCTGTTATTAAACTTATAGCAAAAATTGTTGAGCGTGAGATTGTTGTAAGAGATTGTAGCCGTTTTCATCACTTTAAAAATGGATATTGTTCTTGTGATGATTATTGGTGATATCAATTCATGTTTTTATCAGGATTTACTTCGCCTTTTCGGCATATATATGGTATAGAGTTAGTTTTAGGGTTTACTCTACTTTATTTGCAAGTCAGTACTAAAACCCTTTTATCATACCCTTATTAATTTATTCTCATTGTGCAGTTGATGATTTTGTATGTATGATTTTGTGCAGTTGTCAGGTAAAAAGATAGAAAGGAGTTTGAAATCTTACTATACAGTCAAAGAGCGCTGTGCTTATAAAAGGGGGATGAAGGCAAGAATTATAAGTAAAAAATTCGAAAAACTTTGTGATGCATCAGATGTGTTACAGGCCGGTAATATCTTTACAGGTGACATTGCTGTAATTAAGGTTCATGCCCTTTTCATAATTCAACTAGGACTTAGTTCACCAACATATTGGGAATGAACAACCCCACAATCCAGAGTTAACATTTGCAGAAAAACTATTTTTAACACACACAAAAAAGACACTAGTTCTAATTATAAGTTGCAAAATTTGCACCATTTAAAAAAAACTAGGAGGTCCATTGATAAATTTCCTGACAATTAAAATTGTTTTAGAGATTTAATGTTCATGCAAAACACACACATGTGTATATATATATGTGTGTGTGTGTATGCTTATATGTATATGTCTTCCATGCAAAGAGTTTTAGTAGATGCTAATAAAGACCTTCTCCGTAATTACTATTAGTTTGGTTTTGAACATGAAGTTCTTAAACTTCATCTTTGAAGAAGCTGGCAATGTGCCAATGAGTAAAATTCTGGACTAAATTTGATTAGGGTTCTTAACATGAGAATTGTTCTGATCCTTATTTAAGAAGCTATATAGTAGACGACAAAACACAAATCAAATCTTGACCCATTATAACCATGACCCTGAGAAGATTGGTGTCAAAAGGGATGGCATCAAACATTTATTTGCAGTGAATCTAACTAAAAAAAGAGAGAAGATTGACATCACAGACAATGTTGTAGTGAAATATTATATTGAAGTTGTTATATTATTTAGCTATAGAAAAGTAATTACCAAAGCATGTTTTCTTTTTATTTTAAACATCTTATTTGTTGATATATTTAGATCATGGTGACTCTTTGATTTATGATACTGTATTCTAAGTAGACCTCACTACCCTAGGTTCCTGTTAAGAAAGTCATTTATATGATCTAACTCTTCAAAGTGCACAAAGGGTGCTCTATTTCCAACCGTCCAATATGTGATCTTTGTTGATAAATATTAGTTTGGGGCAGATCAGAACATGATTTCTCATTCCATAGTGAGTGGAGGGTGAGTTTGATATGATTATTGGTACAAGATAAAGATAATTGAGGTGGATGTTGCTAGCTTGCACCATGATCACATAATTGCTTAGTGTGACTAATGGCCTGCTTTGTATTTTATTTGGCCCCATGGTTGTCATTCCCAGAAATGAGATTCTTTTAGCTTTTTAATGTCATCAATCAATTAGGGGTGCAAATGAGCCTGAGGAGCTTGGCTCGTTTAGCTTGAGGGGTTTCGAGCTCAAGATTAGCTCGCTTTTAGCTTACATGCTTGTTCTCAGCTCAAATTTGACTCTCTTGTTATTTATTTATTATTTGTTCTTTTTTATATAATCATATATGGGTGTAACATTATATATTATTTAGTTTTTTATCACAAATATATAAATATAGGTTTGTTTAGGCTTGTAGGTCTAATTAAGGTCTATGAGGCTCAAGTTTGTTTATTAAATTTCTTAGGCTCAAGCTCGTTTAAGCTTTTGCTAGCCCTTTTTACCAACTATAATGTTATCATCAATTTATGTCTTAGAATTCTTGAACTTTTGGTATATGGGTAAATATTGTACTATGATATTTTGGTTTATTGCTATGAAATCCTTTACATTATCTTACACGTGATTATGACAGTGGTAAATAATGCTATTTCAAGCTAAGAGATATGCAGCGGGTATCATGCTGTTCACTACATTAGGTATGCTGATATCAAACAATTCTGCTTTCTTAGGAGGGAAAAGATGAAAAGATAACATGAGAGATACGTGCTTAGTGATTGCTAAAAGTACTCTTTTGTCGTGTTATGAAGTCAAAGAGCAAACTCATTTGACCCTTGATAAAAGGCGGTGTAATAATTTTTGGTTCCATTGGTCTTTGCAATGAGGATAAGAAAGCAGAGTATTTTTTTACCATTATTATGAACTTGACTTTGGTGTTGTAAGCATGGCTTCTATGCTGAAAGCTAATCTGCCTTCCACCAATGTAAGTGCATTCTTGACTAGACAAGGGTTCCTTTTTTCATGCCTAATTACATTTACTTTTTATATTCGGTTAAATCATTTGTCTTATATTCTTGCAACTATAAAGAATCTGAACTCTAATCTGTTTTCTGAGTTGCATTTGCATATTATGATGATAATCGAGTATGGACCCATAAAATGGAGGAAGCAATATATATTTTCCTTGATATCTGTATATTGTAGGCATGAATCTGGTCCCACTGTTTCATTTCCATTTTAAAAGGTCTTTCTGTAAATCTGCTATGTTAGATTAGATGCCACTATTTCGCTTCAGATTCAATCGGGCATTGTATTAGAAGTTTGAATTTTTGCACATGCTAAGGTAGAGACGAGTGGGGGTCAAATTACACCACGCACATGGTTTGCTGCACATGCGCAAAAAATTAGACATCATGACACCATTTAGTTCCACATGTGATGTTATTTCAAGATCTTAATCAATTACCTACTGCCTATTACGTTTCTATACATGTTCTAATGCTCTGCTTTTCATTGCAAGTCAGAACACACCTTATATCTCTCACATGACATGAAGATTTACACTATGATATATTTGATAGTCCTATATTGGATGGGACCATCAGGAGAGTGTTTTCCACATTGAAGATTTGTATACAGAAAATCATTATAACCCATTATGTAAATTGACATAAAAATAAAGATTTTATTTCATATATTGGAGCAAGATTCTTATTTCATAACTAGAGTTGACATAATTTGTGGTTTGCTAATATGTTTACCTTGATCATGATTCATGAATAAAAACACTTCATGGCTGACCCCACAATCAATCTATTCCGAAATTGGAAACTTTGGTCAACTAGATCCATAATTGTTGGTTGATATTTGCTCAAGAGTGACTACTCAATACTCTTTTATCATTTCTATCATAGATCATTGAGTGTGGTTTTAATTATGTTGTCATTCTATTTCAGGTCAGTCTGCGTGGCCAGATGTACTTTACCATCTCACGTAAGAATTTTTTTATGTGTTACATAGTATCTTACAACAATTGTTCAATCTTACATATGGAACATGAAGAACTCGGATGTAGAAGATCATAACATGAGAGCCTTCTACACATGTTATTAATAAATTGATAATTTGAAAAAGAAAAAAGAAAAAAGAAAATCTTAATTGAATTAGTAATATTTTGCATGAAGCTAAAAGGCTTATTTCCACAAATCCATTATACAGGTTTTTAAAAGAATATTCCTAGTGTAAAATTGATTTAATATAACTTTCCATTTTGCCATGTCAATGTGGTAAATGTGTCTTTTTAAAAACTTTTTATAAGATGAGCTTAATTGGTTGGCACTAAAAGGTGTGGACCATTTCATCGTCAATGCCATAAATTCCCCATTTGTGGGTATGAAGTTTGGCACTAAGCACATTGACATTCTTTGTTAAAACATGTTTTTTATTAATAAGAAATCAAATAAATAAATTACGTATTGTAAGGATATATAGAAAAGGTTGGCTAAATAGATAATCTTTTTTGGCTTTTAATATATATATTTATAGAAGTCACATGTAAGTTGAAGGAACAGGTGGAATAAGTAAAGTTAAATGGAAGGAGATATCTCTAGCATAATTCCCTACTAAAAACATTTTAAAAACCAATTAATTAATAATAGTTTCTTTTCAAGGAATGTCATGAATCATTGAAATTTACCAAAGTGTGCAAATCAAAACAAGTCTGTTGATTTGACGGTCGGCTGATTTGACAAGTTTGTAATAATATAATAAGGGGGCTGTTAGGGAGACGTCAGGGCGGTTCACTGGACACCAGGCATACGGCCCGTATTGGTACATACGGGTCGTATGGAAAAGAATATTCTGACAAAAGCTGGCACGTCAAATCATAGGGCTGACGCAGGGCTGACACGCAGTACATACGGCCCGTATAGGGCAATACGGCCCGTATGGAACGCCAATAATTCCAGTGCGCTCAAATTATTTGAATGAACGTAATAAGTGTGTGGAATACGTGCGAATTGGCAATTGTGAGCTATATATGTTGATGGAATACGCAAATTATTTGATGGGAGCCAATAATTTCAGCTTACTTCAGTAAATATTTGCGTGTTTGTAATTTCGAAATCGTAAAGGTTTAACAATGTCGATGGGAGGCAACAACTTCGGTGAAGAATATATGTGTGTCTATGAAACTGATCAGGTAATATACTTATTCGTTTAACGGTTGTTAGTTTACAAAATCTTATACATTGTTGTTTTCAGGTGTTTGCCGGTGTTGATGAACTGGTTGATTGGGCGATTGCTAGAGGGCGTGAAAATGGTTATGTGCTAGTTAGACGACGAAGCAAAACTAATGCAACCGGAGTAGTCATAAATGTGTGGCTTAAATGTGATCGCGGTGGCGTGTATCAGGGTGAACCAAAAGCTAGACATACTGGTTCGAAGAAGACTGGGTGTGAATTTGAGCTAATTGGTAAATACGAGAGAAGTTGTGGTGGTTGGAAGTTGCGTGTGGTTAATAGTGAACACAACCACCAAGGGGCTGAACAACTAGGCGGTCATCCATATGCGATGAGACTGAATGAAAGTGAAACCTGTCTAGTTGAGCAACTGTCAAACCAAAACATGTTGCCCCGTGATATACTTGCCGCTGTAAAGGACCAAAACCCCGATAATGTTTCCAACCTTAGATCTATTTACAATGCACGACGGAAGTTACGTGCTGAACACAACACGGGGGAACTCCAATTCAGGTCCTTTTAAGCACATTGCAAATAAATAATTTTATTTACCAAACGCAAGACGATGCGTCGGCAGATGTCGTGGAATAGATTTTTTTTATCCACCAGACGTCTTATAATTTTGGCGCACATTTCCTCATGTCTTGTTAATTGACACAATTTATAAAACGAACAAATACAACATGCCATTTGTTCAAATAGTTGGTGTCACGTCCACACACAAGACGTTTAGTGTTGCACATGCTTTTATAAGTAAGGAACGTGAAGAGAATTTTGTCTGGGTGTTACAAAACCTAAAGATACACTTCAACAGTGTATGGAGCCACGCGTTATTGTAACCGATAGAGAATTAGCTCTTACGCGACCTTTCTAGACGCGTTGATCGCTTGGAGGGGATGATGCGGTGGATGACGGAGCGTATGGCTGCATCTGCATCTGCTGGCATGGATGTTCCCGTCTTTCCAGGACGGAGACATCATCAGGATCCGCAGGATCCTGGTGGTCATGCTTAGTTATTTTTTTGTATTTTCTCTTTTCTTTTTTTATATTTTGATGTATGGACACTACTTACTATTCGGATGTATGTATTTTTATTTTGTATGTATGTTGTGTATGGCGTGATTGTTTGTTTTATCTTTTATTATATAATTAAAAAATGTGCGTGTTTGTGAAATAAAAAATAGATAGTTAACAATTTTTCTTAAACGTTATTTACGTTCTATTAACTATTGTTTTAAAATCATTAAACACGATTACGTTAAAATAATTTTCAAACAAAACATTTAAACAATATCACATGTATATCTCTTTGATAAAAGCGACTATATATACCTATTATAACAATAAACTTACGAAAATCATAACTACCTGTGTTAAAAAAATTGTTATTTAAATTTAAACATCAAGATGTTAAAATATTAAAATATTTGTCAAACAAAATAAGTAGGCAAAATAATTAAATAATAACGTTAAAATACTTATTATTTTACAACAAAACGATTAAAAATGGTTATGTTTTTCTTTCGAACAATTAAACGATATTATTAGTTACTTAAACACGTACGTGTTGCATTTACGAATACCGGATTTCGAAACAAAGTACGATTAGAAGCTATTATAAACAGATATTATTTATAACTTAAAAATTAAACAACTAGACGATATGATATAACAATTAACGTTAAACGCGTACGTATACCGGAATTCAAACAAAGTACGATTTTATAACATATATATATAATTATTACTATTATAATAAACAAAAATCTCAATTTGACACTTGTCATATTTTAAAGCCAATTTGCCACTTGTCAATTTTATATGCACTCACATAATTATATCTCTTATTAAATATTTATTGTTATATTATCTCTCATACTAAATACTTATTATAATAATTATAACTAATAATATTATTTATATTTTACAAATTAAAAATAGTTTTTTAATAAATTGAAAGTCAAAATCATTTTATCAAAAACTTACTTTGAAAATGTTTATATATTATAATTTTTTTAAATCAAAATTAAAATAATTATTTAAAATCTTTTTTTAGAAATAAAAGTTGTATGAAAAAAATAAGTTTCCTTGAAAACTAATCAAGAAAACTAATTTTTTTCTCAAAAAAATGATAACAAACCCCAAGTTATAAAAATGATAATAAAAATTACATTTTTTGGTCTTGTATGTTTAAAGATAATTTCATATTAGGTTTTTAACTTTAATTATTACAAAAATATTACCTTACCTTATTAATTTGAAATAGTTAGTTTTTTAAAAAAAAATAACTTAATTTTTTAGAGTTAATTAGTTCAAATATCTAAATTATTACAAATCAAGAAGGTTAGATGATATTTCTATTGTTATTAAAATTTTAATTATTGTTTATTATTTAAAATGGTTGTTAATACGTAATTTAATCATTTTATATCAAAATATCGTTTCAGAATTTACAAATTTTTATCACTTACTATTTAATATTTTATATCTAATCCGTGTAACACACGGGTTAATAGCCTAGTATAATATATAACGTTAAAAACGTACGTATAGCGATTAAACATAATTACGTTAAAATATATCTTTTAACCATTTAAAACACTTAGACAATTACAATGTTACAAATAAGTTAAACACGTACGTATATAGGGTGGAAAAACAAAAGTTATAAATTTTCATGTTTGAAAACGACCCGTATAGGCCAATACTACTCGTATTCTGTTTTCAGCCGCCAGACATCTTACTGACATTTTCTGACACACTCTGACACCTATACGGCCCGTAAAGCCCTTTACAGCCCGTATAGAGGTAGATAGGTGTTAACTGATCCGTAGGGGGTGTCCAAATAACGCACCCCTATATTAGTGCAATCTTGTTTAGGGTGTAAAAAAATATTAGAATCCGAAATATCTGAAATTTTGAACCCGAAATATCCGAAGTTCGTATTTGAATTTGGAAGCCTATTTTGGAAAGTTTGGATATCTGAAATAATTTTTTTTGATACTTTTTGGATATTTTTCACATATTTCGGATAATTTTCAAATATTTCGGATATTTTTCATATATTTCAGATATTTTTCGGATCTTTCGGATAATTTTCGAATATCCAAAATATTTTTATAAAAAATTTTGAACTTTTCTCTAATTTTAGATATCCATTTGGATATCCAAAAATGACCACCCCAATGTTTACAGCTTGTTTTGACAATCTCACGATTTAAAGAGTGTTGGTTCCGTTAGACGTTTAAAATATGAAATTAACATTATAACCTTTATTGTGTTTGTCATTTTGGTATATGCAGTTATGTATAATATGTATTATATTCAAGAACAATATTTATCAATTTAAAATTTTCAATTCAAACTTGAGATGTAAAAAAAAAAAAAAATCAACTCGCACCAAAAATCGAATCATCAAATCACTAAGGGGCTGTTTGGTAGCATCTGAATGGGTCTGAATGGGTCTGAATCTGAATGGTTCAGATTCAGACCGTTTGTTTGGTGAAAAAAATCACATCTGAATGGGATAGAATGTCTGAATGGAGGTCTGAATGATTCAGACTTGAGAACAAGTCTGAATCAGTCTGAATGGAAAAAAAGAGGCTTGATTTCCTTGTCCCCACTCTCCCCGTCGCTACATCGCAGCTCAGTTATGTGACCCAGATGCACCGCCACACACATCAATTATGTGACCCACCGCCGCTCGCTTCCCTTGTCCAAATCGCCGCTCACCGCCCTACCTTCTTCTTCTGCCGCAAGTCCGCAACCTACGACCTCACCGCCTTGGCTTCTTCTGCCGCCGCCGGTCGCCGCCGCCCTGGCTTCTTCTCCTGCCGCCGCTGGTCGCCGCTGCCCTGGATTCTTCTTCTGCCGCCGCTCGTCTCCACCGCCCTGACTTCTTCTTCTTCCCTTGTGGTAGATCGAAATGATTAGTGCGTGGGTGTTTAGGTTAAGAAAAAGGGGAAGGAGGGTAAAGAAAAAGGGTTTTTACTCAGATGTGTACCAAAAAAAAAGATTTTTTTTATTTTTTATTTTCATTCAGACATCTTAACCAAACAGTCTTAATCGGTTCAGCACTTAATGGTTCAGACCCTCTTAACCATTCAGACATCTTAATCATTCAGCACTTAATGATTCAGACCCAACCAAACGGCCCCTAACTGTGTTATCTTACAATCAGGATGATGTGGGCGAGTTTGAATACGAGAAAATGATAAAAATAAGATGGCCACATTAACTTAACGTTTTAGGGAGAAAACTGATAAGCTTAAAATTGCAACACACCGCTTAAATTGGGTGTATTATTTAGAATTCTTCCCTTTACTTTCAGAATAATACATATAATTTTCAGTGGAAAATTTAACAAATTGAATACTTAATTTGGTTGGCAAATGCTAGAAACTTTAAAAGCAATTTCCTTGGCACGAAACCCACTACTCCTCTCATTTTTTGCTTCATTAACTCTCATCAGGTTTTTCTTATAGGTGGTGGATGGGGGTCCAATTCCATGCATATGTTTGACGGCGGAACATGAACGTTTTGAATACATGGTAATTTTTTTGAAACGAAACAAATACTTAAAACAAAAAATAACTTTTCAATCGAAAAATTAACATCATGAACATAAAAAGAGATGACCGGCCCTATTTACTTTCGCACTCGGCCATTGTTACTCTTGGAGTGTGTTTTTTCTTTTCCTTTAATATGTCTGGTAAAATGGGCGGGTCGGGTCGGGTTGGGTAACAGATCAAAACGGGTTCGGGTCAGGATGAGTGCGGGTCAGAATGGGTTTTGAGCAAAATTAGTTCGGGTCTAAATGGATTTTTCTTAAAAATCATAAATTTTGTTTAACTTAAGATGTATTATAAGTAAACAAATAGTTCATTTGGATAATTTTTAGTGATTTTCTCATCAAATATGTTATTAATCATTTTTAAATGTTTGAATCAATTGCATTTACTTTTTTGGTTACCCGACCCGCATTGTTTTTAAAGTGCTACCCATCTCAACCCATTCAATATTATGATGTAAACATATTTCAATCATTATGATACAATTGTTTACCCAAACCAACCCATTTCCTTTGACCTGGGTAAAAATTGCCATCTCTAGAATTTAATCATGAAGAACCAACAATAACCCTTAACAAAAATAAAAGATCTACCGGTTACTTTTTCTTTAACTTCCAATATTTATGCTTAAGTTATAGTATTTAATTGAACTTTTCTTTTAGTCCTAATTTTTTAATTTATTTTATTTTAACTTTTTTTAGTTATTTTTAGTCATTTATCTTTCTTTTTCTTTTTATTTTTCTATCTTTTCCTATTTTATTTTCGAACTTTTTCTTATTTACGCTTAATTTCATGAAATTAATTAAAATTTTCCTTTGATTCTCAATTTTTCTTACTTTTTGTTTCTTCTAAGCTTTATTTTATATATCTCATTTAGCAATGTCGGTGGTAAATAAGTATATAATTCTTTATGGATATATATCAAATAATTGAGTATCTAGGAATTAAGTTGAGATAGCTTGGTGATAAAACTCATACTTTTTCATCAAGTCAACCCAGGTTCAAATCCATGCTAGCTAATGTTTTTTTCCTTGCATTTTCATCGTATACTTCTGAATATTAAACTGTACAAGATTTTAACGATATATCAATCCAAGCTCAAATCATACGAGCTTAGCTTTCTTTTCTTTTTTTTTTCCTTGCACTTTTACCTCTTCAATTTCTAATAGAATCCACTTATAACCTTTCAAGTTTTTAACATCTTATTTTACCTCTTATAATTTCTTACAACTTCGTAAAATACCACTTTAATTCTCTTAATTTATTTTTATGTCAAAATAAATTCGAGTTGATGTACATTTAAATGTAAACGTTCTCAGAAACAAGTCGAGTCAAATATAATATGTTTTCGTGGTCACTTTTTTGTACGTGTCAAGTTTGACTATATTTTGACGGAAATTTTGTTCTAAAACGAGTCAACTCAAGTCAAATATAATACGGTGTGATTCGATGTTATAAATTCGAATTGGTCTATGTTCCAACATGAACTTCGTTCGGATCGAGTAGTGTTGAAAATAATCTATACTTATTCGTTTAATGAATCCACACATGTGCATAGCATAGGTGGTTAATACATGTTTTTTAGTTGGTCAGTGACGTAGGTTTGGTACCCGTGTACATTATTTTATTTATGTTTTCTCCTTTTAATTTTTCTTATATCTTTCCTATTGAATTCATTTTTAAAATTCATATACCGCAATATATATTCCTAAAATTACATTTTTAAAATTGTTTTACCATAACGTTCACGATATAATAGTGTTTATGCATGCGTTTCAATATGCAAAACTAATCCGATGTGAGTTTTTGTGTTTTTTTAGTTGCATCGCAACACTATAACATGTGAGTTTTAAACGTATCACCTCGCCACAACGCGCGGGTATCTTTTCTAGTTTTGTATGCTTTTACATTCTGAATTTAATAATTGTTTGGTTTTATTTAGTTTTTCTTTTCTTAGGTTTTTTCCTAGCCTGTTTCTAATGCGAAGTGATTGTGTGAGCACTACAAATAAAATGCCATTTAATGGCATACAAAAAGTGCCTTAAAAGACCAAAAAGGTGCCACTAGAAGCCCTTTGAATATTGTGTGACACACAAAAAAAGTGCCACTAGAAGTGGTGACGCTAAAGCCTTTTAGTGGCACTTTTTTAATGTGCTGCACAAAGTTTTTAGACTTTTAGTGGCACTTTTTTTTAGCCACAAAATAAAAGACACTTTCGTAGCACAATTTTTGTGCCACTAAAATTTAATCTTAGTCACATATTTATATTGGTTTTAGTGGTACTTTTATTTTGCCATAATATAAAAACACCTTTAGATGCTCAAATTTTGTGCCGGTAAAAACGACATATAGTTAGTTGTATAACTCATTGTCACAAAGACACATTATTTTACAATATAAATATAAAATAAAAGCTGAACAAGATTGTAAATAATAGCATTAAAAATTTGATCCGAAACATAATACAAAAATTGTCAAAAGCAATGTAATAAGCAACATCTTTTGGTTTTCAAACGTTTACATGCCACACGTAATTTAATCATTGACGAACGTTCCCCCTGCCATATGACTTAGCTCGAAAACTTCTCATGATATCAACCCTGCCATCATCAACCATATAAAGAAGCATTAGTAATTTACGCATATCAAAAGCTCTCGCTATATTGATTTGACTATTTAGTAATTTTCTATATAAATGATGATATATCAAAGATAAAGTGCAAGGCTTACTTTTTAGAAAGTAAATGAGGAGCATGAAGTTCAAAAAACACCCATGCAGCTCTAGCTTGTATCTAACAAGAGAATACACAGATATTCTAAAAGAATTACATTATAATCCAAACATAAAAAAGATCTACATATAACAAAAGCAAAGAGGACAATGTTGTCACATTCAGATGTGCAATAAAATATGTACCTCAAGGTTCTCAATGGCACAAATCCATTGTTTGATACTGTTATTCAAGAGGCCAAGTGTGAAACTGGATTATTTTTGGCAGGTTATTGGCAATGCATCTTAAAAGAGATTACTATCACACACTAAAACTCAAAAGATAACAAAAATAAGATGCTCAGTTATAGGTAGGCAATTTTACACATTTACTTTGATTTTTTTACTGCAACCTCTTATTTGCTACTTCAAATTTGATTTTTATACTTATATAATCATAATAACATTTCCTTTACTCTAGCTTCCTACTTATCCAGTTATCCCCCAACAAAAGATCCCACTGCATGAAATAAAAAAATTTAATGTTAACTTCAGTTTTAGAATAAATATTGCGTATTTTTATAATAAACACTTTTAGCGAACAGTCTAAAATAACATAAAGTATGCATACATAAAATCTATACCAGATTGTGAACTTGATGATACTATCCGCTAAGAACAAAAATTCTCTCATTCTGATCTTGTGTACATTCCAACCATATTTTCTGCTCACAAGCAAATCAAAGAATATAGGAAGATAAAGTAAGTGGTTAAATGTTAGCTAGAAGTCAACAAAGAAAAACTACCTTCTTAATGTTTGTAAATATTGTGCCATCAACCTCTTCAAAGATGTCATATTCAAAAATCATGTTTATGGATGTACGAACAAAAAGTATTTTTAATAAAACTTAGTAGTTTCCTAAACCTTGTAAAGAATAATGCACTTAATGTCACAACAATAAGTTTAATAATGCACTTATGCTAGATCTTTTAAATGTTATTTACACAACTTTTAGAAATTATACGCTTCAATGAAAATTTAGATATACCTGTTAAAGGAAAAACTGGTTGTTCTAGGCTAACCTCGTAAATTATTAATATACATTTTGAAATCACAATTGTGTGGCTCCTCAAGGGGCCAAAGTAAAATTGCTCTAATTTTACCGTTATTTTACTTATTTTGTGAAAATAACGTTAAAAGTGTTGGGATGATTAACTTCAAACGATAACTTTGAGCCGGGGACTCCTTCGGAGCAGCCTCTCTATCCCAACTGGGATAGTGGTAAGGTTTGTGTCCACTCTTCCCTCCAGATCCTACTAAAAAGTAGGAATATACTGGGTAAGTTTGTTTATTTGTTTTGAAATCACAATTGTTAATATACTCAAATGCACTCAAATGTAATAGTATTTTTATTAATTTTAAAAATTCATTAAATAATATGTTACCTCCAATCAGTTTCCATGGTATTAAGATCATTTCTAATTAATATATATATGACCCATAACTGTGACTAAACTTACATGGTTCTGTAATCACAGGTGCCATATACATTCATGTTGGGCATTGCTCTATAATACCAATAGATACATGTGCTTTATTGGATGTTCATGATGAATAAATTAGGGTCATCTTAATTTCTAAATGGTCCAAGCAAATATAATATAATAACATACCAAGTGTAGCCATAATTGCAACAAAAGACAATAATTCCAACATCTTTGCATACACAGGTGAGTGAACCACAGGATGCCAACAAACATCAGATCAAGTAATGAAACAAATGTGGATGCAACAATTGTGATCCCATCTCTATTGTAGCAAAGATCTTCAAAATGCAAGCATTTGAATTATATAAAAATCCAACTATCTACAAATCCTCCTTAAATACGGTAGTTATGCAAGAAGTTTAGAACTAATAATAATTTACATTCTAATAATTATAATAAATTTACCTTTGTGTATGTGTTGCCTAACACACAATCCAAACTTGACCCATTTGAGCAGTTGCCCAGCTTGACCCTAGGCATCCTTCTCCATCACCAGCAGCCACTTGGCCTACTTTGCTACCACCAAAACATCACTATTTGGGCTGCTTTGACACTGGCAGCTGGTTTCTCAACCGTGGGGATGCCTACCAGTAATATATTCACAGCTTGTAACCGTCTAAAATCACAAGACAAGGGACTCAAATGTGACCAGAAACAAGCAGCCACCTGGGGCTCCGTTCGAACCTGTAGTCACCGAATGAATCGCGGCTTTCTCTGGTTTTTCCACTAGGGAACAAATTAGAAAAGGGTTGAAACAAACCGAATGAGGTGGATACTTTTCAATCAGGAACTTACCTTGTCTCACATGAGTGTATGACCCACTACGACTGCAGCAGCCGTAGGGCTCCTCCTTTGTTGCCGCCGAAACCAAACCTTGCAGCCATCGAGGTCCCTCCCAAGCCCTAGTCATCGTAGGTGAGAGCGGCAGTTGTAGCCTTGTCCTATCTTATTTGGGTGTCATCGAGGGACCGGAGTACCCAATTGGAACCACCACCCATGCCTTTGCCTCTCCTCATTACCCACCAAATAACACCATCTATTGTCTTTGATGGAGGGTAGTTGAGAACCAGTTGGAGAAGGTGGCGGATGCTAGCCGAAGAACTGGTCTCCTTCCCTGCTGATTTCTCTCTCGGCTGCGCACGTTCATGTGCTGTGGTTTTCGTGGGGGTGATGATAAGGAGACGGGTAGGGTAAAAAGGGAAGAGAGGGAAATTGCCTTTCGTTTTCTAATTTTAACACACCCAAACTCATAAGCTCATGTTTCCTTAATTACATTTAAACACTAAACCTTTCGTCGATTATAAGTATAAGTTTACAATGTAAATTTGGGATGTTACACTTAGTGTGAAAACCATACCACTTAAACGTAATCAAATCCAAACCAATTTAAAATTGAGATAAATGAGTACAAACTGAACCATAAAAGTTTTGATTTTAGCGTCGAATTGCTTTCTAATAACTTAATATCGCTTCATTCATCAAAAAAAATACAAAATAAACAAATCATATGTAATAAAAAAAGAGAGAACATGTTGAATAATGGGCAGAAATTAATTACCAATGGATTGAATTCACGAAGACTTAGACGTTATATGAACGATGGGCAGAGAGAAGCGGATACTTAGGCCTTATAGAAATCGATCAGCATGTTGTATTAGAAATTTAGTGGCATAAATTTAAAAGCCATAAAAATGTATATTGATTATATGTGGCATACTATAAGTGCCACTAAAATTATAATTTAAAGGCATAAAAGATAATGTGCCACTACAAATATGAGTTAAGCAAATGCGGCAAACACAAAGTGCCACTAAACCTTATATTAGTGGCACAAAAGTAAAATGCCACTAAAAATGTGTGCCACTAAATGGCATTTTATTTGTAGTGGAGGTGTTTTTTAGGCATGATTTCTCCTAACATTTTTTATCACTGTTTATGTGTTTGTGTCTTTGTTTAATTTTCGCCAAATTGTGTTTAGAAATCAATGCGCTCCCGATGTGAAGTGAAGTGTTCAATTTATTTCTTTTTACACATTCATCTCTTTTTTCCTTTATCATTTGCCATCTTCATTATCATCTTATTTATTACTAAAACACGAATTTAATTACATAACTTAAATACAAAATCAAATTAAAATATTGACCCCTTTCTATTAACAAATTCAAGAGATTTGCCTTTTTTGGGTGGATTTTGAAAATCTGGATTGGATTTGGATTTTGAATTTGACATTTATTTCAATGGAAATTGCTTCAACATAATAAAGATAAAAACTTTATGTGTTTTAATTCTATAGACTCTAGTTCTTTGTGCGGATTAAATGTCAAATTTTAAACTCATGATATATAGATTGAGCTTCTTGCTTAATCTTACTTTTGTCTTAATAACATAATATTTTTGCTTGTAAAAAAAAAAAGAATACAGGCCCAATATTTAACTTCTAAAATTCTTAATGATAATAAGACGAAAAATTAAGTGCCTTTGTTTGATTTTGGAATCGAACATTTATTTTGTTTTACTTTATTTTCTAATCAAAATGCTGGATATAAGTTAAGTATTTGTGATTTTTCAAGAAATTTTATGAGTCAATTATTGTACGAAGGCCAAATTGTTTACGAATTGTATGAAGTCTACCGAAATTATGCAAGAAAGATTAATATTTACATAATAATATCACGTAGTATGAAATTGTCATGTATGATTCATTATCTTTGTTATAATTGTATCTTGGATGATAGTTCCATCGATGTGTGATAATTGTCTTCTTGCGTACGTGATAGTTCCATGCATACTTTGCATACATTATCACACGTGCTTACATAATCTCCAACTAATATTTTTGTTGATATTTTTAAGAACGATGCAGATGAAGTCAATTATTGATGAAGTTGAAGTATATTGTTAAATTACTTTCTTAAAAATGAAATGAGAAAACAGGAGAGTTCAGAGAGAAGGAAATTAGGAAAGTAATTGTACAATTTAATTAATAAAATACAGTTGTTTTAAAAATTAATTAATTTTAATGTATTATTGTATTAACTATTATATTATTCCAGCCACCTAATGTAACTCATTTAGTTATCATTTTTTACATCGATTGATCTTAATTATAGATTATCCAATTCAATAGTGGATTAGTAGTATTCTAGTTAAAGTTTTGTTATAAATCATCCTTTATATATTTTACATGTAAAATATACAAAGTGTGTCTTAAATTATCAAACAAGAAGATTATGATAATAGTGGAATTATCAAAAAGATATATATAGAATTATCATACAAAGATGAAATAATTTCTTTAGGGGTGCATGTTATACGTGATAATTTCATCTTTAGTTGATGTTATAACGCAAATGTTATTCCTTTTGGCGTGATAATTTCACATTAACTTCATACATTTCGCATGCAATTATCATGTGTACAAACCTTATATATAAAGAAATTTTAAGATCCGTTTATGTGGCTTATGAGCTTATCAAATGATAATATACATTATTTCGAATGAGCTTAATTTTCATCAAAGGGAAGGGAACACAAACTATAAAATATACATATCAAGTGCGATTAACTAATAATATATTTGTAAAAAAAAACATTATTTTATTTACTTTCCCTTCTCGTTTTGTAATTAATTCCGAACATCTTTCGACAAGTTTCTTTTTATATAGAATAAAATCAACGAAATCAAAGCACATAAACCCAAATCCCATAAGCCGGGACCCACATGAACCACGTATACATACACACACCAAATCTTAAGCTAAAAAAATCAGACCCCATCAAACAATAAACTAATCAAACGACATTTATATTGGTTGTTGTCACAACCGGTCTCGAAAATCAAAAAATAATTTGGGGTCTGTGTCGAGGAAAAAATGGGTACATTTAGAGGCGGATCTTAGAATTTAGGTGATCAAGACAAACCGAAAAACAAGTTCCTCTAGCGAATTCAAATATTAAATTAGGGTTGTTCAAGAAAACGAAAACCAAACCGTATTCGTAACTGAAAAAAACCGAACTGCATTCGTAACTGAAAAAACCGAACAGAATTTTGAATTTGGTTTTCGTTTTGTTTCCTCACTCCGAATTCCAAATTCATTTTTCGGTTTGGTTTCTAACTGTTGGAAATTTGATAAATTTGATTAATTATCAAATTTAATTTGAATTAAAATCAAAACTCTTCATTTTACTAAATTAAATCAAGACTCTTCAAATTACATATATTTATTATATGTATTATGTCAAGACTCTTCAAATTACATATTTATTATATGTATTATGTCAAGACTCTTGGTATTATACTTATGTAGTATAAATAGAAAACATATGTTGTCTTGTTAAGGTGTTGAAAAGAATACTACATAAAATCCCACACAAACTTTGAAGATTTTCCAACTTTCTCAACTCTTCAAGTTCTTGTTCAAGACATATTTTTCAGGTGCTAGGTTAATCCCGGCAGTACACAAACTGTTTCGGTTGTTGTACCCTGGGAGACAGACGCGTTCGTCTTGAGAAGAGGCGCGAAATTTGTTTTAAGGGAAGCGTATTGAATACGTGCCTCAACCATAATCATCAACATGTTTATTCTATGCCAATGAAGAATAGGTGGAAGACATAAGCGTATTGAAGTATTTGTTACCGGCTCGCCAAGATGCTTGATTGAAGACTCGCTATTTGGAGTACCCATAGAAGACATGGATCAAAACAAGTTTGTTATATAAATTAGTAATTTATATTCTATTATTTTAGTCTTGTAACCGGTATTGTACTAGATTATTTCTTACGAATAACGAGAGTCTCGTTATTATTTATATTTTATTTTTGAGTTATAATAAAAATGTGAACACATCTCCTACAATCTTAAAACAGACTTTCGTGAAAAACCTTATAAATAAGGATTTTGGGTTCATGAAAGTTAAATATAAACTAAGATTTTTGAAAAAATCTAGTAAATATTTTTGAGAAATATTTAGTACAAGTTGGTCGGATTTTGTAATTGGGGTACAATATTTAATCCGAATACCGTGTTACAAGACATATGATTTGATTCATTGTTTTGAATACATAGGTTTCGATTGTGAATTAAATCATGGAACAAATTGTGATTTGTTTCAAAATAACTTTTGAACACTGATTTTCTAATAATTGTATTAGAAAAATGTGGCTTCGTAAATACATACAAAGTGTTTGTGAACACTTGTTTTTCCTTCTAAAATGCTTGTTAGAAGTTTATTATTATTTTTTTGAAACAAACATTTAGAATTTCTAACAATCATGTTAGATATAATTATTGTTTTTGGTAAACAATATTGGTTTGAACAATTTAAGTTTTATAACTGACGTGTTAAATTATATTTCTAATGAGCGTGTTAGAAATTATAATATTGGTTAAAATAATAAAAAATTCTAATGAACGCATTAGAAAGCATTTGTTTGGAAAGTTCTCATGCCTTTATATTTTCAAACAAGCATGTTAGAAACGAGAATATTGGTACAAAACTTTGTTTGTTTTATAACGAGCGCGTTATAAAAGATGATTTTGCAAAGTAATATGCTTTATAACGATTTTGGTAATCGTTTTATTTTCTAACAAGTGTGTTAGAGTTAGTTTATTTTATATAAACATAATAAGGTTTATAACGATTTTAGTAATCGTTTATTTTCTAACAAGAGTGTTAGAATAAGTTTATTTTGTATAAACATAGTGAGCTTTATAACGATTTTGGTAATCGTTTATTTTTTCTAACAACTATGTTAGAATCTGTTTATTTTGTATAAACATAATAAGATTTATAACAATTTTGGTAATCGTTTATTTTTTTTAACAAAGTGTTAAAACTAATTTATTTTATAAACAAAAAGGCTTTATAACGGTTTGAGTAATCGTTTATTTCTAACAAGCGTGTTAGAATCGATTTGTTTTATAAACGAAAAGCTTTAGAAACGGTATCTATGATCATTTATTTCTAACAAGCGTGTTAGAATCGATTTCTTTTATAAACGAAAAGCTTTAGAAATGGTATCTATAATCGTTTATTTCTAACAAGAGTGTTGGAACCGGTTTGTTATATAAAACAAAAACTTTGAAAATTTTGTTGTTTATTTTCAAAGGAGCACAGTAGAAACTAGTTTGTCATAAAAAAATTTTAATTTTAACCGGTAAGTCTTCATGACGAGATAGAAGTACGTTTGGATAAAAATGTTTAAGTAAACATTTTATTCATATGCGTGTTAGTCACGCATTATATAATAAGATTGCTTTGTGTAAGCATTTTTCAATTCTCTAACGTGAAGGTTAGATATGATTTTTGTAATCGACTAAATTCTAATATGATTATTAGAAAAAGTTATGATATAAACAATAATTTTTTTTTATTTAATAAATTAATTATGTTACATAAAAGTTAGATACGATTTGTGTAATCGTTTTATTTTGAACAGATTTGTGACTGTTTGATTTAAAGTTTCAAAATGAAACAACAAAAGAATGGAGATGTTATTGGGGACATTTTTGGTTTATCTCAAAGGACACGTGTCATTGCATATCGAGGATGATTCCTAATGAAAGGTGCAACCATTTATGCATCTTCTGATCTAGATGACATTGAAATGTCAGATACCGAAAGTGTTCAAGATAGTAACACTATATGACTTGGTGTTTAGAATTCATCTATGTGCCTTTTTAAACCATTACAAATAAACATTTGTTTTGGTGCGTTAGTTGTGTTCAATATCTTAAGATAACACATGCGTTTATGCACAATAATCACTATAACATATAAAAGAGATATATGTTATAGTTAACTATATTAATAAATTCTGTGGAATTTACTATAAAGTGATGATGACATATAGATGCTTCTATTGCTTTCATTGTGTTTGAAATTATGTGGATTATGTGTCTACTAACTTAGAAGAGCATCCAAAATACATAGCATGAGATACAACAAATGAAAATTTGAAATTAATTTGTTGTATGTCATAATGAAACATGACTTTCTATTGAAGGAGGACTTCAAAACATGTCAAATGACGATGTCATTTGAGATGATTTTGGTAGACGTTGAAAGTGTTGAAGAAAATAACACTTTAAGATTTGATGTTTAGCTATCATTCTTGTACCCGTTTAAAATATATTGTGTGTTATATTTTATTATAAATGTTCAACTATGGCTTAAGTTTATTTATTTATTTTTAAATAAACAAGTTGATCTAGAAATAATAAAATGATATATGGTAAATAATATTTAAATTTTGGAGAATTTAAATTTTTCTAGTCTAATAAAGATACATATTTAAACGGAAATTACAAGTGGTGACTTGCATGAACACAATGAGCGGGTTATGATATTGACTTATATATGTTGTAAGTCTCATATCAAATATCAATGTAATATGGTGAGTGTATTAAAGCAAAATACACAAGAACGAAGGATGTCGTCTAAAATATGTTGAGAGCATCAACATGGAAATTCATAAGTGTATTTTGATTACTATAACATATGAAATAAATATATGTTATTATTGTAAATAATTTTAATAAATTTTGCACATTTATTAAAGATACTTACAATAGTGATGGTCTTGTAGATTATGCTACAACCATTAACGTTATTGAAACTATGTGGAGGATTTATCCTTTAATTTGGGAGAGTATCCTAATATATGGTTTCATTGAAACAACCATATAAATGTATAAATCACTTTAGACACATGGGATGTCATATTGTTGAGTATTAATCTTGTTGATTATATCTCAAGAGTCTAGTGATTTTATACAAATAGCATACATCATATGTTGATGAATGTGTTCACCAAAGTGACTTGAGTTAAGACATATGCTTAAGTTCTTATAATTAAATGGTGAAGCCTTAGAGATTAAAGGCAAATGCGTTATGATCCTACATAATGGATGAAGTTAAATATGGTTATGAGTTTTCCTTAAACTAAGGATTTAAAAAAAAATCTCATCATTCTTGTCTAAAGTAAGGTATGAATGTTTGTAGAGATAATGTGTTATCTCTAGGAGCTGTGATTGATCAGAATGATGCATCTTCTATTCACGTGCTAATATTTTAGTCTAAAGCATGCTAGACTAATACATGTTAATTTAGATGCTCTGCAGAGATTAAATTAACTTTAAACATTCAATATATGTGATGACATGAGAATGAGTTTCGGTTCATATGAGGAGAACTCATGGAGTAATATGTATGGATGAACTTAGTGACACAATGATGTATGTATGTTTAATATTTTATCACATGTGTCAAAGTCATCAAAAGATAAATTGCTAAAACTTCATCAAAGTGCAAGCAATGTGGGGGAATGTGTCATTTACGAAACAACCCTCTAGAGTTTGTAAGAAATAGTATTTAAGAAGTTTCTCAATCTCTTGTGGAAAAGGAGAACTTTTCACAGCACGATTTTAATAATTGGAAAATGGTTATCTAATAAGACTCAAATGTGGGGGTTGCTTGCACTTAATACAAGTATGTGATAAATTTTGTAATAAGGATTTTAGTAATCCAAATAAATATTGCAAATTCATAGCCAAGTGGAGGTACACGATGGTTATACGGAGTCAATCAAGTTGATTGAACTCAAATGTAAATTGGTAAAATTCAATTTGTAGTTAGATATTTGGGAAAAGCTTACCAAAGGCATGGTGAAATGTGTTTAGCCTTGAAATGAGTTTCAAATAATTCTAAAGACATGGTTATATAACTTGATCTAAGTTGAGATCACTGGTTATAGTCTTTTAAATTAACAAAAGGGCTAGTATGACTTGTGAGTCAAGAACACGTTAGAACAACTTATCTCAGTTGCGAATTATCTTTATTGACTTGGTGAAGTCAAAGATAATATTTTGGATCCAATAACGTGAGAGATTAAGTTGAGGAATGTGACTAAAGCCCATGTAATGAGATATTTGAAGGATGCCTAACCTAGTTGATTGGAGATCCCAAGGTCTAGGTTCAATAGGACAACTAATTCATATATCTAGCGTGGTCACTGTGGGGGCATAGTTGTACAATGGATGTATAAGCTAATATATATACATATGTTGATATATATCCTCCTAAACTATAAAAGGGTGTTTAAATACGTCCTAGTCCATTCCTATAACAATCAGTGACATTGTTGTGTGAGGCTAAGCGTAATATATGGTTAGTGATCTGTGTAAATCATGATAACCAAAATGCTTTTAATGATTTGTGGACAAATCACCTATGTTAGAGAGAAGTGGGGTCGCTTCGAATGGAATTGTAGGGCATAATTCCTAGAGCTCTCGCAGAACCAGGATAGTGTTCCATGACCATAATGGACACGACAATGAGGGGTTAACCAGACCAGGAAGGGTATTGTGTGAAGTATAATAACGTCTACGTAAAAAGGGTTTAGTTCACGGACATCGCGTCTACTAACCGCTAGGAGACTAAGTATACTTCACAAAGGAAAGTTCAAAGGGAACACCTACTTCTCCTGCAATACTCAACCGCTGAAATTGTGTCTTAACACTTGAGTGTATGAGTTGATTTTTATTCATGTGGGGGATTGTTGGAAATTTGATAAATTTGATTAATTATCAAATTTAATTTGAATTAAAATCAAAACTCTTCATTTTACTAAATTAAATCAAGACTCTTCAAATTACATATATTTATTATATGTATTATGTCAAGACTCTTCAAATTACATATTTATTATATGTATTATGTCAAGACTCTTGGTATTATACTTATGTAGTATAAATAGAAGACATATGTTGTCTTGTTAAGGTGTTGAAAAGAATACTACATAAAATCCCACACAAACTTTGAAGATTTTCCAACTTTCTCAACTCTTCAAGTTCTTGTTCAAGACATATTTTTCAGGTGCTAGGTTAATCCCGGCAGTACACAAACTGTTTCGGTTGTTGTACCCTGGGAGACAGACGCGTTCGTCTTGAGAAGAGGCGCGAAATCTGTTTTAAGGGAAGCGTATTGAATACGTGACTCAACCATAATCATCAACATGTTTATTCTATGCCAATGAAGAATAGGTGGAAGACATAAGCGTATTGAAGTATTTGTTACCGGCTCGCCAAGATGCTTGATTGAAGACTCGCTATTTGAAGTACCCATAGAAGACATGGATCAAAACAAGCTTGTTATATAAATTAGTAATTTATATTCTATTATTTTAGTCTTGTAACCGGTATTGTACTAGATTATTTCTTACGAATAACGAGAGTCTCGTTATTATTTATATTTTATTTTTGAGTTATAATAAAAATGTGAACCCATCTCCTACACTAAATGTATCCAAATTTCGGTTTTCAGTTCGGTTATCGTTCCAATTCTTTTTGCATTCGGAATGTTTGGTTAACCGATTAAACCGAATTCAGATTTAAATTTATTATCTTATTAATATATGAGCTTGAATTCGGTTTATTCAGATCGGTTTATTTGATTTTTAACAGATTTATTTGGTTTTTAATCGGTTTATTCGATTGAATTCGGTTTACTTGGATCGGTTTTTTGATTTTGGCCGGTTTATTTTATTTTTAATTTGTTTGTTCAGTTTTAGCCGAAACTGAACCGAACTGAATCTCAAATTTGGTTCGGTTTTTTTGATAGATAAAAAATTGAAAACCAGTTGAACCGAATAAACCATTAACTGATTCTCTGTGTATACATATATATCAAAATATTGTGTCTCCTGAAAAAATTGGGCCCGGGACTGAGGCCGGGTTTGCCCCTTCCCCGACCGCTCGTCCATCCTTTTAAACATTGATGTTATATATTTCTTATATAAATTTTTTTTTATATATAATATATATTTTTTTAATTCCAGGCCCCCTAAATTGTCGGGCCCGAGGTAATTTAAAATGATATATATAACCAAGTTTTTCTATATAATTTTTATAAAAATGCGTAGTTTTATAAATACATTTATATATATAACTCACTGGAATATAGTTTGTAACCGGAAAAATCAGCAAAATATCAAATGTCGCATAAATTTTCGCCAGAATTTGGAAAGTTGTTGGGATATTTTGGCTAGAATTTGAAAAGTAACTTGAGTATTCGATAGAAATTTGAAAACTCGCTGGAATTTTTGCCGGATTACGGCCGATTAATTGACCGGTTAACCAAAATTTAGCCTAGTGTCTAGGTGCTAATTAATCAGCCACTAGGCCGAGTCTTACAACACTAGTTAATTATAATAGCTAACAAAGGGTATTATAGTAATAACCCATCTTTCAATTAAAAAAATCTTTAAAAAATCATATAAACAATATATGTTTATTATTTTAAGTATAATACTTGGACGTTTTTTAACAATCTCTTTTTCTCTTCCCTATTAGACACTAAATATATTTCATGCATTAGGTATTAGGATTTACATGATTTTCACGTATCGCATGTTTTATATTTAAAATTAGTTGTATATTAAACATATAACAAGAACACAAGTTGCTACATGCATTTACTTGATGATCACTATCAAAGAATCAAAGATGTACAAGTGCAACAACTTCGTGTTTTCATGCCTAGCTAGCCCATGCCCCTCATAAACATTCGTAATTTTAGATACCGAAATAAATAACTTTTAGATCCAAACTATATATTAAAATAACCAGTAAAAGATCTCAAAAATACAAATAAAAATAAAAAATAAATTATGGTTCAACGGATAATCAACCAGCCAGTTCAAACGCACTGTTAAAAGAGATAACAGCCTGGTGAAGCATGTCCAGTGTCCCATGGTCCTAGTTAAGCTCATCCATTTCCATTTTTGATTGTTTTATTTGTAATTTTATTATTTTCTTTTTCAGTATTATTATTAAAAGTTCAGTTGTCCTTCGCACCCCATCGTAATCGACGAACACACCTGATACGTAGGAACTCAGTGGAATGGGTAAACATTTACTCCCTATCAGAATCGAGCATGAGATAAACCTCAAGCTGACTTTACACCTAATGTCCTTTAAACTTGTCTACAGATCGTATTCGAACCCCGACCTCCTCTATGGAAGGTGAGAGTCTACCCATTGAGCCAGGTTTTCAAGACCCATATACTTGAAACTCGTTTTGAGCTGCTCAAAATTGCTTATGGCTTTCGTTACTTTTTTGTCCTTTGTCTCTAATCACGGTGACAATGACTACAACCACTATAATGTAAATAAAATTGGTCACAAGGATTGGCCCGGCCACCTTCTTTCCGCTGTTTCATTTTCAATTTCTATGATTATATTGATAATATCTTATCTTATCTTACTATTATAATGAACAAAAATATTTATTTACACATGTCATCATATTAGGCCAATATTGCCACTTAGCATCATTTTATCATCTCATTAAATTCTTCATTCCATTAATTAGTTATATTATCTCTCATATTTAATAAATATAATATTAATGATACTATTTACCTTTTTAATACTAAAATTTTTTATAATAAACCAAAAATAAACTTTTTATTGAATAACACACTTTAAGAAAAGTTCTAAGACATGATTTCTTTTTCTACTTAATAATATGTTTTTGAAATAAAAATTATTTTAAATTGGTATTTTTGGAAAAACATTTTCTAAAAATCATGTTTTCCAAAAAAACTTATAACAAATAAAAGAGACTATAAAACACAGATTTTAAACAACAACTTTTTTATAAACAAATGGCGTTTTTTAGTATTGAATTTTTAAAAAATAATTTATTTAAAAATGTATATATATATATATTTTTTATTACTTAAAGTACTTATTAATATTATTAATATGTAATTTAATCATTTTATAATTTATAAATATTTATTACTAACTATTTAATATTTTATATTAAACCTATTTAACACACGGCTAATACTCTAGTGTATATATATATATATATATATATATATATATATATAGGGCATGTATAAAATGAAAACCCACCTAAGTTGAGAAAACTTCAAAAATCCCTATGTAACAAAAGTTTTTTTTTGAATTTTTTTATAGTTTTATAACATTATTAGTGTCATTTTTATCAAAAAATATAAAAAAAGCGCCGACACAATTTTTTTTAAAAATTAATAAAACGAAAATACAACACTAACGTAACCTCTTATTTCAGCACTGTACAGCGATGTTACGTCTGTGTTATATCGTTTTTTATTAATTTAAAAAAAACTACTCGGTACTTTTTGTATTTTTTATAAAAATGACTCTAATGATGTAAAATAAATGTAAAAAAAATGAAAAAAAATTGATGGCTTTTTCATTGTTTTCAAAGTTTTCTCAACTTAACTAGGTTTTCAAAATAACCCTCCCATATATATATATATGTGTGTGTGTGTGTGTTATTATTAAATATGTTTTATGAATTAATATTTGTTTATTTATATATTTTACTATGTTAGTAACCTGTGTATTAACGGGATGAATAAAAAATATATTATTAATTAATAGTTATCAAATAAAATTTAAACAATATAAGATGATTTTTTAATATTAAATATGATTATATATAATTTCATATATTAAATGATAAAATAATTATCTTATGTTTTTAGACACTAATTTTTTCATTGTTTGTTCCTTCATATATTTTGTTTATTTTTTTTACAAATATTTATATTATATAATAATTTGGTTTTTTGAAAAAAGTATGCTTTTTTAATATTAATCAATTTAATAGGAGAGAGAGATGTGAATACATAATTAAAATGTTTTACAAAATTTATTTATTAGAATAGATAGATTTATTAATCATTATACATGTTATAGTAATTATCTTTTATTATCTTTAATTTGAGCACAATATTGATATAGTTTTATTTCGATTTTTTACTTGGGCCGTGATTTTTACGCGTGATTTATGATTATGCAGTTGATCCTTGATTATGCAGTTGGTCTTTGATTATATATGTTAAATCACGGTCCTTGATTTTTATATAATGTGGTCCGTGATTTATGCAGTTGGTTCTTGATTCTATTTGTTAAATAACGGTCCGTGATTTTATATAGCGGTGTCCGTAATTTTATATAGATGATAATAATCGACTTTACCTAGACGGTGCGTGAAGCGTTCTAGTTCCTTCTTATGACTTACATTTTCCCTATTGGACGTTAAATGTCTTACATACATACACACACATACATACATCAAACATAAGAATAGAAAATATCTTAAAGAAATCTTGAGTTGCATTATGGGGACCTCACCAAAATCTTGTCGAGGGCCATAATTTGGATAATTTCTTAAAATAATATAACGCGTGAACATGGAGTGAGAATTCGTATTGTGAAGGTTCATGAAAGATGAGATTATTGATCGATATAGGACCACATACATGTACAAGTTTTCTCGTGGCCGGCCATACATTCATCACTGGAATAAAATGTGGATTTTCTTAAATAAAAATAATAATAATAATACAGGGAAAACTTATTGATAAATCTTCATTTAAAAAAAAACTTAGAAAATTAATCATAAATTTTCCCAATATTTTTTTTTATTTTACATTTTTTTATTAAAAAGTTAAAAGTGTATTAAAATAAAAAAATATTTAATCCACGTTATTATATATATGTACATCATATAAATTACATAAACGAAATTTTGTGAGTAACATATATTTATTTAACTTTTTTTGCTTATTATATCTATAATCTTTTGTATTTAAAAATTATGAAAAAATATATTAAAATTTGATTGCTTGGTTTTGGTTTTTAAAGTTTTCTTCTATTTAAAACGTTTCTCATAATCCATACCCTTATATGTGTGTGTGATTTGTGTCCGTGAATACTCGATCTTAGAAATAATATCTTTAAATATTATCTGAGCCGTCTATTTAAAAATATTAATATTAAAAACACACCATTTAAAAACCAAATTATTATAAAATATAAAATCAAAAGAAACTTTTTAAAACGAAATGTTTGAAAAAAAAATTAGTCGTTAAATAAATTATACCATTATTTTATTACTTAAAATATTAAATTATATGAAATATTAATCTAATTTTATATTAAAAATATCTTATATTGTTTGAATTTCTTTTGTGAGTAATTACTTATTATTTTTTATTCAATCCATCATGTAACACACGAGATATAAACTAGTAATAAAATAAATGTAATTGATAACATTAAACAATTCTAAAAACCAGATAAAATTATAATCTCAATAAACATTTGAACATATCTTCCAACTTTTTTGCTTTTAACCCCTTCAACTTTCATATTCAAACTAATCAGGATAAGTTTCAACAGTTATATTCATGATTTTGTAGAATAGATTAACATTCACATTCTCTAGAATAAGCTAAACACGCTTTTATAGTAAGTGGACTTTCTTAAACAAATAAATTTAATTATTACAATATTTGAAAACTATATTCTGGTGCCAACGTAAATGTCGAAGTCATGAGTTTTTATGTAGTTATCGTCTATTATATATACAAATTCTTGGTTGAATGGAATGGCACAAGCCCCACTAAAAAGCTTCGTGATGATTGCTATTTCCATTCATTAAATGAGCATTACGTTCACTAGAATAATCCACATGAAGTGTATCGTTTACATAATTATAATGGAAGAATATTAGTATTTACATTTGTTCGTAACTTACTCGTACGCTACAGTAGAGTGATACGACTAAGATTCGCACGTTGTGACTTCAATGTTTTCAAAACTGTAGAGAATTTCCAGAAAGCAAACAATCGGATGAAATCGAAAGTCGTGGATCGCACTTTCAGATCAAACTATTTGCGGTTCACCCAAATATTTGATCGGATAAAATTCAATTTCGCCAAGGACAAGTATGAATATTCGCTGTGAAATTTTATTGAATGAACCAGTCTGCAATCATCGATCAAAATGTAGAACAGCGGTTTGGAAACCGCCTCAAGGCAGTTTTCCAACTTTCGTTTTTCACAATTTTGCCACAAAAGTTGTAAAACCAAATTTTTTATGTAAAATTCGTAAAATCAAATTTTCTATTGATTTTTCAACATAACAACTTAGGCTAGAAAAAAAATTTCCAAGCTGACTTGGCAGCTCGACCCCAGCCAGGGGCTCTGCCCCTTGGACCCCGCCAGGGGCTGCCGCCCCTTGGACCCCGCTAACCGGGGGCGCTGCCTCCGGACCCCCGCCAAGGGGGCGTTGCCCCCTTGGAACCCCCATTGAATTTATAAAATAATAAACAAGCGTGCACCCCACACCCACTTGTTTTATAATTTTATAATTCATATTTATTGATAAAATTAACCTCAATTACACTAAAATATCTAACAAAAACAAGACCGAACATCGAATCAGACGTTTTACTGGTTCACTGGTCGAATCGGTCGGATCGGTTGTACCGAATTAAAGAACCGGATTAATTATATCAATAATTTTGAAAATTATTTAATGTTTTTATAAACACATAAGTTTTGTTTAATTACATGTTAGTTTAAATAAAGTGTTTTTTTCTTGAAATCTTGTCTCACATATATAGGTGAGATAACAAAGAAAGGGATTCCTCACCTCTATACAAAAAGAATAAAGAGAAACACAAGTTTGTATAAAAAAAGTTGTCCCACATTGATGGGATAACAAAAGAAGAGGTTTCTTACCTCTCTATATAAAAAAGAAAGATGAGTACAAGTTTGTATGAAAATAATTGTCTCAAATTGGTGATATAACAAAAGAAGAGGTTCCTCACCTATGTATAAATAAGAAAGAGGATTATTAGTTTTTTTGAAAAAGTTCTGGTTTGACCTATAAACCGGTTCACTGGTTAACCGGTTCGACCGAAAACAAGTCGGTTAAAGTGTTCAATTTTAATAAGAAAATTGTTAACTAGCTTTTTGATAAGTAAACTTATGCATACTTATCACTCACATATATTCCTTTTATTGTTAGTTGTAATCACAAAGGCAACAACAAAAAGGATTATATATTGTTATTTCCATCATTCAACCAAGCATCATATTCAATGCAGGATCGGAATTTACACAAGGCACTGATAAAAGAAAGAATATATAGTGTTCAAATTTGTGGTTTATGCATCTAATATTGTTTTTAATATGCCTTTTGTTATTCTGAGATTGAAAGAACTAATGGATCAATTAACAAACCTTTTTTACATATAAAGAAAGAGAATCAAGATCCCTCTTGGGGTCTCTTTTGATGCTCGATCGATATGTGTGTGTCTTATAATTAATGAGAGTACGTGATGATAATTACAATGGTATATCAAGTTTCAAATCATATTATAATGTTACAATTATGATAATGTGAATAGATAATGGAACAAAAGTAAGTGATGGTCGTCATGACCTCAATTAGAAAGGACCCCCCCAAGTGATGATAAAGATTTCTAATTATTTTTTACCATCAATTTATCTATTTTAATTTATCTTTTTGGTTGTAAGCTTTCACTTTTACCACCATGTCCTAACCCTCAAAATTTCTATTATAAGATTATCTAGCATCGTTATTTTCATATTATTTATCTCTTAAAATTATTATAAAATGGCTAATAATCGGTTAATTGACATTTTAGTTTCGACTCTCGATACAATATTAGTGGAAGTAATATTATTAATTGTTTTAACAGTAACAGATAGTAATATCATATATATACAGTTTTTACATCAAACATTGTATATCTTAACATTATGTATTTGAATTTATAAAATAGTACTAGGATATTTAAAACTAAATGTGTAATCTTAGTCAATCATATAAATCATGCACAAAAGAGGTACGTGTTGGGTTTATAAACAATGATCTATCTCAAATAACATCAACATGTTTTAGGCGTATTAGTTGTTGAAAGGAGAAATCCACAATTAAACGCGTTCGATGAGAGTAATTCATAAATTTAGTTAACAGAAGAAAATTTGTAAGCTTCTAGTATACAAAGTAAACAATGTTAATAACATTAGGGCCAGATGTTACAAATGGTATCAGAATCACTTTTGTATCATTTGGGATTATGTACAAACCTTATCGATGCGTCATCGAGAGTAAATCTCACATCTCGGAGAATTGAAAAAGATGAGATCAAAAGGAGTGTTTGGATAATGCCTT
This sequence comes from Mikania micrantha, assembly GCA_009363875.1. Classification (NCBI taxonomy): domain Eukaryota; kingdom Viridiplantae; phylum Streptophyta; class Magnoliopsida; order Asterales; family Asteraceae; genus Mikania; species Mikania micrantha. The sequence continues at coordinate 85,682,391 of CM018696.1, forward strand.
AGAAATTCTCCATTTCCTGTGTGCAACACAGATGTTGTGTTCATAATTAAGTAGTGATCCACCCAAAATACTATTAAGGTGTTTTGTGTACATTGTTTGTTGATAAAAGAACTTCACATTTGAACGTACACAGGTGGTAGAAATACAAGGATGCGTGGGAAGTTTTCATCCAAGTAACCAAAACCAAACTGTGAGCTCCTAGTTAACAAAACAAGCAATATTGTTAATAGGAATAGCAAAATGTAACAAAATGGTCATTACAATAAAGGGAACATCGAAATGTATAATAATTTGAATTTATAATTGATAAATTTGAAACAAACAATATTGGTTTTTAACTAATAATTTGATCAACCATGTGTTGTGGCAACATCGAAACGTATAATAATTTCAATTTATAAATTTGAATAACAACGTAGTTTATTTGACCCAACTTTTTTCTAAACAAAATTTATGTTGAAACTTAAACCAGCTAAAAACGTATATAAAATAACATTCTACAAATTTTACCAATCCACTAAAATTTTTAAAATAAAATTTAAAAGTTTACAAAATTAAAGGATTATAAGTGGTTAGTATTGAGTTATTGACACTTTCAAATTAAGGTTATCTTAAAAAGTTTAAATTATAAAAATCAGGGGGTCAAATATAACGTCTTAAATTTTCGTTATACGTTGTTGTAAATTTGGGATGGAAAGTGTAAACAATAAAACTTGAGTTCAAGAATTTGTACACAATAAAAATAAAAGGGAATAGGTGGAGGGGTAAAAATTAAAATTAGGAAATTAATTCCTACTCATGTTAACCTACGGTTTCTTTCCTCCATAACCCACGAATCCATTTTTTACGGCAACTTCCTCTCTCTCTCTCGTGCGACGGTAGCTATGGACTATTGGACTCGACAATTAAAACAATTATGTAACACTACTAGAAAATGAGTATTTTCCTACTAAAATTTGCGACACAAATATTTATGTCTCAAATAGCTACAAAATTACAATACAATTCAACGAAAAGTAAAACCTTAATTTTGCGACAAAATAGTAACGAACACAAAAATTCCTTTATTTTTGTCAAAAATTTGTCGCAAATTCAGTTGGAATTTTCTGCATTTTCCTGTCGCAAAATGCGTCAAAAGTGTGTCACAAACTTTTTCCTACGAGATTTTCCTAAAGAAAAAATGCTCATCAGAAATGCGTTAGAAGAACCAGTTTCTACACATTTATGACGCAAATAGGATTTGGAAAAAAAATTTCCCAGCATTGAAGTTCTAAACTTCATGATCTTTACAATTTTACTTGGTCAATTGAGGAGGATAACCCGATTTTGGTTTAAGGTTCAAAATCAAATTCTTTGACGCGAGTTGAACCGGTTGAAACTCATCTCTACTACTACCATCAGGTTTGCTTTACCTTCGCATAACCATGGATTAGAAATATTTTACGGGCGTATGAACTGAATTTATGGGACGGGTGCTCGTGAACGTGACTGGTTGGGAACGTGCGTAGGAAGTGAATTTACGTGTTTGTGAGTATTGGACGCGTATGAATCGGTGGTATGTATGTGTGCATGTGTTTTATGTGGGTAGTGTTGGTGTGTGTGTCGTGAGTCCAATTTTCCGACGCATGTGCATGTAGATTTTAACGTGGTGGGGTAAAGAGACTGTGAATCGTGAGAATGGTGTGTGCATGACAATGATATGTGTGTGCATAATGATTGTAGCAGGGGCGGCCCTGAGAAATTGGGTGCCCAGGACGAGTCAGGCAAAAAAGGCCCCTAACGCATTCAAAGCTCCTGACCAAGCGGGGGTCAAGGGGGCCGCGCCCCCTTGCTGGGTCCTAGGGGCAGCGCCCCTGGCGGGGTCCAAGGGGCAGAGCCCCTGGCGGCGGTGCCAGTCAGCGGGCGGAGGGTCAAGGGGCAGCGCCCCCTTGTGAGGTTCGGGGCCACGCCCCGAAACCAAAACAAAATGTCATAAGTTAATATGTTCAGGATTAACTTTCGTATTTTACCTAAACGAGTGAAATAAGGGTAAAAAAAAACTCAAGTAAATGGACCCATAATTTGAACTAAATTAATAAACCTAAATCAGTCATTCAATAATCAGTAAACTGTAAATCCATGGGCCCAATTTCTTGGGATTTTGAATTTCAATTTCTTCTTGAACGTGAGCGTCCATGGAGCCGGTTAGGATAAAGGGCTTTTGATAAATGAAATGGGCCCAATTTTTTTGGGTATTTTAGTGAGTCAAGCTTCTATCCAATTATGAACTAGTAATTTCTTTTTTTTTTTATTTTAAAAATACAATAATATATATATATATATATATATATATATATATATATAAATACATATATAAAGAAGTTTTAGAAATTTATAAATTGTATTTGTAATTATAAAATGTATTTATATACAATTGATTACGTAATTCATCATAAATATATTTAACTAAGTTATTTGTTACTCAAACCGTGTAATACTCGGGTTTATAACCTAGTATATATATAAATACATATATAAAAATGTGTCCCTCGAAAAATTGGGCCCGGGACGGAGGTCGGGTTTGCCCCTCCCCCGGGCCGCCCCTGGATTGTAGTGAGGTATATGTATAAAAAAGGGATAACTTTACACAAATGTAACAAACATTTTTTAACTGTCTTAACAAAGTCACTTGAACTTTTTCTGTCTCAATTAGGTCATTCAACTTAGTACGAGTGTTATAATCCTATATAAATAACCTAAATAGGAAGTTATTGCTAATTTTCTACATATTTAACTTATTTAATATGTTAAGCGGTAATATAATCATTTTAAAAACAAATAATACATTAAAAATTATTTAAAATTATCCACATTTACACTATATATTTGAAAAAAAATAAATTTTTCAAACAATGTTTGTCAATATTTAACCTTTGAAACTTATTATTATTTTTTGAATGACCAACTAATCAACTGTCGGGTACTCCGTACGCGGCCCCCAATGGCTAAAGGATGCCCAAGCTGGCCACTAATTCAGACGGACGGAGCCCCTAGGCCACCAGCCACCAATTCCCGGGGAAAACCCGACCCAAGCACCCGCCCAAAAGCACGACGGTGGAAGGTCGGTTAAACCGGGTAGGATCAAGAATCGAACCCAAGACCTAGGTCTTCTATCACTTCCTCCATACCTCAATTTTACCACTAGGACAAGACAATTATTTAATGTGTCACCTTTGAGACTCACTTCCCTCCCCTATCACCATCGGCCACCGGCCACCCTTAACAAGTTGTCACACCACCGCTCCAAACCCTTGTAATTGCCACCACAACCAACACTGCAACCACCAGGGGCGTACCCATGTATAACCTAAGGGGGGCAGCTGCCCACCTTGAAAAATTTTTTTTAGTAGTATATATATGTTAAAATCCAGATCGCCCCCCGTGAAATTTTGCAATCGCCCCCATTAAACTTTTGATTTCTAAGTGTTAACTAGTAAACTAAGTTGAAAATGCTCAACTAATAATTTAAAACCAGTGTAAAATCAAGTTTAGTATTAATTATTATAAGTCAAACCATCACCAAACCAGTTAAAACCGAATTAATAAACCAATCCAAATAAACCAAATTCAACCTTATGTATTATAAAGAAAACAAATTTAAATCTGAATTCGCTTTAATCGGTTAACCAAACAAACTGAATTAAAAAAAAGGAACCGATAACCATACCGAAACCGATATTCGGATACAATTAAGAATCGACTTCGGAATTCGGATACAGTTAGAAAGCAAACAGAAATTAGAATACGGTTCGTTTTTTTCGGTTACGAAAACGGTTCAATTTTTGTATTAACAATTTTCTACTTTTCTAAACACTCCTACTTTAATACTCAAATTCACTAAGGGACATTTTTTTTTGACTCCTCCTTGCACCCCCAATTCTTAGGGCTATCATTGACTAATCCATTATAAAAACTTATATTATATTTATTTTATACAGAAAGAGTTACTTAGGAACGTCTCCTATACATTGTTTTGAATATATATAAAAAACATAAAATCATGTAGTGAACAACTTTAGATATATTGTAGTTTCATTATGTCTTTATATATGAAATTTAGTTTAATTGCCGTTTTTTAACATGACCCGACGGTCCGGCCCGGCCCGGCCCGATCCGCCCCAACCCAACTTGAACACCAATTAACCTAAAAAAATTCCGCCCCCCATGAAAAAAATTTCTGGGTCCGCCACTGGCAACCACTTACATAACCCACTTACACCATTAATGTCAAGACTCCACACCCTCCTCTACGTAAAGTTGCATAATCATAAGTTCATGTTTGTTTGTGTCAAATTAAAAACTTACACCATGGTATACACTCACACATTCTATCATTATAAAGACCTAAACGACTGGCTTTTTTTTATCTTATTTATAACAAATTTCTAACTAATTTAAAGATTTTGAACAAATTTAAATACTAATCACATTCTTCTTTTTTGGTTTGGTTTTATGCAATTAAGCGGATGCATTGACGATTCCAAACCATCTCTTTTCTATGCCAGGTTCCCTTTTGACACACTTATTCCAAAGACCCCCATTTCTAAGAATGTATTCCTTCCGATCTTTAAACTCAATATATTTATAAATTAATTAAACATATATAAATTTGAAGATTTCTAGGATCTTTCTAGAGGTGTTTAATATTTGAACCGGACTTGTAAAACTCGAAATATGATTCAATTTAAATCAAATTGATTCAAAGTCTGATATCAAATTTTGAATTAAATATCGATTTTTTTATTAATTTCAATTCTATTTTATTTAAAATTTGAACTAAACTTGTGTATATACACACATATATAAGAATAGGTTAATATCACGTGTATTACACGAATTTGCTTATAAAAAATATTATATAATAATTAATAAAAATTTAGTATTTAAAAACGTTTTTTGAGATAAAATACGATTGAATTTAATTTTTTTAACATTTCATTATTAAAATTGTATTAAAAGTATTTTTTTTTTATATAAAATATTGTTGTTTAAACTTCGGGGTTTTTTTAGAAAAAACTTTTTATATAATTTTTATTTTAAAAATCTACTTTCTAATATAAAGATTTGATTTATGATTTATTAAAAAAATATTGTTAATATAAAAATGTATAACAAAAAACATTGGTTATTGTTTTTAATTTAATTATTTAATATGAAAAAGAATATATAAGCATTAATATGAAAGATAATTGGATAACATGGTAACAATTTGACAACTGTCATTAAGTGGTTTAACAATTTGACAAGTGTCATTAAGTGGTCTAGGAATTTGACAATAGGCATTTGAGTTACTTGTTTATTATAGCTAGACTAGACTAGAAGATTAGGTTATTTAAAAAAAACATTTAATATAAAAATATAGGAAAAATTTAAGAACATTGAATCTATGTTTGATATATGATTGAAATCAAATTATAAAATAAAAATTGATGCAAGAGTATTTTAGTTATGATAATTTACTTTATACGCGCGCATATATATATATATATATATATATATATATGGAATAGATAATTTGAAAACCACTTCTTAGTGCGAAAACCTTGAAAACCATGTAAAAATCATGTAAAAAAACGTATTTTTTTGAAATTTTTTTTACAGGTTTGTAACACTATTGGGCACATTTTTATAAAAAAAAAATAAAAAAAGCGCCGACCATATATTTTTAAAAAAAAATATTTTATAAAACCATGTAAAACATACGTAACTCTTCGTAAGATCTGACGAAATTTTTTTAGTTTTGTTACGTATGTTTTACATGGTTTTATAAAAAAAATTTTAAAAATATATGGTCGGCGCTTTTTTGATTTTTTTTATAAAAATGTGTCCAATAGTGTTACAAACCTGTAAAAAAAATTTCAAAAAAAAATACGTTTTTTTACATGATTTTTACATGGTTTTCAAGGTTTTCGCACTAAGAAGTGGTTTTCAAATTATCTATTCCCTATATATATATTACTAAATATGTTTTAGAATATTTGTCCAACCTGTAATTTTGGATTTTTTTTCCACTTCAATGTTAAACTATTGTCATTTTATTTTGAACTTAATTAGATAGCTTAAATATGTATTTTTGATGTTATAACTATGATTTTGCTTGTTTTATGGTTTATTAGTTTTATAGATTTGTATTTTTCAGCTAAAAATAAATCAATTTTTTGATTACTTTGAAAATAAAATTAAAAAAAATACAAGTCATCGATTTGAATTCGGATCAAGGTTCAAAAACTCAAAATTCCAATGATTTGAAATTCAATTCATCATAAACCATTTCGCATTCGGATTCATGTTTAAAAAAGTAAAAATTCGAATACTTCGAGGAGTCGAAATTCATTTCGTTAAAGAACCTTGTTTCAAAAGACAACATTAATTATTTTTTTACATTATGTTACTTTTGGCTAATCTATAAGCACTAATAATTTTACGATTAAAAATAAAATAAAATTAACTAATAAATAACGTTTTGGCATGTTTCATTAAAATTTATACGATATGTTTAAAAGAAAAAGAATAAAGGAAATAAAAACAATAGAACATTACTGCTGCCCATACAAATTCGATCCTCCATTGATGGATGGTCCAACATCCAATCTGGATAGGCTAAGCAAGAAATAAACTATCACCTAAATTAAATAAATTTGTCCACGTGGATATATGAATCTATATCTATCTATACTCTATAATAAAAGAGTAAATATTTTGTCATATGTCAATTTATTAGAATATTATTGTCACATGTCATTTTTTAAAAGAATTATTGCCACATGTTATTTTTTAGTCTTTACAATCATTTTCTCTCATATTAAATGATAATTATAGTTATATGCTTTAAACGAAATTATTTTTTGAAAAAAAATATACCAAAAAAACGAGCATTTTTTTATCTTCAAAATTAGTAGTGTATTGCTATAGAAAAAATTTTGTTTTTTTAATTGTGTCTTTTGTGCAGGTTATTGTGTCTTTTGTACATATCATTGTGTCTTTTTTGTTGTTGTTCAATGTTGTGTTTTCCTAAATATTTTAAGACACAATAATGTCGCATAATACATGATGCTAAGCAAAGATGACAGAATGAAGAGTATGAATAACACAATGATCTTTAAAAAGACACAATTACCTATAATAAAGATACAAAGACAAGTATTAACAATTGTGTACATGTCATTGTATCTTTTGTTTATGTTATTGTGTCTTTTGTGTTTCTTTTTAATGTTGTGTTTTCCTAAACAATTTAAAACACAATGATGTTGCATAATACATAATGTTAAGCAAGGATGACATAATGACGAGTATGAACAACCAAATGATCTTTAAATAAAGACACAATTACCTGTAAAAAGACACAATGATAAGTATAACAATTTTGTACAGGTCATCGTGTCTTTTGTATAAGTCATTGTGTCTTTTGTACATGTCATTGTCTCTTTTATGTTTCTGCTCAATGTTGTGTTTTTGTGAACAATTTAAGACACAATGATATTGCAGAACACATAATCTTAAAAATGATATAATGACGAATATGAATAACACAATGAGCTTTAAAAAAGACACAATTACCTGTAAAAAAGACACAATTACCTGTAAGAAAAACACAAAATGATAATTATGTACAAATGTTTAAAAAAGACACAATGACGATAATTAGACACAATGAGCTAAAAAAATTTATTTTTTATAACAAAATTATACTCATTTTAAAAATAAAAATGCTAATTTTTATGATATATATATATATATATATATATATATATATTTTAAAAAAATAATATCGTATGTAAAAGTTATAAACATTTAAAAAATGTGGGGGGAAAGTGGTTATGACTATATTACCCACCAACAATTTTTCCCTCTAAAATTTTAAATTTTCTATCTTAAATTTGATCTCATGATCTAATGGGTTAATAATCATTCTTAGCCTTTTTAGAATGAGTAGGCTATTTAGTGGGACCCAATCCGTATAATATAATAGAATATTTAAATTACATGTTGACGTGGGATTGTTGGTTGTTTGTTTCACATAATCAATGATAAAAGTTATTGAGAAAATTTCAGAGCTTGTTAAACCTGGAGGCGGGTTGGCTTGGTATGTTTGACTAAAGTATTATTTAATTATTTAATAAGTTATTTACATATTAATTTTTAATACGTTATATGATACTAGTTTAGTACATGCGCGTTGCAGCGGAAAACACAACACTTAAGTTGAATGTTCTAAAGGTTTGCATGGTTCGTTCTTGAGTCATAACCATAACAAAAACAATTTTTTTAACTTGATATTTAACTAAAATTGACTTTAACTACTAACATAAAAGGCCAGATACACCAAAAATGTCAAGAAGTGATTCATTTGTTTTGAAGGGTTTTCTTTTATAATCACTATGTCTCACTTAAATTTTTAAAAGCTACCAATATGGGACAAAGTGAAAACACAAACAAACATTTAGATTAGAATTAAAAAGTTGTACCATATGTTATAAGAGTTGTAAAACTCTTAATTTTAAGAGATTTAACAAATTACTATTTTGTCCTTCTTATATGTATTATATAGTAGTATAGATAATTATAATTATCATATATATATATATATATATATATATATATAGGAGTAGGTTCACATACAAATAGAGTTTTTTTGTAAAAATGGTAGGAACCAATAATGTGTTGACATGTGACATTTTTATTAATTAATAGAAAAGGGTAATATAGGCAATTGTATTTAAATGATTTTTAAATTTTGCATTAAAATAGGAAAGTGGTTAATCAGTTTCTTGATTAAACATATTCCAAAAATTAAAATCATATAATCATATTCGTAACATCAAATACCGAATCAAAAAAAATAAAAATCGCAGGCATTGATTTTTTGAATTGCATTTGCAAAATTCGATGGACGATTTTGTAGTGCTATTATATGTCGAAATATATGTACTGATATGTTGCTATTATTTGAATGGTAGGATAATTATTTAGCATATTTTTAATGTTGTTGTGTGCTGACATGTTGTAATTTTAAACGCAAAAGCACAGATTTTGTAGTGCTATTATATGTTGATATATATGTACTGATATGTGCTGATATATCATGTATTAATATCACATATTATGTATATGAGCTGATATATGCTTACTTGTATTAATAGCACGTATTATGTGAATGCGCTAATACACGCTTCATGTGCTGATATACGCTTCATGTGCTAATAGCATATATTAGCACATAGCGAAAAGGAAACCGATTATTCCTTAAAAATAGTAACTGCTCCTGATTTAATAGGTAGCATGATATCTGCAAATATGGAAATTTCTTTTCTGCCCTTATTTCCATTTTAAACAACATATTAATTACAATCATGCCACTAGTTCTTTAATAACCATTGATGATAACACATCAAAGACTCAGATCATTTATCATTGTTTTTACAAAATTATTATTTTGTACAATAACATTACTCTCTCTCTCTCTCTCTCTTTCTATATATATATATATAAAATTAATATACATTTAGTAGATAAAATTAAAATTTAAATACATAAAAAGCTTGTTTGCGCTCGCAAGCCGACTTAGATTCAATATATGAATCTTGAGTTCATGCTTGATAACTAAAAGAGATATATTTTAATGATCGAGCTTGGACTCATTTAGGATTGGCATGTCCAAGCTTTTTAATAATCTGACCTCTAGTACTCACAAGTCTTCTTCGTTCATTTAAACCCTACTTGTGACTAATAATAATATATATGTTCCTTGGTTTTAAAAAGCGCGAAGCGCACAAAAACGATAAGGTCTAAAATCGAAGCGCAAAAGCGGTGGGCTTTTCGTACGCGATGCGCACATATTTGTAACAAATATTATAAATTATATATAAAACTTTTATAACACATAAAAACATGATTATATGTATTTAACATCTAACAATAGGAGGGCATTAACAAAAACCAAGCAATAATATAATAGTATAAATAGGAAATAAAGAAAAGAAAGTTGCTTAAGTGTTTTCAAAACTCAAAATACTTTATAGTTATAAGCAATATTCATAAACTATATGTTCTATTCACTATCCTCCTCCTCATCATCATCCACATCAATCCCAAGCTCCACATCTTCTTCATCATCTTCACTCACACCAAATTCCTCTTCCATCTCCTCATCATCCTCATCATCTTCGTCAATTAGTTGATGTAGCCTTTTAGATTCTGTTTTTTTAGGTGGTGGTACTTTGGGGGTTGAGGAAGAAGAAGCACCCTTTCCTTTGGATTTTTGTGGTGCATTTGCTCTTGTATAATAAATAGGTTCGGATGCCCCGGAAGCCTTCTCAACAACACGCCATGTAAGTCCATCATCATCATCAAACACAACCTCTGAAGCATCTTCAATCTCATCATCATCCATAACACCCATAAGCCACTCGTTGCTTTCATCAACTTCCTTTAGAAGTATTGGATCAGTGGTGTTTCTTCTTTGATATCTTTGTTTCAATCCACGATTAAACTTTACATACACCAAGTCGTTTAATCGTTTTTGTGCCAATCGGTTTCTTCTCTTTGTATGAAGCTATAAAAATAATAAAATCTAAATAAGTAAAGATAAAAAAGAAGACTATTTAAACAAAAGTTTAATTGTCAAACTTACTTGTTGAAAGACACTCCAATTCCTCTCACAACTCGTGGCACTACATGTGAGACTAAGAATCCTAATGGCAAACTTTTGCAAATCTGGAGTGTCACCTCCGAAGCTAACCCACCAATCCACTATTAAAAATGAAAATCAATGATGTGTTTTTTAAATAATTGGTAAAAACAAACACAAACTATTTTAAGTTGTTTTACCTGGAGATCGTGTTTTTCTTTGTCTTATAGCCATTGGATTGCCAAAAAGACCAACGGCTTGTTGATACGAATCTAACTGTACACTGATTTGGTCTTGAATATTTTGATCAGCAACCGGTCTTCCAATACATTCAATCACACCGCGCATAACCGGGCCACTCTTTGCTTTCTCTTCATTATCATAATACATTTCAGGATTTAAAAAAAAATCCTGCAGCATGTAAAGGCCTATGCAGCTGACATTCCCACCTTTTGTCAATGATCTCAAACACTTTTTTATATTCCTCTTCATTGTTCAAAAAACTAGCTGCAATAGACTCCTTAGCCCTTGTCATAGCCTCATATATATACCCCATAGCTGGCTTTTTATCTCCATCAACAATTCTAAGAACTTTAACTAGGGGTCCTGTCACCTTGAGAGCATATACAATATTTCTCCAAAATCTTTCTTGAAGAAAAGTAGATGCTACTTTCTTCCCACCAGCTTCTTTTGAATACTTGTTGTCCTTCCACTCATTAGACACGATCATCTTTCTCAAGTTATTCTTTTGCTTGTGCATTTGTGCAAGTGTTATGAATGATGTTGCAAAACGAGTCACGGCAGGCCTATGTAGATTTCTTTGATTTGTGAACTTTCTCATCATGTTCACAAGTCTGGTATGGTTGTATATATAGGCATTTGCAAACATGGCACTCTTCAAACACTCCTTGATCTTTGAAATCTTTCCTATGTCCTCTAACATCAGATCAAGACAATGAGCAGCACATGGTGTCCAATACAAATGCTTTCTTGAAGCTTCCAAGTAAGTACCTATGAAGAACAATGGGAAAGAATTAACATCATACAATTGCAAGTGTAAAACTACTTATAAATCATCATGTTATGTTATAAATTACCCGCCAATTTATAATTGGATGCGTTGTCTGTCACCACTTGCACTACATTCTCTTCTCCTACTTCATCAACCATTTCTTCAAGCATTGCCAATAATTGATGCGCATCCTTTGTAATCTCCGAGACATCTATTGACTTCACAAACACCGATCCTTTAGGAGAGTTGACTAAAAAGTTGACAATATCTTTTTGTACCGTAGAATCACGCCATCCATCTGATAAAATAGAACATCCTTTGATAGCCCATTCTTTTTTGTGACTCTCCATCTCTGTTTTAGTTTCCTCTACTTCTTTTGTAAGCAAAGGCACCCTCAATTCATGCATACTAGGTGCTTGAAATCCTGGACCGAACTGTGCCACAGCTTCCAACATAATTTGAAAACTATCATATGTGGCAGCATGAAAAGGAATACCAGCATCATAAAACCATCTACCAATCTCCCTGCAAGCCTTGGTCCTCAATTCTTTTTTACAAATCTCATTGATGGTCTGTTGTCTTCCTCCCTTTCTACCTTTTAGTATGTCTTCGGGCTTAGGAGCAAAAAACATATCAATCGGTCCTTTTTGCCTTGTTTTTTTTGGAGCATTTTCTTGGCTTGAACCTGTAGACCTCTTCACCTTTGTTACAACGCATTCTTCATCCTCTTCATTATCCAAATCATAATCATCAATCAAGGGGTCATATGCTTGTTTGGCCTTGGCTTTTTTCAACATAAAATCTTTCATTTGTTGGCGTACGTGCTCAGGACACTTGCCACATGCCACAACATTTCTAAAACCACCAATAAGGTGTTGCTTTAACCGGTATACCCCACCGGTTGATGGTTTTCCACAAAACTTGCAAATCCATCTGTTTTTGTTTGTTGGGTCTTGAGTGCCATATTTTCTACTCGGGTCACCCGTAGTAGTTGCACCACCAATTTCAGCACCATCAGTATCCATTTAACTAAACATTATTGAATACGCATTTACTAAGTATTGCAAAATAAACGAACAAAAAAAAACCTCAACAGTTAACAGGCTAACAGCCTATGAATCTATGATACGAAAAAAATAAAATTGACTTAATAGAGAGATTGAATGAAAAAAAAAAGCAAAAAACAATTAACAGAGATATCAATTACCAAAGAATAGTGAAATGAAATCTCAATCTCAATTCTCAAACAAACAAGCATTGAAAAAAAAGCAAAAAACAGTTAACAGAGATACCAATTACCAAAGAATAGTGAAATGAAATCTCAATCTCAATCTCAATTCTCAAACAAACAAACATTGAATAAAAAGGCAAAAAAACATAAATAAAACAACTTTTAAATACTTAACAGAACTTCGAGATGTAAAAAAGCAAAAAACATAAATATAAAACTTAGAAACTTACATGTTTTTCACTTGAGATGGTCCACAGTCCAGTAGTCCACCAGAATTTCAATTGAGATGGTCCACTACAGACGGCCAGACACAATAAGAATTTCGAGATGGTCCACCAGAAAGGATTTCGAGAATTAGAATCTTGGAAACAAGTAAACAACTTTGAAATACTGATCGAGAATTTCGCAATAAGATACTTACATGTTTTTCAAAGGATGGCAGACGCAAATCACGCAATGGGAACTGCAAAATAACGTGATCGAGATGGAGAGGAGAGCCGAGAGCCACTGTCAATCGATAGAGAGGAGAAGCATGCAGCAGCAAGTAATATTTTCGTAGTGTAGAGCGGGAATGATTGAATGAAGGTGTGAAGTTCGTAACATGCGACTACTCGAATTCTAGGGTAAAAAAACCATCTGATTTTTACCGCTCATCGCTTAGCAGGCCTATTTCAGTGTTTTTTTTGCTTAACGGGCTATTTTTTTATGGCCTAATAAGCTTATAATTGGCCCAGTTAAGCATTTTATGCTTCCTGTACCAGAAGCTGCGCTCCTCCTCGCTTCCCGCTTCCACGAAAAGCGCAAAAAGCCCACGCTTTATGGACAGAGCTCGCCTAGTGTTGCAGAAAGCGCCATGGCCTGCGCCTAGATGCGCTTTGCGCTTAATCGCGCCTAGGGCGCGCTTTTTAAAACCAAGATATGTTCTACATCAATGTTACGCGAAACCTATTCAAGTGTTATTTGTACAAATCTGTAGGTCAAAAGTGTTTATTAGTCTCCTTATGATACAATACCTTGTCATGTACTTACCGATCCACATAGGGTTGTAAATAAATCGAACAAACACGAATGATCTCTTATATGAATTCGTTTGTTTAATCTTTAACTTGTTCACAATGGTTTATAAACGTTAACCGAACGAAAATTCTTGTGTATGATTGTTCATTAAGAAATTGAACTTGTTCACGAACGCAAACATATTATTTAAACAATAAAAATCAGCATTCTTAATCTCAAGCATTAGAGATAATCATTTATATATATACAAAGTTAAACACTTGATGTAATATTCAAAAATAATTATTATAAAACAAAGAAAACTTAAAAGTAATAATCGTAATTGAAATTATCCTAAATTAATGTTTCAAAGACCTTAGTTTCAAATTCATATACTTTAGCAAGATACAAATTACAAATAACTAGATTTCTATATTAAATATTATGACATTAAACTACAAAGAAAATTAAAAATATACAACACATTTGATGAATAAATATAGTAAAATGAACACTAACGAACATATTACTGAATGTTCACAAACACAAATGAATGAAAACATATTGTGTTAATGTTCGTTCATTTAACTAAACAAATGAAATTTCTTGTTCTTGTTCATTCATTTATTAAACATACGGACATAAACGAATATCTTGCCAAACGGTTCACAAATTGTTCGTTAAACATTCCCTAGTTTTACGTGCGTAAGATCTATGAGTCCAACTAACACAGAATCTTATTCGTGTAACAAATAACATTTCATTTGTGTCAATTTTTTCCATAGCTTGGGTGGTTAGATGCTTGCAATTTATTTATTTGCCAGGTACGCTACCCTTAAATGAAGATTGGTAAGAGACAATGTGTAACTGAGGTGGTGTTTATTTTGGGCGTGACTACATAAGGACATAGTTGTAAAGCACCCAATAACAATTCTTTTATAATTCTTTATGGTTTATTTAACTGTTGTAGATCCCTCCTCTTTTTTATATATATAGATTCTGATTTAAAAGTTACCAATACGAAGACGATACGTGTAACACGACGAAACCCATTATTTTTGCATTATTAAAAGCAATCTCCAATATTTGGGACTGCAGGTCTCTCTAATTAATTTAATATAATATTTCTGAAGACCCACGAATCTTCATTTAAACAATAAAAGTAACTTTTGTCGTTTACGCAACTATATATCTATTTTTTTACGGCAAAATATATCTTATTCTTTTATTTCTACCCGTAAGCTATTCTTGCTAAATTAAGTATTATCTGACTTTAAGATTGTGACTTTTTTTTTATATAAAAGAATCAAATAGGGTAGTTTGGACGTATATTTCTCTATCTACAAATTGACAAAACTTTGCAGTTCAAAAAAAACTTCCAACAAAAATATTAATTTATTTATTTTTATTTTATTTTTGCAAATAAGATGAAAAAATTCTTTTCTAAAAATTAAAAAAAAAAACTTCAAAGATTTTAAATATACAAGCACGTGCAGAAGAAGGTGCAGTCGGTGGATTTATACAGTTGGATTACCCAACCAACCGGTAACCACAGACCATCACAAATGGGTCAGTGATGCATAAATGTCATGGGTACAATCCCTATGCCTGGGTCAATGTGTCTACTCTCACCCCACCCCCTACCCGCACAAAATAAACACTATCAAACCATATTTAAGATATTGTTTGTGTAATTTGGGTAAGTTTAAACAAACTATGGGGTTAGAATAAAAAACATCAAAAGAAATGCAACCTTGGTTTTAAATTGGTTAAAGGCTTATTTACATGCAACAATACTCTATATACAACTAAATAAACATATATAAAAATAAACGTTCTATCTCCTATCATTTCTATATAAGTAATCAATTTACTATATACAACTAAATAAACATATATAAAACTAAAAGTTCTATCTCCTATCATTTCTATATAAGTAATCAATTTACAATTTCTTCATTCATTTAATTGTTTTTACATATTAGCCTTCTACACAACCCAATTGTAACCCATATGTGAACGAGACGTCTAAGGCTGTGAGCCATTTTGCTTATTGCCATGTGACTCTAGCATGCCTTTAAGGACCAATAATATGAGAATGACACCATGCAATTAAGAAAAAATGGACACGGGGTCAAGCAAATCATGTGATAAGAGGAGTTTATGAATGCATATTCGAGAATTGTGGATTTGACTAAAAGTTCTTACTTTTTGGAGAGTTAAAAGATTAGAGAGGCATCTTTGTTGGAAGCATTTCTTAGAAGAAAGAAAGGTTCCATTGGCCCATACGCTTTTATTTCAAAACACTTACAGCCTCTTGTCTGGTCTATATTTAGAATTTGACATGAAACCACACTATTTTATACCCAACCCCCCACCCCAACTCACCAAATCCTAGGACCATTTTCTCAACTGCATCATGTTCACCACTTCAATTAAAGAACCCATCATCTTCTTCCTTTCTTCACCAAAAGTAATCAAATTAAAGCCCATGAAATTCTTGTGATGGTTTCACCAGCTACCATATATGTAGAGTATATAAACACCCTCACCATATATTTAAAGTTTAATCCGCCATCAACACAATGACAGCCATGCCACTACCCTTCTCTCTATAACTAGTACTACAAAATGTCGTTTTCCAACAAGAGTGTTTTAAAATGCTTATGTATCGAGGATTGTCAAGCTGGAAAAGCCACACACAGTGGTTTCTTCACCAGTGATCTACTCCCATCTCTAGGAGCCAACTCTAACCGTTCGGTTGCACTAAGAAAATACATAATCAGCCCTTTTGATAGACGATATAGGTGAGAATTATGATGACTGTCATTCAGTTCTAAATACAGGTATCTGCGTCTCTATTTCCTGAACTCTTTTTCTTTGTTCAGGTCATGGGAGATGTTTCTGGTTATTTTGGTAATTTACTCGGCATGGATTTCACCATTTGACTGTGCATTTCTTGATGATAAAGAAGGTGGCTTAAGAATCTTAGACAACATTGTCAATGGCTTCTTTGCCATTGATATCATTCTGACTTTCTTTGTGGCATATCTTGAGACTCAATCCTATGTTCTTATTGATGATCACAAGAAAATCGCAGTGAGGTAAGTGATGGATCTTCTTTTTCTTCTTTTTTTTTCCCTTTTTTTACATATCACGTGCTATGAAATACAAAAATGTTGGAATTGTAACAGGTACCTGTCAACATGGTTTATATTTGATGTGAGCTCAACTGTGCCATTTATATCTCTCAGCCTTCTCTGCAATGATAAGAAAAGTGAGATTGGATTCCAAGTACTAAGTATGCTTAGATTATGGCGCCTAAGAAGAGTTAGTTCCCTATTTGCAAGGTACATATCGATATTTTAATATTTTTTACAAAATAATCTACCAAATTTTGCATTATGAAGGCGTGATAGAGAATACTAAAAAGTACATTAAGTGACAAAATTTGTGTTGTACACTTCAGGCTTGAGAAGGACATCAGGTTCAACTATTTTTGGATCCGTTGTACTAAGCTCATATCAGTAAGCAAGCGAGCCATTTTTAATGGTTTTTTTAAATTCTAATTTTAAAAAATTTGATTATCTAAAACTGTTTATTTATGTATAAAATGCATATGCCTATTTTAACCTAATTTGAGAGTCAGCTCCTCGCATATAACAAATGACACCATTTTTCCAAAATATTTACTAAATCTTTAAAAGATCGGGTTTGTTATAAAAAAAAAAAAATCTTTATCATCTAACTATTACAACTAAAAACATAAGTTTTTGACATTACGGTTGATTATCTGATTCTCATTATTAGGTCTCATGTAATCAATCACTCCCAGAAGCACATCCTAACACCCCCCCTTCCCTCCCCCCACCCCCCAAGCAGATGTTAAAAGGACAAGTACAACCATTCTTCGAATTTATTTCACTTACCTTGATTTTTGTGTCTAGGTGACTCTGTTTGCAGTACACTGTGCTGGATGTTTTAACTACTTGATAGCAGATAGATATCCAGACCCAAATAAAACTTGGATAGGTGCAGTTTATCCAAATTTTAAAACTGAAAACATCTGGAATAAATATGTAACAGCACTGTATTGGTCAATTGTGACTCTAACAACCACTGGTTATGGGGACTTTCATGCTGAGAATTCAAGAGAGATGGTGTTTGATATCTGCTATATGTTATTCAACTTGGGGTTGACAGCTTATCTTATTGGGAACATGACAAATCTTGTTGTTCATTGGACGGGAAATACCAGAGATTTTGTAAGTTATCTTACTGAATTTTCTGTGCTCTTTAATCCTCCTTTCTTATGTTCAAGATGCTGAAAAACTATATTTATGTCCAGGGAAGAGTTATTCATATGTTTTAATCAGAACACCTATGCTTTTATTTATGAATAAAATCAAAGCACGAATAGTAATTTCATGAAGGCAAATTTAAATAGGGACAGTAATATGCAAAGACTATTAGACATACTTGATATACAAATGCAATGCAATTTTGTAAAGTTGGTTCTTATTCTTGGTTAAGTCTAAACCTCAAAGTTCCAAATTTTAGGCATATGGATGGTTCAATTTTACCAGTTTGTGCTGCAAAATGTCAGTCAAACCAGTAAGCTTGGTTTCACAATTCCACACCAATAAGATCCCCTTGGCAAAAATAATAATAATGATAAGAGTATACTGCAATTTATGTCCCGATGGTTTACTCAAAATATCAACTTTCGTCCCTGTCACCATAATTTTGCACTTGCCGGAATTTTGCACCTGTGTCCCGGTCGTTTCAAATTTGTTCCAATTGAGTCCCTCCCGTCTAACTCCGTTTGTTCTCCGTTTGGCAGACAGACAAAAAAACTCCCCTACGGCTCATTATGATGCTTCGAAACACGGCAATATAAACCCCTATCCTGATCTTGTTCTAACCTAATTATATTATGGTTAGAATGTGTTAAAGTTATTAACCGAAACGACACTAGTGAAAACTAAAATGTTTAAACTTAAAACATGACAAATTAAGAGTGTTAGTTAGTTAAACCCAATTAAATAAACCATAATTTAAAATTTACGATCAAAATTGAAATTACAAACGAATGTTTTAAA
The DNA here is from genome assembly GCA_009363875.1 of Mikania micrantha. Classification (NCBI taxonomy): domain Eukaryota; kingdom Viridiplantae; phylum Streptophyta; class Magnoliopsida; order Asterales; family Asteraceae; genus Mikania; species Mikania micrantha. The sequence goes on from CM018696.1 coordinate 85,701,398, forward strand.
TAACCTAAAACATATAAAACGGACATTATAATTAATCAATTCATGAGTCAAACCCTGGTCGGAGTTATAAATTAACACAAAGCTCAAACATAAACTAATATAAGATTTCATTCATTTCATCAAAAGTTCAAAGCTCAGGTAGTAACATTTCACGCAATTAACGCATCAAATAATAACATGCACCTTGAGCAAACTCATAACGACCTAAAAAATTTATATATAGTGAACAAACATTAGTGATTTATACAATTATACTGTGACGATCGGAACTCGAATACGAATAAACCGTAACCTCGTATTGTGAATACAAAAAATATTTGAGAATAATAAAGTGGGGTTTTAAAAATAGGATGCTAAAGTCTAGGGGCCAAAATGAAAATTTTAAGTTAAGAAATTGTCATGTTTCAAAGCATCAAAATGAGTCCCTGGGGGTATAAAATTCTTTTTGTCTGCCAAACGGAAAATAAACGGAGTTAGACGGGAGAGACTCAATTGGAATATATTAGAAACGACAGGGACGCAAAGTGCAAAATTTCAACGGAAGGGATGAAAGTTGATTTTTTGACTAAACTATATGGAAGCAAATTGTAGTTTACTCTTATTATAATAATAGTAATAATAATGACTTTCTTATGAGGATAAAGACCTACTATGATGAGATGCAATGGTTAAACATTATATACGAATCAAACATGTTTGTGGCATTCATATGAAATATCAAACCGTTAATTTCAGCTACTATACTTGACATAAAGAGAAAAGATGTATGACTCAAACTTGTGAATTTCACTTCTGAAACCATGTTTGTGGTGATGTAGAGGGATAAAGTCACAGCTGCTTCAGAATTTGCAAAACGGAATCAGCTACCATCACATATAAAAGATCAGATATTGTCTCACATTTGTATAGATTACAAAACCCACGGGTTAAAACATCAAGATACCTTAAATTGTCTGCCAAAAGCGATCCGTGCAAGCATTTCCCGCCATCTTTTTTACCCAGTTGTGCAAGATGTTCATTTGTTTCGTGGCATTTCCCACGAGTGCCTTGTCCAGCTGGTAATATTCTTTTTCCTGGTTGTAACTTGTAAATTAACTTCACAAGCCAATTAGACTAAGGGCAAAGGATGACTCCAAAATATATATGTAAATCATGTTCATTAATTGTATCAATGCACATTTCTTAGGTTTATTAATGTAGTGTGCTATATTGTTGAAAAGGTTTCTGAGATGGAGGCGGAGTATTTTCCACCAAAGGAGGTTGTGATTTTACAAAATGAGATTCCAACAAATCTGTACATACTAGTTACTGGACAAGTGGTAAGTAAACTTAATAGTTAGAACATATTGCTTTGCATCTTAAATATACTATTAACTTAAAAAGCATGAAATAAATGGGTTGGTAATCAAATTCCATTGGCAGGATATAACTTCACAAAAAGACGGGCAAAATCAGGTATAGTATTCCTCTTGGCTACTTTCTGAAAACAAAAGGAGAATCTTATTTAAGAAACTGTTAACATGCAGATCATAGGAAAGGTTGTGTCAGGAGAAATGTTTGGAGAAGCGGGAGTTCTATACAATACACCTCAGCCATTCACATTCCAGACAAGTGAGATTTCTCAGATACTGAGGATGGATGGTTCTGCACTACTTAGGATAATTCACACAAATACACAAGATGGATTTATTATCATGAATAATTTCTACATGGTATGCATTTGTTATGTACCACCATTTGAAATAGAGGTGGCAAGATGGGTGGGCTGGGTAACGCGTCAAAACTGCCCCTTTTTTAATCTTTGTTTAATTTAGGTAAGGTTGGGTTGACCTGAAACACTTCTTTCTACTTTTTAACATTTATCAAACAATTAATGCATTAAACATGATTACAATGACAGCTTATTACAATAATAAACTAAACCTTGTAATAAAGCTATTTAGGCAGTTGTACGTTGAAATACACCTCAGGTGACTTTCAACTTCTTCAGCCCATTTGATATGTTCCCATTTTAGCTAAATTTGTTTGCTTGCCCATTAAAACTTAAACAAAAACAAAAACAAATCCACACATTCATAAGGTCAGGGGTTCAAATTGCCACATCTAAATTGAAATTTAATACCCTTTATTACCATGGGTCTAAGAAATATGCTCACTTCTATGCATATCCATTTGCAGAAACTGAAAGGCCTGGAAAGCTTTGGACAAGGAGGGCTGACTATGGAGCATTCTTCTACTGATGTACAAAATTATTGGAATGAAAATCAAGTAACATGGGAAACAAGTGATACAGATTATTTGAATTCAGGAAATACAAAGAAGCAAGAACAGATTAACAACTCTAAATCAGATAAAGATGAAACACTCGTCAGTTTACCAGCAGGGGATGGCCAAACTGCTCTTCATATTGCTGTAAAGAAAGGTCATTTAGAAATGGTTAGGCTTCTTCTGGAAGGAGGAGCAAATGTAAACAAGCCTGACATAAAAGGGTGCACACCAATATCTCTGGCTAAACAGCAAGGAAACAAAAGCATATATGACCTCCTATTAAGTCATGAAAACAGAAAAAATGAACATAAAATAGATTTCGCTGAGCCTGAAACCACAAGCAGTAAGATAAATCAGTACTTACCAACAACAAACACAGACCCTTGTTGTTCCACCTCACACGCAGAGCCTGCTTCCATGAGTTCAAGCTGCGCCATCCGTCATCTAGATAGAGAAGTAAATAGACGGATAAAAAGAGTCGCCATTCATGCAAATTTCAAGGACGTGTCAAAACAGCAGCTTCCAAAGTTCATAGTCCTGCCAGATTCATTAGAGGAACTATTGATCATTGCAGGTAAGCTCTCTATAATCAATCATATAACATTTTAAGTGACAGTATGTGATAGGAATCATAATCATAATTAGAATTATATTAATATGTTAGTAATAGTTAGTAACAGTAGTTTCTAGATAAGGTTAGTTTAGTAATAGTTATGGGATTAATATGTTATAAATAGAGGGAAGGGTTTTGAGTGGAGGGTGTGAAGAAAATTAGTGAGACTGAGTATGGGCTCCTGCTTGTGCAGTGAGAAGGGTGTAACCCTGGGACATCATCTGATGTAATTCGTTTGTTCATCTTTAATTCAATTTCATCATTGTTCTCTTGATTTGTCTTTTGATTGATTATTTTACTTGATTGTGTTCATTGTGTTGATCGAAAACCTATCAATGGTCCGACCTGCCGGAGGCCTGCCGCCGATTTGTTTTTCACGAAACCAATTTCATCTCTGTTGATTCAAAAGGCCGTCGACCTGCCTTCTACACTTTCAATTTCATCTATAATGGATCTAATTGTCACCGTCACACACCAACTTCCGGCGATTACAGGCTTAATCAATTGATTTTCCGGATCGCATCTCATTCAACCGCCGATTTCAGATCAATCGTTTCAGCCAATTTCAGGTTCTGTCGTTTTAATTTCATCATCTTGTTTCCGATTTTGATTCACTTCGTATCCTCAAATTCATGATTTGAGTCAATTCGTGTTATCTCCTACTTTCAATTTCATCTCAATTTCGTCATTACTGGACTCAATCGCAGGCGTCGCTCATCAGTCCTTGTCGATTTCATCTCAATTTGTTGTCGGTTGATTTTTTTTTCCAGCTTTGCCGTCTAACAATTCGCTTATTTCAGGTTCTGTCGATTTGACTCTCAATTCCGATTTGATTTAACTCACGATTTCAATATCTCTCGATTCACGATTTCAATTTCAATTTCAATTTCCATATCAATTTCTATTGATTAAATTTCACTTTCTGTTGATTACAATTTCAATTCTGATTGGACTCAATTTCATCGATTCTGTTGGATTCTACACAGTATCGTTCTATTTTACTCATCATTCACGTTTTCCTTATCAATCATGGTTCATCTAACCTCTCGATTAGATGCTCATGAACAACAGATCTTTCAACTTCAGAAGGAGGTGGCAGCAATCAAAACATCGCTCAAATTGTTACAAGAGGAGCGATCGGCTTCAATGGAATTTCGCATAACAGTACTTGATTGGATGAAGAAACAGGACAACCAATTTGTTGAGGATCAATGGGGATCATCTGACATTGTTTCGCCCGATTCCAAGACTTCTTCAGGCTCTGCATTCAACGGATTTGAACCTCCGAGAGACATTCCAAAGGGGCACCTTAACTTGGGTACACATTCTACTTCTGAAGCTTTGGCAACAGACATCGAAGAAAAGATGGTTCTCCCTAATCCCAGCAACAATCCTGTTTTTCGTTTTAGGGATTTTAATTCCCTGCCTTGTGAAGCTACTCACATTTGGGGCCAGGTTATTTCCAAACCGGGTGGGTCACCTCCATCCTATGACCGACAGTCCACACCTCTATCAAAGAAGCCATACTCGTTCTCTGCAAATCGATCAGGAGCTGCTTCTACTTTTGTGCCGGGAAATGTTTTGCATCATGATCGTGGAGTTCTATATCCTTTCCGTTTGAATTGGAAAGGACGTAAGAAGAAAAGAATTTGTTTGCATTGGGGAAACAGATACGGGCCAGCTCACAAATGTCCGGAAGGAAAGATAATAGGAGCAAAGCACGTCTTATAGTTAACTCCCAAGTCTTGAGGACAAGACTTTTAAATAAGGGGGGAGTAATGATAGGAATCATAATCATAATTAGAATTATATTAATATGTTAGTAATAGTTAGTAACAGTAGTTTCTAGATAAGGTTAGTTTAGTAATAGTTATGGGATTAATATGTTATAAATAGAGGGAAGGGTTTTGAGTGGAGGGTGTGAAGAAAATTAGTGAGACTGAGTATGGGCTCCTGCTTGTGCAGTGAGAAGGGTGTAACCCTGGGACATCATCTGATGACTGATGTAATTCGTTTGTTCATCTTTAATTCAATTTCATCATTGTTCTCTTGATTTGTCTTTTGATTGATTATTTTACTTGATTGTGTTCATTGTGTTGATCGAAAACCTATCAGTATGCAGCCAAACCTTGATGTGTAATTCCATTTTTTTTCCTATGAGATATAGTCACCTTTCAATATGCCTTTAGCTCTTCATCACCTTAACCTTGTGCAACTGCAGGTGAAAAGTTTGGACGCCAACACTTTGCAAAAGTTGTGAGCTCAGAGAGTGCAGAAGTAGATGATTTGAGTGTTATCAGAGATGGGGACCACTTGTTTTTCCTTCCAAACAATTATGATTGTAGAGATTGCAATGTGACCTAAGGAATAGGATAAGCAATAATGCAATATAGTAGAAATTGAAAGAATTCAGAGCTTCTGGGTTCAACAAATTTCTATTTGATAAAACCAACAAAGTTGGATACATTTATAGAACTGATTGGCTCTTAACAATAGCTATATCCGACTCGACAAAATTAACTCATTGAGCAGTTGCAACTTCTAACAAACTAAGTTCTATCTACTTTTTTACCCAGCAATTATGACACATAAACAGCCTTAAATACTAGCATTGATGTAAGTATGTAACAAAGAAAACATACTTGAAGGTGAAAAAATAAGCAGATCAAATTGTTTGTATGCTAGAGTATTTGTATGGCTATATCTTTCACATCAACATGGCAAACAGAACCATGTACACCTGCATTATTATTTCATGATGTACTCGCTAAATCCTCTTGATAATCTGTCTTTATATAGTGTAGATGATTTCTCAGTGTTGAAAGAGAATCATTTCTTCTTGTTTGTTGTAATAACAAGAATAGGGGGAGCTTCTGTGTTAAAAAACAAGAGAATAAATATATAAAGCAACTAACCTCGAAACTGAAATAAGCAATCTCAGGAGCCAACCCGGTAGATGTGACAGCATACATTTCAAAATAAGTTTTAGCAAGATCTTCAGCCAGCTTTAGGTTTTCAAGGTCTTCAAAAGTGAGCAAATCTCTTCCGTTGTCTTGGTAATGCCTTTGGTGGCTACAAGTGTGAGCGTTCCAGGCAAGAAGCACACCTAAACATGTGAAATTATATTGTAAACTCAGATAGCTTCAAGATAACCAGTTTTATAGCACACAGGCATATCAACTATCAAGATTACTAGGGGGGGGGGGGAGAATTTCATTACTTCAAGAAAATTTTGATTACATACTTTATTTTTCCACAATTTCGCATTGTTTAAAGTTAAAAAGTTGAAGAAAAAATAAAAAGTAAAGAACCCTTCATAATGTGCAAACGAAGAAACAACTACAATTTCCCATTTTTTGAACATAATAACCACATAAGACAATATTCGACTTACTGATGATCCATTTCAGGACTAAAACCACCATCAATCCCAGAAGGCAACTTCCTAACAAAAACTAGCCCATTTGGCTTTAAATTTTTAACCAGAAGATGCTTAACATCCTTCATTGCTTCCACATATATGTCATGCAAATATGTCCAGTTACTTTGCCTCTGCTGAAGCCACACTCTGATGAGGTATTCATAATAACTGTCTCCCTAAGAGCCTAATCGAATATTACCTCCAGAAAATTCACCAGATGAAGGGCTGCCTATAAAAAAATAACCAACCAAAATTTCAGTCATTGTGCAATAAAGTTTGTTCTTAAATTAAGAAAATATACTTCACATAAAGTTGACACCTGATGTAAATAGGAACAAGTCCTTCAACCTTTGGAAGAGTCTTCATATGTTCTAAAACCTTAACTACTTCAAATCCATACTTTGGTTCACTATTAAGATAACTAAGATAATTAAACTCAAGTTGTAAAGTAGAAGCTTCTGAAGTACTGCTTAAGTCCATCAGGTGCAGCATGTGATGTGTAATCATGCAAAACAACATCACTGAATGGAATAGCAGTGGGACTTGAAGTGAAGGCTTTTAAAAGTTGATCAGCCAAGTTTTTGGCATTTTCTAGGTAGACAGATGATGTGGGTCCCTTATATGCAGGATTCGAATTACTTAGATGATATGCACTCAAAATCCCACCAAAAACACATATGGTTGTTTCAAATAGATTAACTTAACCTTTATGTGAGATTCTTTCTGGAAGATGGTTTTCAATCCAAGAATCTGCTTCATAAACAACACCATCAAGTTTCATTATCATGGCTGTATCTAAAGCATTCACAACAGTAGCACCTAAACCTCCTAAACCATCCACATCTGCTTAGTGGCATAAGTTCATCATAGCCCATTGCATAGTTTTTGTACCCAGACCATGCATGGATAAATGCTTTCTGAACACTATCTTGCCTAGCTGTCCATTTAGATCGGATATTTGGTTTTGCCATTGACTTATTGCTAAAATTTACTTCATCAGAGAACAATGAGGTGGAAGCCTAGGTGGCTTTTTTTTTAAATCTTTTAATTCCAATGCCACCATTTATGATGAATTTATCACCTTCCTCAGACCTAACAACACTAGAATCTAGATACATGATAAGTTATAGAATTAATTGGGCTTGCATGAGCTAGCATGAGATATGTCAAACCACATATCATTAATAAGGACAGACACTTTCCTGTGCTACAAGCCATAAATTCACGTTCAACTTTTTTGGTAACGAGAGAGTGTGAAATAAACTGCACAAATAGGGATGACCATATATGGGACAACAAATCAGTTTAAAGAGACGAAGCAATGAGTAGAATAAAACTCATATGGTATGCATGATCTTTCTTTTTACCAACATCAAATTAAAAATCAAGACAAGTGAAAACAAAAACAAAGATTATAATACAAAATATCAGCAAAAGAGGAAAGACATTCAGACATAGATAGTCACTTTATGTTAGGTTTACGTAGGCCTTTGGGAGGCTTAGGGCAGCCGGCCCTAAACCTGGCCCGTTAGGTGTTTAACCTAATTATTTTTTGTTTAAAGCTTTGTCATTTAATTGTAATCTTTAACACCTAATCAATAAAAAGAACCCCTAGATGCAACCCATGGACGTAGGTCACATCGACCGAACCACGTTATATCTTGTGTCTGTATTTCTTTGCTTTCGTGTGCGTGCATGAGTTAATCGGTTTCCGCTGCGTCACTTTTATTCCTATCACTTTATTCATTAGATAACAAACAAACAAGCATACCCAATGAAATCCCACATTGTGGGGCCGGGGGGGGGGGGGGGGATATGAAGACAAGCCTTACCCTTACCTAAAAATGTGGTAGAAAGGTTGCTTCGTAAGAGTCCTAACTCAAGAAAGATCTTTTTTTTTTAAATTAGTCATACCAAACATCAAACACACAGGTACAAAGCTGCATAACACATACACATAGATGCATGTAAAAACATGTATAAACCGTTGCATATGGAACAATCAGGATGACAATATATGAAGATACTAATGAAACCAATGTAATGCACAAGCCAAATACAACCTACGGTACACGCCACATAAGAAAGCATGTAACATGTATGTCAAACTTTATTCATTAGATATGTAATATAAATTATAGGGATTAGAATTAGTAGTTTCAATAGGATGCATACTTGTCTTGGAAAAGTTATTAATAGAAATTTGCAGAAATATTTTTATGCTGAATTCAATTTTCTTACGTTCATTTGAATCAAATTTCACAACATCGGAGAGCCCAATAAACCTCTCAAAAGTCAATCAAACCTAGTTTGATCATTATTTTGACTCATGGTTGTAGAAGTCACTAGGCGCTAGTCGGACGGCGAGGTACCACCTAAGGATTAATCGGGATTAATTTCGGCATTTGGCGGATTGGAATTTTTATATGTAATTTTACAAATATATATTATATACACACATCAATATCAATAATTTAATATAATACTTTAAATAATTTAAAAAATAAACTTAAACATACTAATTCAAGTACTTCAAAGTTCAAACTTAAACACCGAGTTTAAAGTTTAGAGAGGGATTTCGATGTTAAGTGACTGGATTTGATGTTTCAGAGACATATTAAGGATTTTGGGTTGAGAAATGTCTATATAATTATGAAATTGGTCCCTTTTAACAGAAACAAGTCAAAAAAAGTCAAAAAAAAAATCTGACTAGGCCCTGCCTAGACACCGCCTAGGCCAAAATCGAGACAGCGGGGGGCGCCTAGGCGGCCGCCCGATTTTTACAACAGTGATTTTGAGTTTCTATTTTGACTATTCTTACAATGTGGTTTGATTTTGGACAACTTAAAGTAATGCACGTCAAGTAAAAGTAAGAACAAGAACTAAAGTTTAGTTCTTATTTACTAACATATTTTTTTTAAATCCCTGAATCCCAATATCCATATATCATGCCTAAATCCTTATAACATAAGAACCAAACTATAGCTCATGTCTGCCTTTGGCAACTAGTTTCTTCCAAAATGCATAGGAGTGTATGTTTCACTCGATTTTATCATTGGTCTCTATTTTTCAATAGTGTTTGATAATTTTTCAGTTGCAGCGTCAAGATCCACTTTTCCCCTTTCTACCACCAACCTGTAGAAGTAATTTTGACCAAAAGCTCGTCTTTATCTTTCAGAAATATGGAAACTTCTTGCCACCAGTAATAGGATACAAATACCAAGATGGCGAACTATTTTCCAAAAAATCTATTTGCATTGCCTCACATATGAGCAACCTAGATATTAGTCTTCATTCCGTCCTTAGGCAAGCTATTTTTACCAAGAAGGCTTCCGTTAGCAAAAGTTCATATAACAATTTTCATTTGAACATATATTTTCAAACTCAAGGAGCAATTTCTAGCTAGTGATGTTATACTCTGGGTGTTTTATTCAATATCATATGGGTACACAATTGCATTGATTCACAAATGGATTACAAGTTGCAAGAACAACCAAATGATGATCATGAATGTGATATCCTATGGATGCCCCATTTGCAGTGCACACATATAATATATATGTGTGTAGACCCTCAATGGACAAAAGTAAATATGTGCTAATTTTAACGTTATTTTACTTATGTTGTGAAAATAACATTAAAAGCGTTGGGATGATTAACTTCAAACGATAACTTTGAGTCGGGGACTCCTTTAGAGCAGCCTCTCTATCCCAACTGGGATAGGGGTAAGGTTTGTCTCCACCCTCCCCCCCCCCCCAACCTTACTGCAGAGTGAGAATATACTAGGTAAGTTTGTTTGTTTGAATGTGATATCCTATGGATGCACAACAAGTTCCTTTGACTAATCAAAAGAGAAAAAATTAGTCCTCATATCATCCTCATCAAGGGAGGCCATGTAGCTGATGAGTTACCCATGCCAGGGTAATCTGTGGTACATCCGAACTGTCATGTTTCATTATACCATAGAAGGATTTGTTTGCATTCATCAGTAAGACAGTAAAAGATTGACAAAATAGATTAAACAACTGATTTCAACCCAACATTATAAAAACTGAAGGCCTTGTATTGGGAACCTGACATCTACTTATGAATCCACAATCACTGGTCCGATTCACGTAACTTATCAGTCCCTAATTTTCCACCACATTTACCAATTAGAGCAAATCATTAACAGCTCAAATAAAGAGCACATAATACTCCATCGAACTGGCTTCCACCAAAATCACAAACGCGATCCAAACAATTACAATCAGATGGCCACAATTACACAATATATTCAATTTCTATCAAACAAGACCTAAAAGGAGAGCATCGATTGCGTTACAAAGTAAAACCGATGAAAATAGATGTAGATAAAGTCTTGGATCCGATTAACAAACACAAACAAACCTGAAACAAGGATCTTCGACGAAATTCGGCTTTATCGTAGCGCAAGTCTTTCGTAGAGTACGGCAGTGTGTTAGAGGGCATTACAATGATGGCGAAAATCGGAAGGAAAACGAGTTAGGGTTTTTGATTCCAGATCTGTAACTGTATGCATGAACGTAAGGTATGCATAAAAGTAGAAAGATGAAAACCAGTCTAGTGTGAGAATTGTTACGACGTTTGGTTGCCGTTTGCGCATCGATAGTCAACCCGTGCGAGATGGAGCCTTGAAAGATGATGTTTACCTCACTAGTATTGACTAATTCCTACCGTATTAAAAACCAAACCAATCATATCATATAAACGTAATAAAAAAAAAATCAAATTCTAACTTGACACATGTTTTATTAATGATTAGAAAAATGAAGTAATATCACCTGACTAAATTAAATGTGACAAGTTTCTAATTTATAAAGTAATAAAATCAAATCAAATTAATATATACATATGTCATATTGATACACATACAAGCATCCACTGCTAGAAAAAAAAAATTTCCGACGTCTATTTGCGTCGCAAATGCGTAGGAAACAATCAATTCCAACGCATTTATTTTGTTGGAAAAAATCCCGTAGGAAAACGTTTGTGACACATTTCCGACGCAATTTCCGACACGTTTGAGACAGAAAAAATGCGTAGAAAATTCCAACGCTTTTTCGACGCACATTATTTATACACAATAACAATAATTAAAAAAATCGAATACAACTATTTTTATTTTATGACGCATTTCCGACAAAATCGTATGCAGTCTTTGAAAAGTTTACGACACATTTCCGACAAAACCGTATTTGCTATTTTTTAATTTACGACGTATTTCCGATGCATTTGTTTTGCAACACAATTTTTTTCCTATTTCTAATATTGTGACACATTTCCAACAAATCAATAAATACATTAGTGACGCATTTCCGACACATTTTTTTGCGATGTATTTGCGACACAAGTTATTTTTCTGTTTTTTTTAATATTGCGACACATTTGTGACAAACATGTGGGAAAATTTGCAACGCATTTGCGACACATATCTGCGACGCATGTTATTTTCCTGCTTTTCTAATTATGCGACACATTAGTGACGAACAAGGCCTATAATTAGCGACACAAATTAAAAAATATATATATATAATTTTGAAAAATCTAAATAAATCATATTTTTCCTTGCTGAATAAACCAAAAAATACCCAAAACCTGTTTTACAAACCAAATTCAAAATAGCATAATTCAAACATTTTATCCAAACCAACATATGCTAAAACCAAATTTGTAAAGTGTATGCTACAAAACTTACATAATTCTAAATAACTCTAACAAAGTCTAATAGAGTTTCCAACTATCACTAATTATCAGGAGGAGTAAACTTTTTCATGAATTCATTCATTTTTCTCATTTGTTCTTCTAACTTTTCACTTGCTTTTCGCTCGATTTCCAATCAAGCTTCCAAATCTTGCAACTACATATTGGTTAAAACATACACAAAAATTAGTTAACAATAATAACATTAATAACAAAAATAACAACAATAATATTAACAATAATATTACTCTTTGTTGTGCTTGTTGATCAACAAATGATGGTGTACTCCCGTAAGATGATGATGATGTCCCGGTTACCACGAAACTTAAATCGGAAGATCCTATTCCAAATACCCGTTTCGGACCGCCATTTCCATGCAAGCGTTCCCAAATGCGAGCATCATCTTGCGTGAAGTTTAACCCATGCTCTTTTGTCATCTCTTCCAGATATTCCGCCTATAATTTATCAACACAACACAAATATTAGCTACAATGTTAATACAATAATTTACAATAAAATAATAAAACTTACATAAGCTTCTTTTGCTCGCTCTGTGCAAAATTGCAACCCGTCCAAGATTTTGACATTAAGTTCTACAGCCCACAGTCTTTTTTTACACCTTTTATTAAGATGGGTATCAAGAAAGAGTTCCAAGAAAGTAGGTTCTTTACCCAACTTTACTCTCTACATAAAAATATGTTTGGTTAATGAATGAGATTTCACACCACAAACTATGTAAAAAAAGCTAAGAATTTGATTCCAAATCACCTGTTCAAACCAAGAATTATGTAAAAAGACTAAACTAAGAATATGATTCTAAACAATGTAGTTGTTCATTTCAACTATCGCATGAATTGGAACTAAACATGTAATTATAGCTATTGACAATACTAAACGGGTCAACTCCTAAACCACTAGGTTGACACAAACATAACCCGCTTGGCTAAATAAAATGTTCAACATTTCACCAAAATTTATAATATGATTTGCCTACTATATAAGAAACAATTCCTAATATGTGTGTGGGGGGGGGAGAGAGAGCGCACGCTCTCATGTGCTTGTGAATTGCTTACCAATATGAGACTACGCTCATCATATCCTATCGACCCACCTGTGTGACGGGATATTTTGCCACTTCCATCAGTCTTGCTACGGTTGTCCTTTCCACTCATAGACTTCTTACGCCACTCTTCAGTGTTCCAAACCTAAAAAATACACACATTTGCATCATATATACAAATATATTACCATGTTAATATAAATAAATAACAATAAAAATAGTAATATGTTAAGTTTCTTACCTCACACATCTGACCCCATATGTTTTGTGCAACCAAATCGGGGGGGAAAATTGCGAATGACATTGAATATTTCCTGATCATCTATCGTGATACTATGTCCGGCTTTTGAAGCGTAATTCAAAGATGATCTTTTTAATCCTAACATGATATCTCTATATCTTTTTTCAATATATTAACAAATCCCTCGTATATATATTGTTCGTTATCCTTGTCCCAATTCCAACGAATCTATTAAGATAAAAAATTTAGTTAAACATGTAAAGTCAAATATATGTCTTCCTTTTACTTTTATTTGATGCATTAGTGAAACAGATAGTATAGGAAAATACACAAATTGAAAATTTTGAAATAGAAGATGGATTTAGAACCTTAGGATATACAATTTACATTATAAGTACTACGTATTGATTTAGCATATATAATTACATGTATAATATATTTATTTAACTCGTGTAATACATGAGTTTTTAACCTAGTGTGTATGTGTGTGTATGCATGTAATTTATACATTACCTTAAAACGCTTAAACATAGCAACCACCACTTTTTGTGGGACCTTTCTATATGTGGTCCAAGGTCCACTTAGATGTTCTCGTAATACACGACCAATACTTCTGTGGATCTCGGAAGATGCAAACCTACAATGTTAAAATAACCAAATAAGGCATGATTAAACAACATATATTAAAATGCTAAAATTTAATACATACCCGTCTCCAATTCGGGATATAAAAGGCCTATGTGAGGCATGAGAAGTATTGTCTCCAAAAATCCAGTCGTGCATGTCGTGATTATCTATGTCGTCGTCATCATCATCATCATGATCTTCATTACCATCCTTATCTCCTAACTCTTGTTCATCATCCTCATGGTTAACGAGTGTCTGCATGTGTTGATGGTATGCATGCTCACGTAAAACCCCGTGCATATCACCCATAGGATCACCAACACCTCCACGGCTACTACTACCGGCACCCCTGAGGTAAATACCTGGATGTTAGTACCATCACTCGTAGCAGGACTCTTAGAGTCACGTAGTTGTCACATGCCCGATCTGTCTCCTGGTAATGGGACACGTCCACGTCTCCACGACTACCACGGCTACGACGACTGCCACGACTTCCTGACATTCTATAAAGACCCTGCATTTTACAAAACAAAATCGTAAGAGTAATAAAATAATATTGACACCATGTGATATTAAACAATTGAAAGTGGACATAAAATTTTATAAACAATATATAATTTAAAGTGTATAAAATGTCAAACAATGGACCTAACAATCAAATTCATCTTCATCGGAAGAATGGTAAGAAAAATCCATTTCATCATCATCATCATCATCATCATCATCATCATCATCATTTGATGTATTCTCTTTAAAATCAAAATTTTCCTCTTCAAATTGCATGTCCTCCTCATCAACCATTTCCTCCATCGCAATGATGTCTGTAACAAGGCACATTTGTTCACTTCTAGTTACTTCATGTGGTAACTTTAACCGTTCATCAAATTGAAGAAACCCATGTTCCTCAGTTCCATCAGATTCAGGAGCAGTTACTTCGTATATATGTCTGGATTTTATCTTGACAACTGCCCATAGATCTTTTGTATCACGTTTTACGGCCGGGTATGATGTGTAAAATACTTGTTTCGCTTGCGACGCTAAGATAAATGGGTCGTCAGTTTAAGTCTTGAAGTGGTTTTGACATCAACCAAGTTATTTTTGTTAATTACAACACCACGATCATTGTCAAACCATGCACATTTGAAAAGTACAACAGTTGAACAACCCTTAGTATCTCATCCAATAAGCCGTAATAGTCAGACTCTTCTGAGTTATACACTGCCCCTCTTACGCATACCCCATGGTTACTAGTTACACGTTCCTCACCATATTTTCGGGTGTGAAACTTATAACCATTTACAAAATAACCGTTAAGAGATTGAACAAACTTTGATGGGCCATTTGCTAGAATTAACAAATGTTGTGTGCTTCCATTAGATAAGCCTGTGTTTACCTACATTAAAGAACACACATGTGTTGTGTTGGTTAATTATGCAATAATATTAAGCATTATGATTTAATTAACGTAACTTACACGTTGTTCAAACCATTTAGCAAAGTGTTCGTCTCTAACGGATGAAACCTCGTCACCCGAATACAGCTCACCTGCTATTGCATCGAACTCAAGTACATATTCCTCGACTTCTTTACAATTTAGAAGAACGTAGGTGTGTGCTTTTTTATGATCTTCATCCTTCATGAATATTTTTTTCCACCATTTTTATATAATCTTTTTGATGGAACAATAAATACGCTGAGTTGAGAGACTCCACTCAAAGAGCTAGGATGTTGCAATGCAAAATTACGTGGCTCGCGATTATGGAGTGTCTCAATCATCGGATCGAAGTATAAAGAATAATAGCTAGCGAGTTCATTCACTAAATGTTCCCTAGTGATTGAACCCTCGACCCTTGACTTGTTTCTAATTTTTTTCTTAATCATTCCAAGCTTCCTACATATAGAAATTATCGAGCACTTTGTTAGGGTTGTTTAATGTAATTCTAAAAAATGTTTAATAAATAAAATTACTAATAGTGTGATTACCTCTCGTATTGATACATCCATCTATATTGCACTGGCCCTCCAAGAAGATCCTCATGAGCTAGATGTATGACAAGGTGTTCCATGGAATCAAAGAAACTAGGAGGAAATATTTTCTCCAACTTGCATACGGTTGTAACAATTGTGCGCTTCATTTTAAGCAAGTCATCAACATGTAAGGTTTTCGAGCATAAGACTCGAAATAAAATGCACAACTCTGATACTGCCTCGTATGTTTCTTTTGAAACAAAGCCTCTAATAGCAATCGGAAGCAACCGTTGCATAAATACGTGACAATCATGACTTTTGAAAGGATAAAAAGTGTTTTCTTTTATGTTCACACAACTCCCAATGTTTGATGCATAACCGTCTGGAAATTTAAGGTTTTTCAACCACTCACATACTTTTTTAATGTCATCTTTATGCATAGTATAATTCCCCTTAACTTTGGTAAACTTTCCATTGTTGTTACAGATGAGGTTTAAAGGAGCTCGATCACAAAGAAGCTCAATGTCTTGCCTTGATTTCATATTGTCTTTGGATTTGTTCTTAGTGACCATGATTGTGTGAAATATGTTATCAAATACATTCTTCTCGATATGCATCACATCAAGGTTGTGCCGAATTAACAAGTTGCGCCAATACGGGAGTTCCCAAAAGATACTTCTATTTACCCAATTGTGTGTCTCCCCAAAACCATGTGGTTTTCTATGTCACACTACAAGAAATTATAGTGTTTACCAACACATAATTTACATACACCTGTAAATGTGTAGATAAATTACCTACATATGTGTGTATATGTGTAGGTAATGATTGATCATATATTTTAATAATGGCCAACACTTAATATGTGTTGGTAATACACTTTAGTTACACTTAAAATTGGTGGGAAATTTCCCCCCAAAATTTACCATCAACTAAATGTTTATTTATCTACACATGTGATAAATTTATGTTATGTGTAAGTAAATTATCTACACATATGTAAAAAAACTAAAATATGTGTAGGTAATTGATTATGATTTACCAACATATAATATGTGTAATTATTTATCTATATCTATATCTTAATCTACTATATATAATGGATATAAGTAGGCCTGTAAATGAACCGAACAGCTCGTAAACTGTTCGGCGGGAAATTCGTTTATGTTCGTTTATTTATATTCATGAACTATTCAATTATGTTCGTTTATTTGGGTTCTTTAATGTTCGTTTATGTTCATTATGTAACGACCCATTTTGGTAAATATTATAAAACGAACATAAAAGGTGATAAATTTAAAATTTTGTTTTATGTATATTTGTTTATGGTGGGTGTTAACTAAATTAACTTAGTTAGTTATAACTAGCTACATTTAATTGGCAATGAGAGGACTAAAGTTGTCAATATCCTATAGTTGTAAAATGGGGATTTATTCCTTGACTTGGTCAAAATACACATTTTATATGTGTAAGTGTGTGTGTGTGTCGTTCAAGAGAGGTGCAAGGGAGAGAAAAACCCTAAAACGTGAAGAATTAGTGAATCGGATATCTTGAAAAGGCTCGGATTGAACACGTTTTTGGTTAAAAACCCAACTTTTTGTGAACGGTTATAAATGATGTAGAGTATGATTATAATTAACATGTTTGTAACCGGTTTTGATGACGGGTTGGGTTATGTTGGTTGTTAAAGTTGATGTTTTAGAAAAAAAAATCTGGGACCTAACTCTTAGGGTGTTTTAAACACGTGTCACACGTGGGAGAATTTTGGGGCTTACACATTAACTATGTAATTTTAGTTTATGTTCGGTTAACTATCTAATTTATGAATGATATGTATTTATATTTAAGAGACTTGTCGTTTGTATTCGTTTAGGCTTGTTCAATTGTATTCGTTTATGTTTGTTCAATAGTGTTGATGTTTATTTATGATTGATCAATGGTGTTAAATAATATTAATTTATGTTTGTTCGTTTATTTTGGTTTGTTTGTGTTCATTTATGTTCATAAACAGTTCGTTTAATTTATTAATAAACGAACACGAATACGAACACAAAATTCATGTTCGTTAATGTGTTCGTGTTCGTGTTCGGTTAAATCTAAATGAACGAACACAAACACGAACATGCTTGTGTTCGTGTTCGTTCAGTTTGTTTACAGACCTAGATATAAGAGAGAGTTCAATACGTTAAAATTAAGAAATGCACCAAACCCACCTCCAAGATTCAACCTGTCTTCAAAAACCAACCATTTCTATTTCAAAGTTCAATTGCTCAGGTGTCTCTCTCTCGATTCAATCGTCTCCAACCCAAAAAACCCTAAAATCAAAGAGCTGGCGTCTCGATTCTACCCGTCTCCCACCTAAAAACCACAACTATCGCAACCCCTGGCGACGACCAGTCGCACCCTTGGCTGGACTCCGGCGTTCCCGGGTGCTCTAGGTAAGTGTTTCGTTTTCATTTTCACTTTGTTAGGGTTATTGTTTCAAGGCCTCAAATACGTTCATTTAGCACACGTCTTCATCGTAAATTTGAAAATCTAGGGTTACTGTTTTATTTTGAAAATCGGAGGAGCATTGCAAGGTTTTTTTTCTGATCTAATTCTGGAGTGCTTTTATTTGATGTTCATTTCAATTTCAAATGTCCATGATTGTAACATTTTTGTTGCTTTGTAGAAGCAAAACATGTACACCTACACAAGTTGCAAGCCATGCTCAGAAATACTTCCCTCGCCAGAGCAACCTCAATCATCGCCGGCGTAGATCCAGCCTATTTGACATCAATACTGATTCGGTATAATCCTATCAATATCCCAATTATTATTATATGTTGTTTGTTGTTCGTTTATTCAGTGAGCCATTTCAAATCACACGATTAATCCCTGGTTTAGGGCCTCTAGGCCTATTGTCATAGGCTCCTAGAGATCAATTTGTGTAGATTGTTTACATAATCATGTCATTTGTGATTGTTCGTTAATATTAAGTGATATACCCTCTAACTAAATAGTTATTAGTTTAAGTTTTACAAGGTAAGGGGTATGTTATGAAGTTTTTATCTTAATAAATCAATATGTTTGTTCTTAAGAAAAAGTTGTTTAGGATTAAGTTTATCAAAATTTAAAATAAGATAACCAATACATTCAAGTAATCTAAACTAAGTTGATGATTGATATTAGGAATAATGTTTCAACGCTTTTAAATTTTTAGATAATCTTTGTTTTGCTTAGGTTTTTGTTTTTGTAACGTGTGAATTGGTTATTATTGATCAATTTGTCATTCATTGATCCCTATATGATCTTTGGTTGATCTTACTCCTATGGGTTATGAGATTATATTTGGTTAATCATTTGACATGTTTTAAGATAAAACACAAACCAAACTGGCCTTACTATTAAGTGAACGACTTGATGTTGCCATGTTTAGCTTTGATAGATAACTACAATATCTTGAAGTTTGTTTGCACTTTGCAGTCTGGATCGCTACTCTCAGCTCACGGATTTTTCAGGCGACACAAGAAATGCTATTCAGATCAAGCACATTATTTGCTCTCACTAATGAGAATAATACAATGAGTTAGCTGACAGAAAATCATTTTTTGTTATGATTTACACATGAACACTTGATAAAGAACATAGGGTTGATAGTAAGCATCTTATTTAAAATTGAAATAGGTACCTTTATGTTTACTTTAAAATTTATTCACAGCAAGTTATCATAGTGTAAGTTGATTTCTTTCATACACTATTAATGTTTGTAGTTATGTGCAACTCTTATATTATTATCCTTTCATTTTTTCTAAAATGGTGGATGAATGAGTGTCCTTTTTCAAATACGTTACATCTTTTTTCTCAATAATATCAATTTGAGTTTTAAGGTGATTCTTTAATATGTTACAGGAAATGGAAAGTTTGATAACAGATCTTAGGAAGGACTAAGGAGCTGAAAGTGTCTGATGAAGAGCACATGAAACTTTTAGCTAGAGTAATAATGATGACATCATCAAGAGGATAAGCTATTTTTAAAAAGAATCAAGTCTTTTATATGATTAGATTATTAGGGATCATTTATCTTCTTATCATACAGGGAATAAAGGAAGACAAATGGGGGCCAGGGTACAAGGGTCCTAGCACTATCCAGGTGCGAAGAAGCCCGGAGGTGGCTGCAATGAGCAGAAATCTAACTCACCGGCCTAAACGACGAGCAAACACTCGAACGTGAGAGCAAGGGATCACCCAACGAATGGACGAGCTCAAAGGGGGGAGGAGACAGGGGGCAAGAACCATGTTTTCAGTCCTACTGCTTGTGCATCACATAGGAAACAAAAGACATCATATTCTGGGTCTTCATCATCATCAGGCCCACCACCCACCCAGTCACCAACCAGCAGCCATCATCATCAGCCTTGAATCGTGGCTCTGGTTATGGGGAAAAAAGCCATCCATAAAGCACATCAGAACAATTTCAAAGAGATACATCAGAGTGATGAAAATATTAATGAGTGAAGTAGTTTTGGTTTTATATATAAACTTGTTTTGACTTATGAATAGTTTATGTTTTGTTAGTTTATGTATTTTAGTTTCAATGACTGATACTTTATTTTTACGGTTTGAAGAATAATGTTTGAAGATATTTAATTAAGTGTGCTAATTTTGGTCACATATGTATCTATTTGTATATGCAATTTTGTATTTGTTGGTATGGATTTGAATATAATTACCTACATACATCATGATTAATGTTAACATATAAATCTACTTTTACCAACACATATTACTTAATATCTACACATATACCACTTTTACCTACACATAATTTCCTTTTTACCCACACATATATGTGTAAGTATAGTGTGATAGGGGAGGGTTCCTAAAAAAACCATCGTTTTGGAGAAAACTAAGAAAACTAATCACAATCATTACCAATTATTTTTTTTTCATTTTTTCTTTTCTATTTCCTTTTTATTATAAGATAAGAAATGTAAAAAAAGAAAAAAAAAAGAAAAAAATATATATTTTAGGTTATTACATATATGTAATCACTATGTTACACATACTGATTACATATATGTAACTTGATAAGTGACACACGAAACTTTTTGAGTTACATATATGTAATTTCATGATTTACATATTTTTTTTCAAAAAATTTTTGCGTATTATAACATTTCTATCCTTATAATAAAAAATTATGAAATTTTTTATTAAAAAATTTATTGGTTAGTATGAGTTTTCTTGGTTTTCTTCAAAATAAGGAGTTTTCTCATGAACCTTCCTCTAGTGTGATATATGCCTACACATAAGTTATGTGTGGGTAATGTTCTATATCAACAGTCATGAGGCCACACATCATGACACTTAATTTATGTGTAGGTAAAAACATTTACCTAAACATAATAGGCTTTTGTAAGACCCAAACCCACCAACACATGCCACGTGTGTTTAAACGACAAATGAAAATAGGTCCCAGATTTTTCAAACCAACAAATGTAATTAACACCATAAACACCTCATTTACACACGACTTTACAAAATAATTGATGTTAGTTAAACATTCAATAACAAAAATTACATTTGAGTTATCACCAAAAACCTTTGTTAAACACCAACAAAGAAAAACCACCAAAACGTGTTTGATCCGAATCCTTGCGAGGCAAACCGATCACAACCCCGTTCAACCCTTCCGTTCACCTGAAACACCATAATTAAGTCACCATTAGTTCATTAGAACTAAGTAAGATCACCTTGCCCGACCACACGAGCTTACATGACCCAAAAAGTCAATTTTGGTCAAATTTTACTCGGGGCGTATGGTTTAGGCGTATCTGGGGCGTATCACAGACAAAATCCAAATGTTGAGCTGAAGGAGGCGTATGATACGCCCCCCCCAGGCGTATCATACGCCGGGCATCACCTGCACATCAATTTTTGCTGTTTTAAGCCATCTCAACCCCTTTCGCTCAAATACGACCGTTCCAATACCCCCATAAACATTATATAACACCATATAATCATATTAAACACCTTAATTCACCAAATTATAACCATCATGGTCATAATATCAAACGATTTACTAACGGGTCGTTTGCACCCAAAACTCCTTTGAAATCTTATTCCACAAGATTTCTCAAGATAAGTAAACCACACCACTTGTGTTTTACAAACTTGATTACACCCAACAAGGAACATTCACACACCATGTGAATAATTCAATGTCATGATCACACCACTTGTGAATCAAAACACCAATTTGAGTTGACTTCAATTACAATTCACACACCTTGTGAGATAATTCAAATCCTTCAACACACATACAAATTAACACCAAATCAATCATGAACTAGTATTGAAACACCATGTTTACAATAATCAAGCAACATATATCACCTATTGCTTACTATTGTCTAACAACAAGTACTAGTTCACCTATTCCCCATAAAGTCAAATCTTCAACAACATTCATACATGTACACACCTTTACACATAATAAGTAGAAGATTTAGGTGACTTACCTTGTTCCAACGCGCTATCCTCTATAACCAATTCCTTCCCGTGTCGTTTGATTTCACCCACACCTTCACTATCAATTCCTATTATCACAACTAATAGGTTTAATATAAAGTTTGACCACAATTAGTCAACATACACCCCTTTCACCCCAATGTCAACATTTTCAATCTAATTTGTTTCCAATTGACCCCTAACCATATCAATTCACCATTATTGATGTTATAAACTCACATAATTCACATCACCATTGGTTTTAAACCAATTTTAAGTTAAATACCCTACTTGGCATTTCATCAAACACCTTGTATGCACAAGTTCATGTGCTAATGATCATTCATCATTAAAACACCTATGTAACTCCATTATTATGTTTAAAAATGATCAATCTCAACAATTTCACCACAAAATACAACAATATAGTGAATATCATTAAATCCCCACATTTAAACACTACTTTATACACCATGTTCATCAACTCCATGAAAACCCCAATTCCCCCATTTTCATGACATGTAGATCATGAAAGAAAACAATCAAAAGTTGTTCCTATATGATTATCAACATCATTAACAACATTTGACACTCTCAAAACACCAAATTTGAGAGTTTTACCCATCAAACCCACACCCCCCATGATGACCCACGAAAATCCCATCAAAAACACCCAAAAATCTTACCTAGATGTTGTTTGATGCAAGGAGAACTCCAATTTCAACTTGCATTCAAGATCAAACCATGAACCAAGCACCAATTTGATCAATCTTGTGTTTTTGTGTTTTCTCTTCCTTTGCTCCTCTCTTGAACGACACACACATAAAAGAATAAATGGGGATTTTGACCAAAGTCAAGATCTTATCCCTCTTTCATGCCAATTTTGCCTATTTGACAACTTTGGTCCCTCAACCTTTTAAATTAGCTAACTACTTAATCAACATAATCAAGTTAATTACTAGTTAACTCAAAGACCCCCAAATATTATTAAAACACCCACCGAAATAAAATACAAATAATTTTACGCCAATTATATTATATTTTAATATTTCCCAAAATGGGTCGTTACAATTTCTCCCCTCCTTACAAAGGTTTCGTCCCCGAAACCGCGTTACACCTCAAAAAGGAAAGGATAAAATTTCCGCATTTCATCCTCGGACTCCCACGTAGCATCCGACCCCCGTCTGTTCTTCCATTGCACCATTACTTGGTTAATCGTCTTATTCCGAAGTTGCTTGACTTTTCTATCCAAGATAGCCACCGGTTTCTCAATATAATTGAGTTTATCATCAATCACCAAATCTTCCATTGGCACATAAGCCGATTCATCCGCCAAGCACTTTCGCAAATAAGAGACGTGGAATGTATTGTGAATCCCACTCAACTCCTCCGGTAGCTCTAAGCGATAGGCAACCTCGCCAATCCGAGCTATAATCTTGAATGGTCCAATAAACCGTGGACTAAGTTTCCCCCGCTTTCGAAAACGAATCACACCCTTCCAAGGAGAAACCTTTAACAACACAAAGTCTCCCACTTGGAATTCGATCGGCCTCCTCCGTTTATCCGCATACGATTTCTGACGGTCTTGTGCCGCCTTTAAATGAGCTCGTATCTGATCGATTCGTTCGTTTGTCACCTTTACTACCTTTTTGCTGGCGAGTTCCCTTGGTCCCACTTCTCCCCAACACACGGGAGTTCTACATTTTCTCCCATACAAAACCTCAAAAGGAGGCATTCCAAGACTGGAATGATAACTGTTATTGTAAGAAAACTCCGCCAAAGGTAAGTAATCATCCCAACTTCCCCCAAAGTCAATGATACACGCACGTAACATGTCCTCAAGCGTTTGAATAGTCCTTTCACTCTGACCATCCGTTTGAGGGTGATACGCTGTGCTCAACAATAGTCTCGTACCCAATTCCTCCTGAAAATTCTTCCAAAAATGAGAAGTGAACCGAGTGTCACGATCAGACACAATAGTCACCGGTACTCCATGTCGAGACACCACCTCCTTAACATAAACTTCAGCCATTTTCTTGGAAGAATACGTCTCCTTGATCGGTATAAAGTGAGCACTCTTTGATAACCGATCTACGATGACCCATATCGTATCATAACCGTTCCTAGTCTTAGGAAGCTTCGTGATTAGGTCCATCGTAATATGCTCCCACTTCCACATTGGAATCTCCAAAGGTTGCAATTTGCCATACGGTTTTTGATGCTCCGCCTTCACTTGAGCACAAGTCAAGCATTTTTCAACATACTTAACAATATCTCGTTTCATTCCCGGCCACCAATAGTTAACCCGCAAGTCACGATACATCTTCGTGCCTCCCGGATGAATCGAATATCTCGATTTATGGGATTCCTCCAATAAAGCCGTCTTTAAAGGACAAGTGGGAGGTATCCACACCCGACCCCACCTTGTCTTTAAACCCCGACTATCCTCATCCAATTGATGAGCTAACCCCTTAATTCTATCACGTTTCCAATTCTCCTCCTTTAAAGCTTCTGTTTGAGCAGCTTTAATTTGATTCACCAGATCCGAAGTTACCACAATTTTCATTGCCTTTACCCGAATAGGTGAAGGTTCCTCCTTTCTACTCAAAGCATCCGCCACAACGTTTGCTTTCCCCGGATGATAGAGAATTTCACAGTCGTAGTCTTTGAGTAACTCCATCCAACGTCTCTGCCTCATATTCAATTCCTTCTGTGTGAAGAAATACTTCAAACTCTTGTGGTCGGTATAAATAGTACATTTCACCCCATAAAGATAATGACGCCATATCTTTAATGCAAAAATAACCGCCGCAAGCTCCAAATCATGGACGGGATAGTTAATCTCATGAATCTTCAACTGACGTGAAGCATAAGCAATAACTTTCCCTCTTTGCATGAGAACACACCCAAGACCAACATATGAAGCATCGGAATAGACCACAAGATCATCGGGTCCATCCGGTAAAGTTAACACCGGTGCTTGAGTTAGTCTTGTCTTCAACTCCTGAAACGCCTTTTCTTGTTCGTCACCCCATACAAACTTAGTATCCTTCTTTGTAAGCTTTGTCAAAGATGAAGCAATCTTGGCAAAGTCTTGAATAAACCTCCTGTAATAACCGGCTAAACCAAGAAAACTTCTAACCTCAGTTGGAGTCTTGGGTGGACTCCATTTCATAACCGCCTGAATTTTGGAAGGATCGACATGTATACCATTAGCATTCACCACATGCCCCAAGAATTGGACTTCACGTAACCAAAAGTCACATTTTGAAAATTTGGCATACAATTTCTCCTTACGAAGCGTTTCAAGAACTTCACGCAAATGACATGCGTGATCAGCTTCGTTCTTGAAATAGATAAGTATGTCATCAATAAACACAATGACTGACCTATCTAACATAGTGTAAGCCCCATAACTTCCACATGTATGACATGTGTTTAAAACGACATCAAAGTTTAGGTCCCAGATTTTTTATCAAACCGACAAATGTAATTAACACCATAAACACCTCATTTACACACAACTTTACAAAATAATTGATGTTAGTTAAACATTCAATAACAAAAATTACATTTGAGTTATCACCAAAAACCTTTGTTTAACACCAACAAAGAAAAACCACAAAAAGTGTTTGATCCGAATCCCTGCGAGGCAAACCGATCACGACCCCGTTCACCCCTTCCGTTCACCTGAAACACCATAATTAAGTCACCATTAGTTCATTAGAACTAAGTAAGATCACCATGCCCGACCACACGAGCTTACATGACCCAAAAAGTCAATTTTGGTCAAATTTTACTCGGGGCGTATGGTTTAGGCGTATCTGGGGCGTATCACAGACAAAATCCAAATGTTGAGCTGAAGGAGGCGTATGATACGCCCCCCCCAGGCGTATCATACGCCGGGCACCACCTGCACGGCTATTTTCGCTGTTTTAAGCCATCTTAACCCCTTTCGCTCAAATACGACCGTTCCAATACCCCCATAAACATTATATAACACCATATAATCATATTAAACACCTTAGTTCACCAAATTATAACCATCATAGTCATAATATCAAACGATTTACTAACGGGTCGTTTGCACCCAAAACTCCATTGAAATCTTATTCCACAAGATTTCTCAAGTTAAGTAAACCACACCACTTGTGTTTTACTAACTTGATTACACCCAACAAAGAACATTCACACACCATGTGAATAATTCAATGTTATGATCACACCACTTGTGATTCAAAACACCAATTTTAGTTGAATTCAATTACAATTCACACACCTTGTGAATTAAGTTAAATCATTCAACACACATACAAATTAACACCAAGTAAATCATGAACTAGCATTAAAACACCATACCAACAAAAATCAAGCAACATATATCACCTATTGCTTATCATTGTCTATCAACAAACACCAAAATCATCAATTCACCAGAAAGTCAATCTTCCACAACATATTCATTATTGCATAACACCATTACACATAACAAATAGAAGATTGGGTGACTTACCTTGTTCCAACGTGCTATCCTCTATAACCAATTCCTTCCCGGGTCGTTTGGTTTCACCCACACCTTCACTATCAATTCCTATTATCACAACTAATAGGTTTAATATAAAGTTTGACCACAATTAGTCAACATACACCCCAATGTCAACATTTTCAATCTAATTTGTTTCCAATTGACCCTTAACCATATCAATTCACCATTGTTGATGTTATAAACCCACATAATTCACATCACCATTGGTTTAAACCAATTTTAAGTTAAATACCCTACTTGGCATTTCATCAAACACCTTGTATGCACAAATTCATGTGCTAATGATCATTCATCATTAAAACACCTATGTAGCTCCATTATTATGTTTAAAAATGATCAATCTCAACAATTTCACCACAAACTACAATAATATAGTGAATATCATCAAATCCCCACCTTTAAACACTACTTTACACACCATGTTCATCAACTCCATGAAAACCCCAATTCCCCCATTTTCATAACATGTAAATCATGAAAGAAAACAATCAAAAGTTGTTCCTATATGATTATCAACATCATTAACAACATTTGACACTCTCAAAACACCAAATTTGAGAGTTTTACCCATCAAACCCACACCCCCTATGGAAACCCACGAAAATCCCATCAAAAACACCCAAAAATCTTACCTAGATGTTGTTTGATGCAAGAGGAACTCCAATTTATACTTGCATTCAAGATCAAGCTATGAATCATGCACCAATTTGAAGGATTTCCAGAATTTTAAGCTTTCTCCTTGTCTTCCCTTCTCTTTCACGTTTTCCAGCACACACACACACACATAAAAGTGTGAAATGTTGACCAAGTCAACATTTAACCCCTCTTTTAAGCCAAGTTTCATCTATTGGCAGTTTTGGTCCCTCTATTACTAGTTAAAACTAACTAGTTACAACTAACTAAGTTAAGTTAGTAAACACCCAACATATTGTTAAAATAAACAAACACTCTTAAAACACCCACCAATTTGTTATAATTAACAAATATTAATAAAACACCCATCAAATTAAATAAACACAATCATACACCAATTATGCTTAATTTATAATATTTCACCAAAATGGGATGTTACAAATTCTCCCCTCCTTAATAAGGTTTCGTCCCCGAAACCTCATCACACCTCAAACAGTAAAGGATAAATTTTCCGCATTTCATCCTTCGACTCCCACGTATCATCAGGACCCTGCATGTTCTTCCATTATACCATCTCCTGGTTAATCGTCTTATTCCGAAGTTGCTTGACTTTCCTATCCAATACAGCAACCGGTTTCTCAATATAATTGAGCTTATCATCATTCACCAAATCTTTCAATCTCACATAAACCGATTCGTCCGCCAAGCACTTTCGCAGATAAGACACGTGGAACGTATTGTGAATTCCACTCAACTCCTCTGGTAGCTCTAAGCGATAGGCAGCCTCGCCAATCCGAGCTATAATCTTAAATTGCCCAATAAACCGTGGACTAAATTTCCCCCGCTTCCGAAAACAAATAAATCCCTTCTAAGGAGAGACCTTTAGTAACACAAAGTCTCCCACTTGGAATTCGATCGGTCTCCCGTACACATCCCATTCCTAAGGTCTTAAATCGCCTTCAAATGAATTTGGATTACATCAATCCATTCATTTATCATTTTAACCACCTACTTAACTACATGTTCTTATTATCCACCCTCTTCCCAACTCCTGGAATATACTATATACTCCATATAGTATTTCTTACAGGATCATTATACACCTGGAATGATAATCGTTCTTAAACAAGAACTCCTTCAAGGGTAGACAGTCATCGCAACTACCCCCAATCACCAACTATGCACACCCATAACATATCCTCACAGGCCTGAATGGTTCTTTATCTTTGACCATCAGTGTGAAGATAATACGTCATGCACAACAACAGTTTCGTGTACATTCTTAATATAATAGAATTCCTGGGTAAACACGAAACGAACGCTTTTAGTCAACCTGCCCACGATGAACAAATAATACCAAATAACACCATTAAGCATTGATAAGGTTCACACCACATGTGAATTCTCATCAAGTCACCCTTCTAATTTAATCGTCTAAACATGCTAATAACACCTTTCTTTCACCAAAATCCTCACATTAAGGAATCACACTACTTGTGATTACCCACATAAATCCACCCACAATAAGTTAACATCTTAACCATCAACTCTAGATATGGTTATTCTTTCATTTGCACCTAAACTCCTCTTACTTATAATTACCACAAACACATCTGCTACTTAGATATCACACGCCCTTGTAATTTATCTAATAGCACACGATGTTATAGAGTTTCACACCACTTGTGAATTATCTACATCGATTTACACCCGACAATAATTATAATTTATGTTCGAATCTAGTTTACAAACTAACAGATTCATTTCTCCCAACCATAAACTCCTAAATAATGTCCATAATCTTATGGATCATCCCCAAGCGTTCTCCTATCTTTTTAAAAGATAAACTCAACCATCTGTAATATCAACACACGCATACAGATCATTTTTACCTCTTTCTGTTCAAACATCACAACACATACACATCTATATATAATCATAGATGTTCACACCAATCTATAAACATATATCATTTACCACATATTTCAAACAGGCACACCAGTTAACATAATCAAATGTTTATAGTCACCACTCCCTAGTTAAGACACTCTTGTCAAAACCTTTAACATTTCATAACGACACTATGTGTCAAAACCCTAGACATCATGTCTAAACCGTTAAACTTTTATAAATGACAGCTTGTCATTACCAAGTTTTATTCTCCCCATGGCATTCATGCCAAATTGTTTACAATTCTTTTCTCACCATCCCCCGTCCTTTGCCCAAGTCTATACACCTTCACTTTCTTGTTGCATCGAAGAAGCTTATATATAGGGTATACGTAAGGCATACACCCAGCCACCAACCCAACACCTCTTCAGTACAACATGATCATGGCATTGTTAGTTTCTTGGTTTTAGAGAAATATATTCCTCCTAACCATACAATTTGTCCAAAGTTTTCACTCACATGAAACGTATTCATTAACTTAGGACTAAACTCCACCCCATGTACTTCACACCCATAGTACACGCATATAAGAAATTATGACACATCATACAATACATACTTGTAGAGTGTACACTTTCTTAACAATTTAATTAAGGATAATCAACATATCCTATTACGCCTATCTTTCATTATTTACACCAAACAACATGTGACTCGTATTTTCAACAAGTCATCACACACATGTGATTCAATTTACGACCACCAAATTCGCACGACATGCGGTTTTTAACACCACACCAAACACAAACACGCCTTTCTGGCTCAATATAACATACACAAGTGTGGTCATACATTCTCCTATTGTCAATCAATATACTAATTTCACCTAGTATTAACTTGATTAACTACACATTTTAACACCACATTCATATAAAAATGTCTACACCACTTGTAGATCATCTAAATCAGAATTTAATTTTACAAGGTTTATACAACAAACCATTGCCAACATAAAAACCACCCAAATTTTATAGTTTCACCCAAAATTAGCTCCCACCCGCATGTGAATTACCCTTTATGCCACATGAATGTGAAATTATACGCCAAACCCAATGCCATTCCAAATGGTCTTACATGCCACACTCAAATTCACATAATAATGCATATTCCACATGCGTAATAACAACTACCTTTTTTTTTAACACCATTTACTCCATATCATTACTACCAAGACTCACAAATTTATGGTCTTACACGATAATTTCAATGCCCCTCACCAGTGATCTTAAATAATATTCCACACGAATGTGGTTTTCCCCAATGCCACACAACTGTGGACTTACATGTAATTCCACACATCTGTGGATTCACCCCAATTCTAGTGTCAGTTATCAATTAACATACAATGACACTAATTCTAGTTACGCATACAACACATAACAATAAACTACCACGACACATGAAAATCATATTCATAGCTCTTTAAAACACCAATAAAGTGTTAGAACATAAAATCACCAAGTAAAAGTCAAATTTCACCCAATTTCTTTGAGACCTCCTTTTTTTTTTCCAAATATTCTCAAGGTAGGTAATCACACCACTTGTGATTTACCTAAACACCATAAAATTCACCATGGGAAGTTCACACCACTTGTGAATCAACCCATCTCCAAATTCACACCCGTTGTGAATTGTTTGACTAATCTTAGTCAAATTTCAAATAAGAAGTTCACACCACTTGTGAATCATTCTTATTTCTCCGCACCAATGGAAAACATACAAATTTACAATAACTAAGAAAAATGTAAAACCTATTGCACGTTATTGACAAACAACAAATACACAAACACCAATTTTGAATTGTTTGACCATTTTCAGTCAAACTTCTAATAAGAAGTTCACACCCCTTGTGAATCAATCTTATTTCACCACACCACTTGTAAACTGACTCCATAACAATAACTAAGTAAATATAACACTTATTGCATGTTATTGTCATACACCCAAAATGCAAACACCCATTCACTGATTTCAACATCTAATGTATATTCCACATACATTACTTACACATACACACCTATATGCATAAAACCAAATAATCATATCAAGTATAATAGGTGGGTGACTTACATGACAATCCCACACCACATAACCATGGACTTGTAAATTTTCACCCGCAAGTGAATTCTCCCCAATGCCACACACATGTGGACTTTCATAAGTTTTCACCCGAAAGTGAATTCTCACCAATGCCACACATCTGTGGACTTACATAAATTTTCACCCGAAAGTGAAAGTCTCCCAATGCCACACACCCGTGGACTTACAAGAATTTTCACCCGAAAGTGAAATCTCCCAATGCCACACACCCGTGGACTTACAAGAATTTTCACCCGAAGGTGAATTTTCACCAATTCCACACACCAGTGGACTTGCATGAATTTTCACCCGAAGGTGAAGTCTCCCAATGCCACACACCCGTGGACTTACATGAAAATTTCACCCGAAAGTGAAGTCCTCCTAATGCCACACACCTGTGGACTTATATGAAAAATTCACACAACATATCTCATACCACATATCTCAACTAATAAATTTCAGAGACCATTATAAGTATTTACAACATACTTATACATTCTCTGGTTGATTAGTAAACAATTTACTACTCCCGTACCTCCTATTCCATAGCCAGATTTGAGTTGACTCTGTTAAAGTCATGTTCATGTAATGAGGGTAATATTATACTGGCCAGGCATAATAATACAATCATCCCATGCTCATTTCCATAACTTCATCAACCCACATCATGATCAAGATTGTTATTAACACAAAATAATTACAACAAAACACCAATGTTAAAAATATTAAGGTAATCATATCACCTAATATTACCTTAACTCCATCTCACCATATTATATCTAAAAATTTTGGTTTAGCAACAAATTCACACCAATCACCATTAAACATAACAACTAAGGTAAACAAACCACAAACTTGTTACCTTAATCCCCCGGCTTCGTGATCGGATCTCGGATCAAACAATACTCCCCATATCAAAAGCACAACGATTTGAGTTCAAGTGTTCGCGACACCCTTGAATCCCTCAAATCAATGGCTCTGATGCCAACTTGTAAGCCCCATAACTTCCACATGTATGACATGTGTTTAAAACGACATCAAAGTTTAGGTCCCAGATTTTTTATCAAACCGACAAATGTAATTAACACCATAAACACCTCATTTACACACAACTTTACAAAATAATTGATGTTAGTTAAACATTCAATAACAAAAATTACATTTGAGTTATCACCAAAAACCTTTGTTTAACACCAACAAAGAAAAACCACAAAAAGTGTTTGATCCGAATCCCTGCGAGGCAAACCGATCACGACCCCGTTCACCCCTTCCGTTCACCTGAAACACCATAATTAAG
Source organism: Mikania micrantha (assembly GCA_009363875.1). Lineage (NCBI taxonomy): Eukaryota > Viridiplantae > Streptophyta > Magnoliopsida > Asterales > Asteraceae > Mikania > Mikania micrantha. The sequence continues at coordinate 85,734,314 of CM018696.1, forward strand.
TCACCATTAGTTCATTAGAACTAAGTAAGATCACCATGCCCGACCACACGAGCTTACATGACCCAAAAAGTCAATTTTGGTCAAATTTTACTCGGGGCGTATGGTTTAGGCGTATCTGGGGCGTATCACAGACAAAATCCAAATGTTGAGCTGAAGGAGGCGTATGATACGCCCCCCCCCAGGCGTATCATACGCCGGGCACCACCTGCACGGCTATTTTTGCTGTTTTAAGCCATCTTAACCCCTTTCGCTCAAATACGACCGTTCCAATACCCCCATAAACATTATATAACACCATATAATCATATTAAACACCTTAATTCACCAAATTATAACCATCATAGTCATAATATCAAACGATTTACTAACGGGTCGTTTGCACCCAAAACTCCATTGAAATCTTATTCCACAAGATTTCTCAAGTTAAGTAAACCACACCACTTGTGTTTTACTAACTTGATTACACCCAACAAAGAACATTCACACACCATGTGAATAATTCAATGTTATGATCACACCACTTGTGATTCAAAACACCAATTTTAGTTGAATTCAATTACAATTCACACACCTTGTGAATTAAGTTAAATCATTCAACACACATACAAATTAACACCAAGTAAATCATGAACTAGCATTAAAACACCATACCAACAAAAATCAAGCAACATATATCACCTATTGCTTATCATTGTCTATCAACAAACACCAAAATCATCAATTCACCAGAAAGTCAATCTTCCACAACATATTCATTATTGCATAACACCATTACACATAACAAATAGAAGATTGGGTGACTTACCTTGTTCCAACGTGCTATCCTCTATAACCAATTCCTTCCCGGGTCGTTTGGTTTCACCCACACCTTCACTATCAATTCCTATTATCACAACTAATAGGTTTAATATAAAGTTTGACCACAATTAGTCAACATACACCCCAATGTCAACATTTTCAATCTAATTTGTTTCCAATTGACCCTTAACCATATCAATTCACCATTGTTGATGTTATAAACCCACATAATTCACATCACCATTGGTTTAAACCAATTTTAAGTTAAATACCCTACTTGGCATTTCATCAAACACCTTGTATGCACAAATTCATGTGCTAATGATCATTCATCATTAAAACACCTATGTAGCTCCATTATTATGTTTAAAAATGATCAATCTCAACAATTTCACCACAAACTACAATAATATAGTGAATATCATCAAATCCCCACCTTTAAACACTACTTTACACACCATGTTCATCAACTCCATGAAAACCCCAATTCCCCCATTTTCATAACATGTAAATCATGAAAGAAAACAATCAAAAGTTGTTCCTATATGATTATCAACATCATTAACAACATTTGACACTCTCAAAACACCAAATTTGAGAGTTTTACCCATCAAACCCACACCCCCTATGGAAACCCACGAAAATCCCATCAAAAACACCCAAAAATCTTACCTAGATGTTGTTTGATGCAAGAGGAACTCCAATTTATACTTGCATTCAAGATCAAGCTATGAATCATGCACCAATTTGAAGGATTTCCAGAATTTTAAGCTTTCTCCTTGTCTTCCCTTCTCTTTCACGTTTTCCAGCACACACACACACACATAAAAGTGTGAAATGTTGACCAAGTCAACATTTAACCCCTCTTTTAAGCCAAGTTTCATCTATTGGCAGTTTTGGTCCCTCTATTACTAGTTAAAACTAACTAGTTACAACTAACTAAGTTAAGTTAGTAAACACCCAACATATTGTTAAAATAAACAAACACTCTTAAAACACCCACCAATTTGTTATAATTAACAAATATTAATAAAACACCCATCAAATTAAATAAACACAATCATACACCAATTATGCTTAATTTATAATATTTCACCAAAATGGGATGTTACACATAGGACGACAAACCCGATTCATCAAGTCCATGAACGCCGCCGGTGCGTTAGTTAACCCAAAGGACATCACAAGAAACTCATAATGCCCATACCTCGTACGAAAAGCCGTCTTTGGAATATCTTCCTCTCTCACCTTCAACTGATGGTATCCCGATCGAAGGTCAATCTTAGAAAACCATGAAGCACCTTGTAATTGGTCAAAGAGGTCATCAATCCTAGGTAATGGATACCTATTCTTCACCGTGACCTTGTTCAACTCCCGATAATCTATACACATTCTGAAGCTCCCATCTTTCTTCTTGACAAATAATACCGGTGCACCCCAAGGTGAGATGCTCGGACGAATAAAACCCATGTCAAGAAGTTCTTGCAACTGATTCATCATCTCTTGCAATTCAGATGGCGCCAAACGATATGGAGCCTTAGCAATAGGTTTAGCCCCGGGCACCAAATCAATTCGGAACTCCACATCCCTTTCGGGAGGTAATCCCGGTAGTTCATCCGGAAAAACATCCGAAAAATCACGAACTATAGGAATGTCTTCTATCAACTTCACTCCTTTCTCCGAATCCACCACATAAGCAAGAAACGATCGTCCACCATTGTTCAAATATTTCATAGCTTCGATTAAAGAACATAAGATCATGCCACCACGTTTCTCCCCACGAATACACACCTCATGTCCACTAGGAGACATCAATTGAATAATCTTATGTTTGCACACAATGTTGGCCCCGTGAGCCGAAAGCCAATCCATCCCAACCACCGCATCGAACTCCCCCAATACCATAGGTATCAAATCAATATCAAAATCCTCCCCATCGATTGTTAATTTACATTTTCGATAAATATCACAAACTAGAAAGCATTTAGAATCCGCTATTTCTATTTCTAGAGGCACCGACAATTTCTCAACAACAAAAGACGAATGGTGTACAAAATTCGTAGACACAAATGATCTACTAGCCCCCGAATCAAATAAAATGTAAGCAGGCAAGGTATTGATGAAGAAAGTACCTGTCACCACATCAGGTGTGACTTTAGCTTCCTCCGCAGTGATTTGAAAGGCCCTACCCTTGGGTTTGGGTACCTCCACCTTCTTCCCACTTCCTTGCCCCTTAAAAGATCGATTTTCTCCTCCACCAAATCCAGCCCCCTTAAGTTCCGGACATTCACTCCGAATATGCCCCGGTTTGTAGCAATTATAACATAAATTCAACGGGCTCGAGCATTGATTAGCAAGATGACCTTGCTTCCCACACTTGTAGCAAGATAAGGGTCGTACCGAACAATCACCCATGTGGTCTTTCCCACATTTAGTACAATGCTTAACTCCCTTACTTGAGTGGAACTTTGTAGGTGAGTTAGAGAACTTCCCCTTTTTAGACGACCCCATCTCCTTCTCCACCTTCCGCTTTTCACCGCGGTCTTCCTGTCGCTTTAACTCCAACTCGCGCTCCCGAGCACAATCAATAAGTTCCGCCAATGTCTCACACTTTGATGGTGTAAGAAATTCGCGATACTTGGCATTCAACATACTGTGGTATCGATTGATCCACATCCGCTCCGTTTGTAACAAATCAGGACAAAATCTAGCTTTGTCATAGAAGATGGCGGTAATCGTATCAATACTTTCCTCCTTATGTCTCATATGAAGGAATTCTTCAGTGATTCTGTCAATCGCCGCCTGCGGACAGAACCGTTTAAGGAACAACTCCTTAAAATCCTCCCATTTCAGATTTTTAATGCCATCCCTACCCTTCTCCTTTCGAAGAAGCTCCCACCAATCCTTTGCTCTTTCGCGCAACTGATTCCCCGCAAAGATCACCTCATCTTCCGGGTCACAATGGCTCGTCTCGAACGTGCCCTCCATGTCTGTTATCCACCGTTGACTCTGTAATGGGTCAACTTCACCCTTAAATTCGCTTGGCTTGCAAGCTACAAACTCCTTGTAAGTTACTTTCTTTGGAGTTCGTTCCCCATCTCGCCCCCCTCTGAGATTTGCAAACTCCTGTTGAATAAATTCCCTCATGGAGGCTTGCAGACCCTCCATATGGTGAGGAATCGAAGCTTCCAATGCTTTTGCCACCTCTTCTCTCACCATAGTTTGCAATTCAGTGAAATTAGTTTCATGACCTCCACCATCATTAATGTTATCACCACCAGCCATTCTACGGCTGAAACAAGTTATGCGATACATTAGTTTTGCTATATAGTTCATACAACTAAACACACCATGAAATATGAACTTAAAAGCATCACAACATCAATCTCTTAACACCTTACCTAATATTCATAACCATATTATGAATTGGTTCCATCAAGGTCATATCTATGTCAAGAATATAATCTTATGTTGGCCAGACATAACACTATACACTTCACATATCCAATTCCTTAACTTCACCTCCCCATAACATGACTAAGAAATTCGGTTCAACAAGCAAATTCACACCAAACACCAATAAACATATATAACTAAGGTAAACAATACACAAACTTGTTACCTTAAACCCCCGGCTTCGTGATCGGATCTCGGATCAAACAACATTCCCCATATCAAGAGCACAACGATTTGAGTTCAAGTGTTCGCGACGCACTTGAATCCCTCAAACCAATGGCTCTGATACCAACTTGTAAGACCCAAACCCACCAACACATGCCACGTGTGTTTAAACGACAAATGAAAATAGGTCCCAGATTTTTCAAACCAACAAATGTAATTAACACCATAAACACCTCATTTACACACGACTTTACAAAATAATTGATGTTAGTTAAACATTCAATAACAAAAATTACATTTGAGTTATCACCAAAAACCTTTGTTAAACACCAACAAAGAAAAACCACCAAAACGTGTTTGATCCGAATCCTTGCGAGGCAAACCGATCACAACCCCGTTCAACCCTTCCGTTCACCTGAAACACCATAATTAAGTCACCATTAGTTCATTAGAACTAAGTAAGATCACCTTGCCCGACCACACGAGCTTACATGACCCAAAAAGTCAATTTTGGTCAAATTTTACTCGGGGCGTATGGTTTAGGCGTATCTGGGGCGTATCACAGACAAAATCCAAATGTTGAGCTGAAGGAGGCGTATGATACGCCCCCCCCAGGCGTATCATACGCCGGGCATCACCTGCACATCAATTTTTGCTGTTTTAAGCCATCTCAACCCCTTTCGCTCAAATACGACCGTTCCAATACCCCCATAAACATTATATAACACCATATAATCATATTAAACACCTTAATTCACCAAATTATAACCATCATGGTCATAATATCAAACGATTTACTAACGGGTCGTTTGCACCCAAAACTCCTTTGAAATCTTATTCCACAAGATTTCTCAAGATAAGTAAACCACACCACTTGTGTTTTACAAACTTGATTACACCCAACAAGGAACATTCACACACCATGTGAATAATTCAATGTCATGATCACACCACTTGTGAATCAAAACACCAATTTGAGTTGACTTCAATTACAATTCACACACCTTGTGAGATAATTCAAATCCTTCAACACACATACAAATTAACACCAAATCAATCATGAACTAGTATTGAAACACCATGTTTACAATAATCAAGCAACATATATCACCTATTGCTTACTATTGTCTAACAACAAGTACTAGTTCACCTATTCCCCATAAAGTCAAATCTTCAACAACATTCATACATGTACACACCTTTACACATAATAAGTAGAAGATTTAGGTGACTTACCTTGTTCCAACGCGCTATCCTCTATAACCAATTCCTTCCCGTGTCGTTTGATTTCACCCACACCTTCACTATCAATTCCTATTATCACAACTAATAGGTTTAATATAAAGTTTGACCACAATTAGTCAACATACACCCCTTTCACCCCAATGTCAACATTTTCAATCTAATTTGTTTCCAATTGACCCCTAACCATATCAATTCACCATTATTGATGTTATAAACTCACATAATTCACATCACCATTGGTTTTAAACCAATTTTAAGTTAAATACCCTACTTGGCATTTCATCAAACACCTTGTATGCACAAGTTCATGTGCTAATGATCATTCATCATTAAAACACCTATGTAACTCCATTATTATGTTTAAAAATGATCAATCTCAACAATTTCACCACAAAATACAACAATATAGTGAATATCATTAAATCCCCACATTTAAACACTACTTTATACACCATGTTCATCAACTCCATGAAAACCCCAATTCCCCCATTTTCATGACATGTAGATCATGAAAGAAAACAATCAAAAGTTGTTCCTATATGATTATCAACATCATTAACAACATTTGACACTCTCAAAACACCAAATTTGAGAGTTTTACCCATCAAACCCACACCCCCCATGATGACCCACGAAAATCCCATCAAAAACACCCAAAAATCTTACCTAGATGTTGTTTGATGCAAGGAGAACTCCAATTTCAACTTGCATTCAAGATCAAACCATGAACCAAGCACCAATTTGATCAATCTTGTGTTTTTGTGTTTTCTCTTCCTTTGCTCCTCTCTTGAACGACACACACATAAAAGAATAAATGGGGATTTTGACCAAAGTCAAGATCTTATCCCTCTTTCATGCCAATTTTGCCTATTTGACAACTTTGGTCCCTCAACCTTTTAAATTAGCTAACTACTTAATCAACATAATCAAGTTAATTACTAGTTAACTCAAAAACCCCCAAATATTATTAAAACACCCACCGAAATAAAATACAAATAATTTTACGCCAATTATATTATATTTTAATATTTCCCAAAATGGGTCGTTACAGCTTTTACCTACACATACTAAGTGTGAGTAAAGACTCAAATTTCTTGTAGTGTCACACCCCCAAATTCCCACGTGTGGAGTCAGTCCCCATGGGTGTGACGTGGCCAGAATCGCAGCTCATGGTCATATAAAACATTCTATATGCGTTTTCAAAATACGATGTTTGACATATGCACAACCAAACAGTTTAATAAATAAGCAGCGGAAATTACAATAGTTATGCAGCGGAAAATAATATGTTTGACATGCAGCGGAAAATAAATTGTCAGAACTACATGATTTAAATACATAAGGTAAATTGTTTGTTTTCAAAGATCATAATATGAATACACATGATCCTATGCTCGTTCCTTATGTGCATCCTGAATTCCATATGCCTGTTAGTTACCTGAGAATACAAGTTTAAGAAAAAGTGTCAACACAATGGTTGGTGAGTTCACATGTTTTGATATACATAGATAGTAAGAAAACATGTGTCATGCTGTTTATTAAAATGTTAGTCCCGAGCCCTAGGCTCCAAGTGTCAGTGCGTCACTACCGAACTAGACTTGTTAGTCCTTGCCTCCGCTATGTCTCGTAATAACATAGCAAGATAGGTCGAGATTTCACGTGTCCCGACATTCAGTCAGTATTGTGCCACGTGGGGTTCGTCACACCCAAATAGATCTATTCAAACTCACCTCGTTGTTTGTACATTAACGGTAAGACTTTGTGAGGGCTTGTTACGATTACAACACTTAATGTTTGTCTAATAAACCAGCATACACAAATAATGTTTGTATAGTAATAGTGTTTGACTCGATTCAACAAGTATTCTCCCCCTATTGAAAAGCTTGTAAATGAGTAAACAGGGGCCGTAAACTCACCTCAGTAATGATTGGAAATAAATGCGTAAGCACCTACTGGAAAAGCGTGACGGTCACCGGCTACCTATATCGTATACCATACGTGAGTTCTTGTAAGTGACCGTGTTTCGTGTTCGTGCTTGTGTTTGTGCTCAACAACCCTCGGTTGTTATGTTTGTCCGTGTCGGTCCACATTGACCGTGTTTGCTCATGTTGGTCCACATTGACCATGTTTGACCGTGTTAAGTCAACGACCCGTTGGTGAACCGTGTGTCGGTTGTGATTCGTGTAACATTCGTGCTTGTGCTCGTCGTGTGCGAAACGCGCAAGTCGCGTTCATGGACAACTTACTATTTATAGTAAGTTTCCATTTATTGCAAGTTCTACAACACATATCGTTTTTAAAGTTCTAGCATGCTCGTTAATCCTACGTGATCATGTTAACACATAACACAGTATCATAGGCGGTCAAATAATCATACAAGTCATCTTTGCATATAAAAGTTTCCTAAAAAGGAAAGTTTCTAAATTTAGCATGCTCATCATCGGAAACCATCTAACTTAACATGCAATAGTTATACCGAGTCATATTAAGTCATTTAGCAAGTACGTAGCATACATAACATTTCTAAATCGATATATTACAAAATAAAGTTACTAAAAATAGTAACTATGACTAATATCCTTCCAAATGATCATTCAAAGCATATCTAGTCCATCATTATATCAAACATCATCATATACGACCATTTAACATCTCCTAATCATGCCAATCTAGACCAAATCATCATCTATCAAGGTTTAGGCCACAAAAGTTACTAAATATAGTAACTCGGCCAAATATGACCACATTCATATCCCAAATCAATCTCTAAGCATTATAATCATCATATTATCATTCTAATAACAAATCCATACTCATACATGTTCATAATATCATCCATAGCATCATGTGGTAACATAAAAGTTACTATATATGTCAACTTCTTCAAATAATCGCATTTTGGCCATTTAACTATAATAGATTATGAGACATATCATCCATAACACCAATAATCATTTATGAACATCCAAGATCATCTAACAAATCTTAGATCGTGCATGCATGCAAGTATATCATCATCTATGATCGATTTATGCATAATGACATATATACAACTTCATGGATCATCATAAAACTTCATCAAATCATCTTAGATCATTAATAAACATATTAGAATCAACAAACCCAGATTCAAAGCTCGTGTATGTGCAATATATGTGCTTGCATGTGTGTTCAAAGGCATGCATGTGAGTGTAGAGGTGTTTTTAAGCTATTAGAGATGCAAGGCTACCTTCTAGAGCTCTAAGAAGGTAAGAATGGTGATGATATCAGTCCCCCAAGCTCCTGGATTGACGAATAGAGCAGATTCAAGAAGATGGTGGTGGGTTCAAGCTCCAATGTCTCTTCTTCCAAATCTCCAAGCCTCAACCTTCAAGTCTTGAGCTTCAATATGGCCTTCAATGGCTTCCAAATGGGTGTTGCAGGTGATATGGGAGAGATATGGTCGAGGAAAATCGTGTAGAACCGGAAGTAATGAGTGAAAAGTGTAGGGTAGCCATCATTGGTCTTGGTTTTATAAGATTTTGGCGTCTAGGAAGCGTCGCGTACCGCCAAGAGGGGCAAAAAGCTGCTCAGCGTACCGCGATGGATTTCGAGGTTCAAAATCCCCCGCCCATCCGTCGCGCACCGCCATGGACCTCTCCAGGGTCCTTAGCGTACCGTGACGGGTCCCGGAAGAGCCCAATAGGCCCAATTTCAATGATTTGACTCGTTCTTCGCCGTTTGCACGCTTACGGACTATCATTCGACCTCGTTTGAACTTCCAAATTCAATGTTTGAGTGTTTTGTGAGGTTTCCAGTGTTTTGTTACACGATGTGCTAAACGTTCACCAACGTTCGTGTTTTCTTAGACACGTGTGTGCGCATTGCGATAATTCTCCGAATTATCGTGTTTGTGTCAGTGTTCGTACTGTCATGCCACGTGTACAAATATCAATTAAATAAACATTAAATAAAAATAAATGCTGACCTGGATTTTACGGGGTGTCACATTCTATATCCTTTACCAAACGGTGTACCTTGGTAAACAGTGGGAAAATGTTGGATAATCTGCCATATTTCCTCTCTGGTTGGCTCCGGAATATGTCTTACACGTGACACAGTTGTATTTTTCAAAAAAACTATTTTTATCTTTTCTGAAACAGTGTCTAGAGGGAAGATGTTGTCTATGACAGTCAAACCAACATGGTTTTCCTCCTAATGACAAATTATCCAACATTTGGGGGTGCACAATGCCAGGAGGGGATCCAGGTGGATAAGCACTAAAGCAGGGCGTCGCAAGTTGTGGGTGTCGGCGAAGGGGGCTGTCGGTCGCTGGTCGAGGAACGGAAGAAGGGGGTGCACAGTGCCGAAGAACGGGAAAAGGGAACTTTAGGGTTTGAACATTTTAGGGGTGATGCCTATGGGAATGGAAAGTCACATATGTGAGTCTTCAAATGTTTAAAAATAAAAGATTAATTTAAAAAAAGAAATAATGTTAAATAAAATAGTAATCGTCGGAAATGTGTCGTAAATACCTACACATTTTCAACACAATAGACATTTCCAAAATAATAATTTAAATAAAAAGGGTGCCGTCGAAAATGCGTCGGAAATTCCGACTAATTTGTGACGCAAAATAATTTAGATAATATAAAAATTTATTATTGTTGTTGTTTTCATTATATTTGTTTTGGTTAAAAAAATATTATTATTATTTAATTAAAATAAATATTTTTTAAGGATATAAGTATTATTATTACTATTAATTAATTAAAAAAATTATTATTGTTGTTTCTAATATTTTAAGTTAATGAAATGATTATACGTTGTACGGTGCTAAGCATTATCGACATTTAGAACTTGTTTGTTATTTCTCAAGTTTCAAAAATTAGTTTTTTATTTCTTCTTTTATATAACTTAATGATAAGTGGAATACATTCATTTTACAAAATTATACACCTTGTGCCCTTATGATAACGTGTATATCATCATAACTTAATACTTAAATGTTTTTTTATAATTCTTTAGTATAATGCAATACACTTATGTATATAAGTGTGGAAACATATAACTTTGTGAAACTGAAATATGTAACATATGAAGACGTTATACAACAAATAAAAAAATGACGTTTGCATATTCGGAAATAGAAAACAATACTTATAACTATAATCTATTTTATGTTTTTTGAGACTCAAACGTCGTTTTTCTTCGATCCATCTTTTGTACGACTTCCATATATATGAAATATGTTAGTTTAATGAACTTATACATAAAATACACCAATATATGCACATTTGTACCGTTAGACCTCATTGCCTAATAACTATTTAATTATTCTAAATATGTGGTTGTAATGATACACATATATATATATACGAAACATTATAATATGAAGAAGTTTATGAAATAAAAATATTTCATTAATTGATAAAGAAGTTTAAAAAAATATTGCAGACATGTAGCCGATGTTTGAGCAATGTAAATCAAAAGAAATACTTAATCGAAATGTTTATTTTAAAACTTATTTGCAAATAAATTAACTATTCGCTAGAATTGCATTGCATCTTACGACCATTTGTAAAACATGATATTTTATAAAAAAGTAAGTTCATTCCCTAATAACTATTTAACCATTTGAAGTTTGTGTCGGAACTTCCATCACTTTTGTGACACATTATAAAAATACGGTTCTCAAACTAAAAACAATTAATTTAAAATAAGTTCCCGTTGGAAACGCATCATAAATTCCGAAACTTTTGGGACGATATTTCATATTTTTTAAAAAAATAAATATTCTAATATTGTGTCAAAAATGCGTCGGAAGGTCCATCACATTTGAGACACATTTTAAAATTACATTTTCAAAGGAATAACAACTTATTTAAAATAAGTTATTGTCGGAAATGCGTCGGAAATTTCCGACCCATTTGTGTCGCAATACATTTTAAAAATAAAAATTTAAATATTTATAATTTGTATCGGAAATGCGTTGGAACTTCCATCACATTTGCGACACATTTTAAAATACGGTTTTTAAATGGATAACAATTTATTTACAATAAGTTATTGTCGGAAATGTGTCGGAAATTCAGACACATTTGTGACGGAATACATTTTTAAAAATAAAAATTTTAAAATTGATAGTTTGCATCGGAACTTCCGACCCATTTGTGACTTAATACATTTTTAAAAATAAAAATTTTAAAATTGATAGTTTGCGTCGGAACTTTCGACACATTTGCGACGTTATAAACTTTTGAAAATAAAAATTTAAAAATTGATAGTTTGCGTCGGAACTGAGTCTGAACTTCCATCACATTTGCGACAGATTTTAAAATACGGTTTTTAAACAGATAACAATTTATTTAAAAAAGTTATTGTCGGAAATGTATCGGAAAATCCGACACATTTGTGATGTTATACAATTTTGAAAATAAAAATTTTAATATTTATAGTTTGCGTCGGAAGTTACATCACATTTGCGACACATTTTAAGATTACATTTTCATACGAACAACATTTTTTTAAATTTTGTAATTGTCGAAAATACGTCGCAAATTCCGACCCATTTGTGACGTAATACACTTTTAAAAATATAAATTTTAATATTTGGACTATTCTGTCGGAAATGCATTGAAAATATTATCAGTTTTATTAATAACATATAAGAAATTTAGTTTAATTATGTTCAATTTGATTTATTCAGTCCGGTTTATATGGTTTTTGGCTACTTTTTTAGTTTTTAATTTGTTTTATTCGGTTCAATTTGGTTTATTTGATTTTAACTGAAACGAACCGAATAAATTCGGTCCAATTAATGATCTTCAAAATTCGATTTGATTTTCCTCTTGGTTCTAACTTATTGCGATGACAGCAGTTGCAACGACTTGTCCGGGCAATTGCGATAGATCAGTAGAGACAACATAGTGGCGATGATATCATCCTAAACGTGTTTTTTCCTGTAGTGAGAGGTAATTAATACAATCCCAAATCTAGGTAAAACTAAGAAATACAATTAAATCACACAAACCCACCACCCAGAGGATATTATCGGATAATTAGCCTTGCCTTATCGTGATTTGATCCTTGATTTTCGATATGCTTGTGTCTCAAAATTCACACTTTTTCCGCCTAGAAAGTTATCTAAACGATGATCCCTCAAAAACCGTAAATATTGGGGTTGAATAAGTCACAAAACGAGCAAATATCGAAAGATTGGCATCCATACGACAGGTTGAGTCTAAGACGCAATTGAGTTTCTATGGACACCATCTAGTATGCCATAATGGAATCCTAGATGCCACCATGGTTAATTTTGCAGACGCCATTTTGGTCCAATTCCAAGTTAACAGTTAAAGTCAAAAGTAAAAGTAAAATTAAAACCTAGAATTTATTGATAAATGTCACTCCTAAGTGAGATAAAATATTCAGTATCACATAAAATTGAACAAAAATTGAATATATAAAATGAGAGAATCCAATATTTCTCTATTAGATAAAATTTGAACTAACAAACAACCTTATACTTAGTACCATATAAACCATTTTCATATACACAAATATAGATAAAATATGCATAGATAAAAGTTTAGAAGTCTTTGACACATGTTTTATTAATGACTAGAAAAATGAAGTAATATCATCTGGCTAAATTAAATGTGACAAGTTTCTAATTTATGAAGTAATAAAATCAAATCAAATTAATATATACATATGTCATATTGATACACATACAAGCATCTACATACAGGGATTCATTCTATTAAGAACCAATAATTTGTAAAGAACTAAAGGAACCACATTTATAGCCACAAGATTTCAAGGGTATAAAGGTAATTTCTCTTGAAAGTAAAGGAAGTTACTTTTATACCCTTCAAACTTGTGGCTAGAAATGGTTCTTTTAGTTCTCAACTAACATTAGTTCTCATTTGAATATCTCCCTCTACATACATACATATACATACATGTGTATATATATATACACACACAAATGAAATTAATCACAAACACTAGAAAAAATTCTAAAAAAACAACTTTTAAATGCACATTCACATTATTTTCCTATCAACCCGCCAGAAGCTATGGTGACGGCAAATATTCATTATATAAACACGTCACGTATTCATTTTTCTTCGTATATGACGTGTCCCCCCGTTTATATCCGATAAATTCGCTCATAAAAACATTGTCTACACGATCGCATATACCTTTTTAATCTTGTATTTTTCAAATGATATACGCTCTCAAACATTAGAAAATCAAAATGTTTCCCCAGTGGCGGAGCTTGACCAAAAGCGTAGAGGGGCGAAACTTTGCAACATTTAAAATTTTTTTCCGTAACGGTCTAACGCTAACAGTTAAATGTTCGGGTTGACGATTCGGGTCCGGGTCGGGTCAAACCATCAAACAATAAAAAGTAAATTTTTTTAAACAAACAAAGACCTAAATAATTATCATGATGAGTAAAAAAGATGAGTACCTTAACCGGATGATCAAACATTTGTATTCGTTTAACCGGATCTCTTTCTAAATTGTTAGCAACCACTTCATTATCATTTGGAATACCATGGTTAAGATTCACTTCATTAACCGGATGATCCGGCTCACTAGTTGAACATCTTTGACGTTTTTGTTTCTCTTCACGTGCCTTATCACTCTCTTCATCAACAACTTTTTTTTTAAAAAAATGATTCAATAGTTTTCCCTTTCCAGTTTCCTCATGATATACCAAGAATTCGACACTAAATTTATTACCTAACAAATTAACAATAAAAACAATTAAACTCTCTTCATCAACAATACTTTTGAAAAAAAAACCCAAAACCCTAAATATTTAGATTCACCGACAAAGTACCAATAAACAACAATTAACATACTCAGATACTTAATCAAAGCAAGTAAAAACAAGTAGGAAGAGGTGAGAGGCGAAATTTATTACCTTGTTCACGCAACAAGGCAGAATTTTCGAAGGAAGAAGCTGCCAAGCAGCTGGTCGCTCAGGCAGGGCCGTAGGGGCCGGGAGGCGCAGCAGGGAGGCAGGGCCGGAGGGCGTCGGGGTGCGGGGCGGGCTGGGCGGCGGTGCGCGGCCGGAGCTGGTGCGGTGGTGCGGCTGGTGGTGGCTGTCGAGCGCTGGGCGAAACACGAAAGCAGGAAGCGTGGGGGGAGAATTTTTTTTCTTCCTTTTTTGATTTTTTCTATAACCGGGAAATAGAACTTGGGTTGGGCTGGGAAATAGAACTTGGGTTGGGAAATTAAATTTGGGTAGTAATTGGGCACTTGGGCTTAATAAAAAAGACTATTATTTAAGTTAAATCATTATTTTGATTTTATATGTTTATAAATTATTTAAAAAAATTTTATAATTTTATAGGGGGCGAACATAGGGTATATATATATATTTTTTAGGGGGGCAAAATAATTTTTTTTTAAAATTTTACACTACGAATCGAAAAACGTACATTATTAAGCGAAAAAACAGGGGGGCCGGTCACCGCCAGTCCCACTTAACCCGCACCCCTGCGTTTCCCGGCCAAATTAAGCTAATTATCAAGATTTACAAAACATCGTCCAAACACTCAACATTAATTTCTTTTTACGAAAAAATCAACTTCTTTTTATCATTTTCTAAACCATAAAAAAAGAAAATGTTTCAATTAATTGAAAATATATATATGAAGCTAATGCTCACATCGTTGATCGTTCTATCCGCAACAAGAATTGCATTCATAAATCATAATGCAAACTCAAAAACAACAAGAAAAACACAAAAAGAATCTTTGATGCTAGAGACCGCCCAAATAAGAACAAAAAGAAGTTTCAAGATCATTCAAAATCAATCATGGATCGTCATTTTTTATCTTTCGAGGTCTATGTCTCGAGAAGGTGCAGATACTAGCGACAGAATTAGGGTAATCATTGTGGCAAGAAGATGAACCAGAAGGTGGAACATCACCCTTTGGAAGCATCGCCGAGAAAACCCTATCATCATCCCAATCGAATTTAACCTTGTTCTTACTGTTCGTCATGGTTTCTGATCTTCGTTTCTTCATGTTGGTGAACATGATCCGTCTTCTTCCTCCATCCTCTTTAGCGTAACTGAAGAAAAGAGACGACGTCGTTTCCTGGTTCTTGATTACTGGTGGCGGTGATGGTGGTGATGAGGTGGAGTTGGAGGAGATGGCGAGTAACAGTACGAAAATGAAGACGACGACGTTCATGAAAACATTACTGAAATCCATGAGTCAATTTCAGATCAGTGGATCTGTACTGGGATTTTGTGATGAATCTAATGATCGTGAAGTATAGTAGGTGTACGGGTGCGAGAGTTCTATATATGTACATATATTTGTACGTATAAATACGTATAGTATGAAGAGAGATGTATGGAGATACACACACACACTTTTTTAACGATTAATTTTGATTAGTGATGGATTATTAGAGTTTCATCATGACACCATCGGTATAAGTCGATTATATCAACCATCAAGTCATCATTTCATGAACAATATTTTAAGAAAAACCACCTTATGTGATCGATTTGAACCCAAAACCTTATGGTTCCCGAATCTTATCTCAACACAAAGATATCGTTGGACCGTAATTCCTTTGGCAACAGAGATATATAATTATTTTGAATCTATATATTGGTCGTAAGACTGGTCGGTAAGCAAGGGCGGCCCGGGGAAGGGGCAAACCCGACCCCCATCCCGGGCTCATTTTTTTAGGGGGCACAATTTTTTTGACCTATACATATATACAGAGATTCATTTAAACGAGAACCAACAAGTTATAGATAACGAAAAGAAACTATTTATAAAAACACGGTTTAATAGTTACAAAAAGTAATTCCCTATAAATCATAGGAAGTTATTTTTATGTCATTTAAATCAGTGGTGTTCATTGGTTTGATTTAACTTGTTTTCATTCTATCCGAAAACCGAACAAAAGTCGAAAAGTGGTTCGGTTCAATTTTGGTTAACACCAAACAAACCGAATAAATTGTTTTAAACCAAATAAACCCGTTACAAACCGAATTCAATCAAATAAACATGTTAAAATCGAATAAATTGAATTTTATCTTATATAGTGTTTATAAAATAATAATTTTGAATCTGAGTTAGGTTTATTCATTTAACTGAATAAACCGAACAAACCAAATTCAAACTAAAATGGAACCCATAACCGAACCGAAAACTGAAATTCAGAATTCAGATACGATTAGGAACCTAATTTGGAACTCGAATATGGTTGGAAACCGAACCAAAAACCAAATTCGAAATTCGTTTTTTTAGTTATAAATATTGTTCGATTTCGATTTTTTTGAACACCCCTGCTTTAATATATGTATTCGCTAGGGCTTTTTTTCCCGGCCCGTCCCAGGTACATCAATTCTTAGGGCCGCCTCTGTCGATAAGAGACGTTTAATGGTGGCGTTCACGTTTTCTTTTTTAATCTATATGATCCAAGTATTTCGGTTGCATGGTTGGATGCTTAAACTTCAAGATTGTACAGTTTCCAACTGTTTGACTCTTTTTCTTTCTTTTTTTTGAACGGCAACATTTTATTGAACCACCAAAGAGCCAGCAAGATGCAATGGCCATAATACATCAGCAAAATACAACAAAAGTACCAGGAAAAAAAACAAGAAAAACATGGCAAAAAACCCAAAACTTGACTAAAAACTAAAAGCAATCCACTCCTCCCATGTCATTGAGCCCCACCTAGTACGATTATTGATCCAAAAATACGATAAAGCTTTTATCTCCTCCAACAATCCTCGAAAGGAGCAGCACATACCGTTGAATAAGGCTTCATTTCTTGCTTTCCATAAACACCAAAAAGCCATTAGTACAACAACCTTCAAAGCTTCCTTTTTTCCGGACACTTGTATTATACAACTGATGAAGTTGAAGTAAATCTTGAACCGAAAAGGCGAAAATGGGTTGGATCAGTTTGCACCAATTTGTGATACCCGACCAAATCATAGTAGAGATGAAGCATGCTGTGAATAGATGAGAAGAGGATCCATTACATTCACCACATAAAGCACAAACATGTGATCCTATCAACTCCCCTCAATCCACACACAGGATATAACAAAAAATTAGTTGACTTTATTCGCATTTACCACTCAACAAAATTTTTCGAAAAAATGTTAAAAAATTTATTAGCAGACGGTTACATACAGGTGGTCGCCTATTAATTACGGGCGGACGCCTGTAACATATAGGCGGACGCCTGTGAAGTTGAAATTTGAAAATAAAAAGGAAACGTTTGTTAAGCATGTATGGGCGCCTGTATAATAGGTCTGGGCTCATGTGTTGGAGGTTAGGGCGTCTGTATAAGTGACGCCTGTGAATTTTTTTTAATTATGGCCGTCCGCTTGTGACAAGTGTGTCAGTGTGGGTCCAACGTTTATGACAAAATTTGATAGCTTATGGGCGGGATGTCAGTGTATATACGCGTCCACGCTTGTAAAAGACACATGTCAAATTATAAGTGGTCAGTGATACAGGCACCCGTCCATATACAACACAGGCGCCGGACAAAAGTGGGGTTTGAAAGTCAAATGGTCATGGGGAAATTCTTAGTCAATTTAGGTATTTTGGAAATTTTCCCATATATGATTAAAAACAATTATTTCATAATCGGACTCAATAAAGACCCCGGTATTCTCAATAATTAACTTGTTATACCGGTTGTTATACTTGAATGAGATTTTTTTTTAAAAAAATGGAAAAATTCATAAATATTATAAAAACTTAAACGACACTTTGTAAGTTCGCGTATTTAAGAGGCACTAATCGAAATAACCTTATTAAAAATTAAGATGATAACATATGTCAATCTTTGAAGTTAATAAGCTTAATGTTAAGAATTCAATTATTAAGCGTTATCAAATGAATTAGTGTACAAAATTGCTTTTAATAAATACCTAGAGAGGAGTAATATATAATTCAAATAGTATTTTAAGGTCAGTTTCAAATCACAAAATAATTGTAAATAATTATAGTAAAGGTGTTACTGTTTTAAAAAAAATAAAATTAAAGAAATTATAATATAAATATATATTGTTGTTAGAAAAAAGCTAGGAGGAGGGGTAATATAAAATTCGAACACTCGCATTTATGTTTCTATTCCCTCGTGGGGTTGTCAACATTCTATGGGACCTAGATCCGAATCGTAAGAGTCTCATAAACCAAAGAAGGGTACTTAATTGTTTTAATTTTCATCTTTCTCGGTTTTCAATCAAAAAATATTTTTCCACAAATATATATATATATATATATATATATAGGGGAGGGTTCCATAGAAAACCTCCATTTTAGAGAAAACTTAAAAAACTAATCACAATTGTTATCAATCAATTTCGTTTTTCGTTTTTTATTTTACATTTTGTTTTATTATAAGGTTAGATCTGTTAACAAAAAGAAAAAAAATTATATGTAACTCATGTTATTACATATGTGTAACTCATTGATTATATATATGTAACTTGTAAACTACATATATGAGTTACATATATGTAACTTTTTTGGTTACATATACGTAACTTCGTAATCTACATATTTTTATTAAAAAAATTTCTTTGTTTATACCATTTCTAAGCTAAATATAAAAAATCATGAATTTTTTTTTTTTTAAATTGATTGTTTAGTACGAGTTTTCGTAGTTTTATCCAAAGTAATAAGTTTTTATTTGAACCCTCTTATATATATATATATATATATATATATATATATATATATATATATATAAGAGGGTTCAAAAGAAAACTCTTCACTTTTGAGAAAACTAAGAAAACTCCTACTAACTAATAAATTTTTTTAAAAAAAATTTCATGATTTTTTGTTATTAGCTTAGAAATGTTATAAAAAAAGAAAAATTTTAATAAAAATATATATATCACGAAGTTACGTATATGTAACTTATAAAGTTACATATATGTAACTCATATATGTAATCAATGAGTTACATATATGTAATAACATGAATTACATTTATTTTTTTATTTTTTTCTTTTTGTTAACAAATATAAACTTATAATAAAACAAAAAACGAAATTAATTGATAACAATTGTAATTTTTTATAGGGTATGGATATTATACAAAGGTGGAAAACCATAAAAAGTGTAAGAAGCAACAAGAAAGTGACATGTGTACATTAGGCTAAAGGGTATGTATGTCAAAATAAAAAAGGAAGTTGCACATGCAAGTTTCTCTCATTTTTTTAAACGTTCATAAATTTTGTATACGTTAATATTTTCTAAAAAAAATTACACCATAAAATCAAGCGTTTTTTATCTTTCTAATGAGTATGAATATATATTTTTTTAAAAAAAATTAAAATAGCGTCTTAAGTTTTATGCCGTTTTTTCCGAATATTATTCAAACTAGACTTTTATGGTGTTTTTTTAAGACGCATCTGTACGTTTTATGGTGTTCACATTTTATGGTGTTTTTCGAAATATATTATGGTGTTAATATTTTATGGTGTTTATGGTGTTCGGGTATTAATTAAACTAAAACAGGGCATTTTATGGTGATTTTAAAAAACTAAAAACACCATAAACACTTAAAGTGTGTATATTGTGTTTTTTAACTTAGTTTTATGGTGTTTTTTCGAGATATTTTATTGTGTTTATAGTGTTCACGTTTTATGGTGTTTTTTCAACTTATTTTATTGTGTTTATGGTGTTCGAATATTTTTGAAACCAACCTGGGCAATTTATGGAGTTTGTGAAAACTAAAAACACCATAAACACTTAAGTTTGTAAATGATGTTTCCAAACTAAGCAACTTCATATATGAACACTAAAAACACCATAATATTTTACTCTTTTTGTTCATGAATATCCGAAAACATATAAAAAGTCACCATAAACGATTGTTATCATTTTTGTTTATTCAGTGAAAAACACCATAAACACTATAAAACGCAACATTGATATACAACAATTTAGATCGTTTTTTCTATATAACAATATTATACTCATTGAAAAGATAAATAACGCTGGATTTTATGGTGTAATTTTTTTAAAAAAATAATAACGTACAAAAAAGTTATAAACGTTTAAAAAAAGTAGGGGGAAGTTGTTAAAAAGTCAACAATGGCTACAATACTCATTACACCCTTCTAACCACATAAATTCTCCCTTAATTCTCTCAAATGAGGTGGCACCCTTACAACCATTCATCTTAAAAATCAATGGCTAAGATTTCTTCCTACACTTTATAAGGTTTTAACCCTTTTTAGCCTAACCATATATATATATATAGGAGAGGGATATTCTACAAAGGGACAAAAACTTAAAAAGTGTAGGAAGCCACCAAATGTTGACACGTGGATAAGGAGGCAAAGGGTAAACATGTCAAAACAAAAAATGAACCTACACATGCAAGTCACATGCAAGTTTCTCTCATTTTTTTTGAATGTTCATAAATTCTGTATACGTTAATATTTTCTAAAAAAATTACACCATAAAATCAAGCGTTTTTTTTATCTTTCTAATGAGTATAATGTTAATATATTTTTTAAAAAAAAATTAAAATAGCGTCTCAAGTTTTATGGCATTTTTTTCGAATATTATTCAAACTAGACTTTTATGGTGTTTTTTTAAGACGCATCTACACGTTTTATGGTGTTTTTCGAGATATATTATGGTGTTAATATTTTATGGTGTTTATGGTGTTCGGGTATTAATGAAACTAAAACAGGGCATTTTATGGTGATTTTAAAAAACTAAAAACACCGTAAACACTTAAAGTGTGCATATTGTGTTTTTAACTTAGTTTTATGGTGTTTTTTCGAGATGTTTTATTGTGTTTATAGTGTTCACGTTTTATGGTGTTTTTTCAAGTTATTTTATTGTGTTTATGGTGTTAACATTTTATGGTGTTTATGGTGTTCGAATATTTGTGAAACTGACCTGGGCAGTTTATGGAATTTGTGAAAACTAAAAACACCATAATATTTTACCCTTTTTGTTTATTTAGAGGAAAAAACATCATAAAATGTTCAGTTTTATGAACTTTCGAAAAAACAATACGAAATGCTTAGTTTCATTAACATCCGGAAAACATAAAAAAAGTCACCATAAACGATTGTTATCCTTTTTGTTTATTCAGTGAAAAACACCATAAAATGTTTAGTTTCATGTATTTATGAAAAAACATCATAAAACGCAAGATTCATGTACACCAATTTAGGCCGTTTTTTTATATAACAATATTATACTCGTTAGAAAGATAAAAAAATGTTGGATTTTATGGTGTAATTTTTTTTTAAAAATAATGACGTAAAAAAAAAGTTATAAACGTTTAAAAAAGGAGGGGGAGGTTGTTAAAAAGTCAACAATGGCTACAATACCCATTATACCCCTCCAACCACTTAAATTCTCCCTTAATTCTCTCAAATGATGTGGCATCCTTACAACCATTCATCTTAAAAATCAATGGCTAAGATTTCTTCCTACGCTTTTTAAGGTTTTGACCCTTTTTAGCCTAACCTTATATATATATATATATATATATATATAGGGCATGGAATTTTTGATAACTCCCATCTTTTGTTACAACCCATTAACCATCATCCAATGGTTGCTTGAAAAAGGAAAGTGTGTAGGATCGTGACACGTGTCAGATTCCTTTTTTTTCTTTTTTTTTAATATAAAGGGTATTTAAGACATTTGTTATTTAAGTAAAGTTTACCCCTTTTTTTTAAACATTCATAACTTTTTAATACTATATTATTTTTAAAAAAAATTGCACCATTATACTCGTCTTATTTTTCTCTTTAATTTCGTTATAATCTCGACTAGTTTTTTTTTTTTTATGTCATATATTTACATCATTGTAACGAACTTAAAGATAGCAAATTAATTAAAAAAAATTAGCAATGGTATATTACAGTAATGTAACAAAAAATGAAGTAATGTAACACAAAATGAAGTAATTTACAATGACATAATTAACGGTGACGTAACACATTATTTAATTTTTTTCTCTAACAATGATAATTACAATGATAATTACAATGATAATTACAATGATAAATTACAGTGATGAAATAGAACACATTATTTTGATTTTTTTCTCTCACAATGATAATTATAGTGATGTAAGTTTTCATTGTTCGAAACAAAATTTAAACTAATTTGTTGTCAATGTAAATTACATCACTGTAATTTAAACCAAATTCACCGAAAAAAAACCGAAACCGAATTTTACGTCAATGTAAATTACATCACGATAAATTACGTCAATGTAACTTACATCACTGTAATTTATCATTTTTAAAAAAATTTCAAATAAATTTGTTATATTTAAGCTCGTTACAATGATGTAAATATATGGCATCTAAAAAAGGTAAAAAAAATTAGTCGAGACTATAACGGAATTAAAGAGAAAAATAAGACGAATATAATGGTGCAATTTTTTTAAAAAAATAATATATTATAAAAAAGTTATTAATGTTTAAATTACATCACTGTAATTTAAACCAAATTCACCGAAAAAAAACCGAAACCGAATTTTACGTCAATGTAAATTACATCACGATAAATTACGTTAATGTAACTTACATCACTGTAATTTATCATTTTTAAAAAAATTTCAAATAAATTTGTTATATTTAAGCTCGTTACAATGATGTAAATATATGGCATCTAAAAAAGGTAAAAAAAATTAGTCGAGACTATAACGGAATTAAAGAGAAAAATGAGACGAATATAATGGTGCAATTTTTTTTAAAAAAATAATATATTATAAAAAAGTTATTAATGTTTAAAAAAGAGTGGGGGGAAACTTATAAGGGGTAAAATGACTATGATGCCCTTTTTAATATTTTAATGAAATGCAT
The DNA here is from genome assembly GCA_009363875.1 of Mikania micrantha. Classification (NCBI taxonomy): domain Eukaryota; kingdom Viridiplantae; phylum Streptophyta; class Magnoliopsida; order Asterales; family Asteraceae; genus Mikania; species Mikania micrantha. The sequence goes on from CM018696.1 coordinate 85,757,823, forward strand.
ATGTGTAAGCTTATGATTCGTTGAAATGGGTTATGTAGTTGTAACAAAAAAAGAGGGTTATTTTTTATACCCTTCCCTATATATATATATATATATATATATATATATATATATATATATAGGATTGGGTTCAAATGCTAACCCTCATTTATGGCACTAACCCATTAACCCTCATAAACCAATCAGAATTGAACACATAGCTTTTTCTTTTATTATTTAATAAGGGTAAAGTAGTAATTTGCTATATTAAATACTTTACCCCCTCTTTTTTTACACATCCATAACTTTTTTATGCTATAATATTTTTTTATAAAAATTGCACCATTTTACTCGTCTTATTTTTCTCTTTAATTCCGTTATAGTCTTGACTAGGTTTTTTTTTATTTTTTTTCGTATGTTCGTATTTACACCAATGTAACAAGTATAAAAATAACAAATTATTTATAACGAGTTGTAACGAATTTCGGTTTACATTGTTGTAGAATAAATACGGTTTACGTTTAAGAGTGTAAACGACCCAAGCCGATCCCGAGCTAGTTAATTACGTTATATTCTTGACTATGTTTTTTTATTTTTTCCGGATGCTCAAAAATTCGTTATATCTACTAGATTGTAAATACGTTTTAATACTTTAAAAAAATTATATCTACAAGATTGTAAAGACATTTTAATACTTTAAAAAAAATAATACAACATTTTGTTGATAAAAACCAAAATTCGTTATATATACAAGATTGTAAATACGTTTTAATACTTTAAAAAAAATTATATATACAAGATTGTAAAGACATTTTAATACTTTACAAAAAATAATATAACATTTTGTTGATAAAAACCAAAATTCGTTATATATACAAGATTGTAAATACGTTTTAATACTTTAAAAAAATTATATCTACAAGATTGTAAATATATTTTAATACTTAAAAAAATAATATAACATTTTGTTGATAAAAACCAAAATTCGTTATATCTACAAGATTGTAAATACATTTTAATACAAGATTGTAAATACATTTTAATACTATAACATTTTGTTGATAAAAACAAAATTCGTTATATCTACTATATTGTAATACGTTTTAATACTTTAAAAAAATACTATAACATTTTATTGATGAAAACCAAAATTCATTATATCTACAAGATTGTAAATACATTTTCATACTTTAAAAATTATATTTACAAGATTGTAAATGCATTTTAGTACTTTAAAAACCAAAATTCGTTACAAAATCAAGAATATAACGTAATTAACGAGCATCCGGAAAAAATAAAAAACCTAGTCAAGAATATAACGTAATTAACGAGCTCAGGATCGGCTTGGCTCGTTTACACTCTTAAACTTAACCCCTATTTATTATACAACAATGTAAACCCAAATTCGTTACAACTCGTTACAAATAATTTGTTAGTTTTATACTTGTTACATTGGTGTAAACACGAACATCCGAAAAAAATAAAAAAAAACCTAGTCAAGACTATAACGGAATTAAAGAGAAAAAAGACGAGTAAAATGGTGCAATTTTTATAAAAAAATATTATAGTATAAAAAAGTTATGGATGTAAAAAAAAATGGGGTAAAGTATTTAATACAACAAATTACATTAATACCCTTATTCCCTTTTCTTTCAAATTAATTACATTATTATATTATAGTTTAATATCCACCATTAGATTAGAATCTTGTAATTTGATCATTCAATATGGTGAGGTTAATGAGTTATTGCTCTATCCTAAGGTTAGCATTAGAACCATTCCCTATATATATATATATATATATAGGGAGAGGATCAAATGTTAACACGCGTTTATTGCGTTAACCGAATAACTACATCTTATTACTTTGGGGCCCACACTAAAATACATCTAAAGGTGTACGTAGGTTTTTTCTGTTTTTTTTTAATTAATGTAGGGACCGCTTACATTAATAAAAAAATAAAAAAAAAACCTACACCTTTAGGTTTTCTTTAATGTGGACCCCAAAGTAATAAGATGTAGTTATTCGGTTATCACAATAAGAAGAGTTAACATTCGAATCATCCTTATATGTGTGTGTGACTACGCTCTACCTGACTGTATTTGCCCAATTTGTAATGCAATATGAATAATATAAGATGCTAGAGTTTCATGAATAGTTTATTTAAAATGTTTCATACAACATATAACATTTCTTTTTCAAGGCATCAAATGTTTATTCGACATTATTTTTCACTGTTGTCTTTAGTATTCTTTAAACAATTTAGGTTTTCATCTTCTTGATGTGGACAAACGATTTGATAAATGTAGCATACTTGACATATATAAATACCATTGACAAAATAATACTCATACTTATGCCATGTGTCATTGTCATAAAACTTAGATCCTATGGAACTCTGTCAAAGATGTGGTCGAAAATCAACTATTGATCTAAACCATTAATATTATCATTTGATAAAAATACCAAATTATATGGTTATATACTGGCTGAAAAGAGGTAATAATTTTTTATACTAACTGACAAATGATAGGATCCCGTTAAGACCGATAACAATTGTGGAATGAATTTAAGTAATGGTTATTTAGATCCATGGGTTGTTTTTAACTTTTAAGTGTAGCTGTAGTTTTTATTTTTTTTTCAGGTGAAATGTTTGTAACATAACAGTGCATTTAGAGAGTAATATTTTTTTTTTACTGAAATCTAAATTGCAACAAACATATACAGACATTTTTGTATAGGTTGGATCGCTTGAAAAGTTTTTAATTTTGAAAAAGCATACAAATAATGTTTTAACATTTTAATTTTAAATCAATACTTGAGATTAAAATGTTGAAAAAAAAAAAAGAATCAAAATGTATAATATTAAAAAGACTTTTTTTTTACTTTTTCCAAATTTCTCAGTTTTTCTTAAACGTTCATAAATTTTTTTTATAAAATAGTATTTATATAAATAATCACATCATAAAATAAAATGTCTTTCCTATGTGATTTTAGTGTATTTATGAAATATTTTTTTTTCATAAAAATTCAATACTTTAATGCTTAAACTGAATTTTTGTATGTTATATTTTTCTATTATAAATTTATGCAATGTATTTTTGTGTAAAATATTTTTTTCTTCTGGTCTTTTGTACTTTATTACGCATAAAATAGAATATACTTTTATATAAATCCAACAGTAATGCATAAAAAATGTAGTACCAATTAAAAAATTAAATTGTTATTTTTATATATTAATATTATATTTATACTAAAGATGAAAAAAAGTTTGATATTATTTTTAATTTTTATTTAAAAATAATATCATACAAAAAGTTAACTATTTAAAAAAGAAAAAACTTTAAAAAATTTAACAAAAGTTGTCACATCCAAAGCTTAATTAATACACATAGCCTGGAGAAACAACCATAAACATACCATGACAAGGTAATTATTTTCTTAAACCACACACGTACACCTCTTTTTACATGCCCTCTCTACAGTTATTATAGAAGTCAGAAGATATACTTATCTCATATTAAAGGCTGATCACAAACCGTTTTAGTGGCCCTAAGGATATTCATAGCGGTCACCCCACTGAAAATCCTTCCCTACCAAAATTTTTTGCCACGTCATAACCCCACTGAAAACCTTAAAACCCCACAGTGGTAACCACACTGAAAACCCTTTCCCACTCAAACCCTTCCCCACAGTGTCATGGGCCATGGACGAATCAGAAAGCGTGAAACAAGTGGGGACTGGGGAGCGGGAGCCGTGGAGCTGCTTTGGGCGGGGCCGCTGAAGGGGACGGGCGGTGTTCCCGTTGTTGGCCGCCGAAGGGAGCAAGCCCGCGGGAGGGGGCGGGGGAACCACTGCGTGTGGTCTAAGCGATGTAAAAAAATAGGCCCTATTTTATTTTATGTTAATAATATAAACCCTCCTTCTTTACCCAGACTTAGGACCGGCAATAAAAAAACTAAAAAGTTTATAGTTGGCGGAGTAAAAAAAATATTCATAAATATGTTTACATTTTAAATAAAGTTTAGTTTTCTAGCTTTATTAAATGCAAATTGTTTAATAAAGGTTTCATAATCAATTTCTTGCAATATATCTTGTTCAATATAGTTAGTAAGAACCTACAATCGAAAGATATGTGTATTGATGATGCTATTGTTCAACTTAATGGTCTTATGTGTTTTTTTTTTCCAGAAGTATAGAGAGAATGGATTTGAAACAACAATAATTGACACTAAAGAATTAGCTTCCAATTAAGATGAATGTAGATTTTAGAAAAGCGTATAATTCATAGAAATAAAACGATATGATGAAAATTTTCATACCAAAACTAAGAAAACTCCTAGGAAAATATTTAAAACCGATTACTTTTTATACATAGTAGACCAAGCAATTTCGTCAATTAAAAGTAGATTTGAGCAATTTAAATAATTTGAATGTATATTTGGTTTTCTATTTAGCATAAAAAGTTAAAATATTTTAATAATAATGCATTGAAAGAACATTGTCTTAGTCTTGAAGAAACTTTAAAACATGATACTAGCTCATACATTAATGGTTTAGATTTATTTCAAGAACTAAAAATTATGAGATATATTGTTAATTTAGAATCTGACACACCAATTAATATATTAAACTATATTAAAAAGTTTAATTGTCTTCCAAACGCATATATTGTATATAGAGTTATGTTAATTATTCCTATAACAGTTGCTTCTGCAGAAAGAAGTTTTTCAAATTAAAATTATTAAAAAATTATTTAAGATCAACAATGTCACAAGAAAGATTAAATGGACTAGCTATATTGTCAATTGAACAAGATTTGTTGCAAGAAATTGATTATGAAACCTTTATTAAACAATTTGCATCTAATAAAGCTAGAAAAATAAACTTTATTTAAAATGCAAACATATTTATGAATAAAAAAAATTTTAAACTCCGTCAACTATAAACTTTTTAGCTTGTTATTGCCGGTTCCAAGCCCGGGTAAAGGGGGAGGGTTTATATTATTAACATAAAATAAAATAGGGCCTCATTTTTTTTACATCACTTAGGGCTACTAAAACGGTTGGGCTGGCTCAGGAATTGTTTCATAAATTGATTAACCTATTCATTTGATGTGGTATACTTCTACATTAATGTAAGATATTAATTAATAATTACGCCTATGATCATGTTATGTGATGCATTATAGTTCTTGCCCCAATATTGTTTTACCAATTTACCATTCTATTATATACTCATCGTACCTTCGAATTATCTTTTATATAAAATCAATGAAAATACACATAAGCAAATATTATCCTCATTTAGTTTTAATTGTTATATCATCATGAACTGATTGTCATACAATATGTTGAATGTCATATTCTTTTGATATAGACTTAAATAATAAATATACAAATATTGCACAATATTAAGGATATGAAAACAACCGTGAACTAACATTTATGTAATCTGGCATAACGTTTTGATCTATAAAAATAGAAAATGATGCGACTTTGAATGCTATTTTGGTATAATCTCTTGACGTGACCTTACGCTTTAAATGTTATTATCAGTAGTTAATTTTTGTATTACAGGACCTGAATTTAACCTAAACAAAAAAATAATAATTTTAGAGATATTTAATAGTAGCATAGATCTATCATAAAAAAAATACTTTTTAGGAATTTACCTTTCTATGAAGAACTAAAGTTTTCATAATATTTGGTCTTAGATGTATCAAATTAATCAAGTAAATAATAACTTTACCTAATATCCATCCGCATCAAATTAAAGATGTCTTCTATAGGTGATCGAGAGTTTAGAGAGTATTATAGCGCTTTATGTAATATATGTAATGATCAGTTGGATTGGAGTTTAATCTCATGTCATATAGATGTTAGCGGGTGTGAATAAAAATGATATGTAATAAGAAAATATTGTATATGTGGAAATGTAAAGTCTAATATGTATTATTTTTACTTATTTATAAAATAAAAAAGTGATGATTGGTGGAAGTGTGATGGTCACTCTATGACTATGGTCACAACTAGAGCGGTAATGCCTTTGTCACGCTTAGGCGACATAGTGAGCATGTCATGATAGTACGTGGTGTCATAGTGCCAATAAGGCCAAGTCACATAGATTTAACGTATTATTACAATTAGCCTAACTATTCTAGAATATTATCTTATAATATAAATATATTCTTTATATTATCCTTGGTGAGTTAAATACTAATTTTATACAAAGTAATAATTAAAGTTGGTCAAATTATCTTTAATTTCGCGTCCGAAAACGATTTCATTTAACAACTAAATTTCGTTTACATATGAATTATAATAAAGAAAAATGTTAATTTTAAACCAAATACTAACTTACTATAAATGTTTCTGGCAACTTGTGATTAATGAAGATAGATGGTACCGCATGAGCATCACATTCTCAGTCCACCTCTAGATTCTGCAGACCAGAAAATATGATTTCTTTGTCGCTTAAACGAGAAAGGCATCGGCTTAAACTCGAACAAAATATATTTTAATTTTGAGTAGTTTACAAACATAATATATTTATCGTTTAAAAATACTTGCTTTTATGTTTTTAGGAAAAAAAGTTTGTTTTTAGTGAATTTAAACCCTATATATATATATATATATATATATAAAATAAAAAAGTAACAAAAGTTAATACATGTCAATCTTTTAACAACTCTTTTATTCTTTTACGTACCGCCTTATTTTCTATCAAATACCAAGTCTCTCTCCTATTTAATACTAATAATTTATTACAATTTTAAAAATCATAAGAAGATTTCAACCATAATTTTTATTTTTTTAAATATAATTTTATAATTTTTTAAATATTTATCATTCATTATTTATAATTTTTTAAATATTTATCATTCATTATTTATAACTTTTAAATTAGTTTTTTTAATTTTTACTCTTACATTCTTTTATCTAAATATCCTAATGTGTATATGTATTTTCAATTTCATAAGAATATAATTAGTTGGATGTTTACATTTTATATATTAAATTTCTTTATTCGATCTCACTAAAATTAATTTTTTTTTATCAAATAACTTTATTCAATAACTTAACCAACAAAAAGTTATATGACAAAATCATTTTGTAATTATTAAATATTAATTATTAATTCATAATATTTAATATATTTTTTTAATTCAATCTATGTAATATACGGGTAAGTAGCATAGTACACAATAAAAAACCTAGTTTAAATGGAGGGTAGTGTTAGAGTAAAAATAGAAGTTTTGATAAGACTATGGAAAATCTGATATGACAATTAATATGATGCGTTTGGTTAGGTTTGTTAGTGTAATTGTATTTGCACTTATATGAGAAAGTTCAAACTTATAAGTTAAAACCGAGCAAGATGTAATTTAATTGAAAGTTCTTTAAAAATATGATACGCTTAAGAGAACAAAGAAAGTTCAACTCTACGATGCCACAAAGGCGCAAAAAAAAAAAAGGTAAACGTCACTATTAGGCGTCCCTTACGGACCGGTACCACGGCCAACATGAGAGGGGTAAATCGCGTGACCCAGGAAAAATTAGGTGGTGCCGGACTTTGAACCCTAGACCTGTATTATGGATTACCACCACCTTACCAGTAAGCCACAAAGACACAACGTAAACATTTTATTTAGATTGTTGACTTCTTGTTGGCAATACCCACCACAAATAGCCTATTTTTGTAAGAGCATTCATAGTAGTATTTTCATATACTTCTTTATAATTTAACTTTTTTTTTCTTTTTGAAATTTACAAATCTTTTAAAGACTTACATATTTCATTCATCATACTTATTCATATTCAACTAAATAATACAATTATTATTTATTATTATTTTTTCTTCCTTCAACTCACAAAATATAAAGATAGCGAATTAGTTAGTGAATATTAAACCAAGGGCTTCTAGCCTAATGGTTACCCCCTTGACTTTCCTATGGAAGGTCTGGGGTTCGAATCCGGGCTGAGGCATATTTGCTGACGCAAGGTCAGGGGGTTTACCCAGTTGTGGGGTTCCTCCTGGGGTGGGCTCGGGCATACGCCCCAGAGTGTCAAATCCGAGGGGACGGTTGAAATCCCGTCTTGGGTGTCGTTGTACCAAGCCGTTCAAAAAAAAAGTTAGTGAATATTAATTCTTTATATATAGAAAACTTATGTGGCTTTATCTTAATTTTGAATGAGGTACGAGAACAAAGATCCAACTATCAAATAAAAAAAAAAAGTCTTCGTGTTTTGCTTACATTTTAAGCACAAAGATAATTGAAAATGTTTTAAGGAGACATTTTAATGATAAAATAATATAAGCTTAAACTAAAAGATTATAAGTTGATATTTTATAGATTGTAGGTTGTGACTAAATGTGAATAAAATCCAACTTATTAGAAAAAAAATATACAGTTTTTACTACCAAAACTTGCTCTTTTTTCACATGTCCTTCCTCTTTCACACTAAATGCCTTTATCTTACATGAGACACCTCATTTTCTCCTTCACCCTTGACCAAAGACGTCTGTAAAAGATGTTCAACATGTGATAAAATTCAAATCGTAGATGGAATGCGATCTTTGAAAAATTATCAAGTACGGTTTATTTATAATTTAATTTTTGCCTTTATTTTATTCGAGAGTTGGGCCAGATGAGTAGAGAAGGAAAAGAGAAGAAAATACAATATAATATAGTGAGCGAGAGTACTTATACCAGTAGAACAGCAGCAAGATAGCATGAAGCCATTTATTTCCATTACTGAAAAACCGTTGAAGGGCCTAAAGGTCTAACTTTGATTTCATTCAATCTTTACCCAAAAACAGGGAAAGCAGTATGCATATATGGCATCTAGGTGCTTGCCCACAAATCTTGGTGGTGTTATTCAAATGTTTTGGCTTTAAAGATGCTTGCTTTTTGAAGTTTGAACTGAATCTATGAATCTTGGTGAAAGAGATCTGGGTTTTCTTTAAGGTTTCTGGCTTTTGTGAGTTTCAAGATTACAAAAGGCTAGCAAGATTAGGGATTTTTGATTGTGGGTTAAGATCTGAAGTGATTCCTGTAGCTAAATGAGCTTGTTGGTGTGATTTTTGGCTGAATTGGTTAGTGGGTTTGTTCCGAAGAGCTGAAAAAAAGGACTGTTCTTAGATGAAGCTATTTGCAGCTAATTTTTTATGTCATTTGGGGGTTAGGGTTGGGAATATCAAGATCGAATGAAGTGGAAATCATTTTTGTGTTGTAGTAGCACCGGGGTCGGTTGAAAATCTAGTGGAATAGTGGGGTTTTTATGCATGGATTGTTAAAAGAAAGCAAGAATCAGTAACCTTGGAATGAAAAGTGGTCCCTTTTCATAGGGTGGTGCACTTGTGCAAAGTTTAAGGATTTGTGTGGTTAGCTGTTAAGATTCTTGATCGTGTTTTAGTAGTTTTATTGTTTGAAGCTGTGAAATGAAGCTCTCTGCTGTTGATTTTGGTCAGCAATCGCCCGAAGGTATGTTCTTTTCACACTGATCTTTTATGCAATCAGCATTTATGGTTATGTGTATTATGTTTGGTTATCAGTTTTAGTATATGTGTCTGTGGTTGGTTTTTTGATCATACGGGTTAAACTGCATATACTGAATTGAGATTCCATTAAAATGGCAACCAGTTACTTCCAAATAAGAATTAGAACTATCTATGAACAACTCACATCATGATTATTTTATAAACGTATTAGGCCAACTTGCTACTTTGGGGTTAGGACGCCTCATTTATGGTGCACACATATAATGTATATATGTGTGGGCCCTTAAGGGGCAAAAGTAAAAGTGCACTAATTTTAACGTTATTTTAATTATTTTGTGAAAATAACGTTAAAATCATTGGGATGATCAATTTCAAACTATAACTTTGAGCCGGGGACTCTTTCGGAGCAGCCTCTCTATCCCAATTGGGATAAGGGTAAGGTTTGTATATATCCTTCCCTCCCAGACCCTACTGAAAAGTGGGAATATACTGGGTAAGGTTGTTGTTGTTGCTACTTTGGGGTTAGGGCATTACACAAAAGATGTTAAGCATCATTATTATAAATGAATGATTCTTAGTTGTGTAAAAAGATTTTTCTTTAAGATAAAAGTTGCCATTTGCAGGAGAAAAACGATGTTTAAATTCTGAACTTTGGCATGCTTGCGCGGGTCCTCTTGTTTCGCTTCCCACGGTTGGAAGCCGTGTGGTTTACTTCCCACAGGGTCACAGTGAGCAGGTTAATTTAAGCAAACTTTAACTAATCTATTTTCAGTTTGATTTCAATCTGTTTGCTACTTAGTTATGATTGGGTTGATTCCGGCTATGTTTTATCTTTAGCGAGTCAAATGGGTGAATTAAAATTTTAAAAGTAGCTTAAATGGAAACATGTCGAACAGATTGACCTGAATTGGTCCATTTTGCCACCTTTAAATTACTTTGGTTATTTCTATGTACCTCTCATGTAGGTTGCTGCATCAACAAACAAAGAAGTCGATTCTCATACTCCCAATTACCCGAGCTTACCTCCACAGCTCATTTGCCAACTTCACAATGTCACTATGCATGTAAGCACTTAAAAAAAATCTTTTATAATCTTTTTTGTTTCTTATTTTCATTTTCTTGCTTGTCACTTTTCTTTATATCTTCATTGTGTGACTTATAAATTGTCATTAGGCAGATGTGGAGACCGATGAGGTTTATGCTCAGATGACATTGCAGCCATTGAGCTTGGTATGCTATTCCCTTTTAATCATTTTTGCTTGAATGTATGGTGGTTTTATTTAAATTTTCCTTACGATGCCATCTTTCAACTTTTTTTTGGTTTATGTAGAAAGAGCAAAAAGAGGCATTTCTTCCAGCAGATTTGGGTGCCCCGAACAAACAACCCACAAATTATTTTTGTAAAACGTTGACTGCAAGTGACACTAGCACTCATGGTGGATTTTCGGTTCCTCGTCGTGCAGCTGAGAAAGTGTTTCCTCCATTGGTAAGACATAATTCGTCCCAAATAAAATAACATAAAATACAATAAAAGTTTGTGAAATGTGATGTGTTTCATCAAGCTTAAATCTTGACTAGAGGTGGCAATCTCACCCCTTTAGTTTTGAGTGGGTCAATTTGGGTGTGTAATATCTCTCATGGGTTAAACATGTAAAATACAAGGTTAAACCATGATGAAAGTGGTCCAAAGTGTACTTCCAATGCATTAAAAACCTCTTATAATTATATAATTATTATCCAAATGATATAATTTTGTAATTATATTTGGCACTAATTATTCATATGATGCATTTCTTATAAAAAAGATTGGTTCAGCCAAAAAGAACCTGACACACCAAAATTACCAAATTTTACTCAAACTGTTTTGACATGTTACGTGAACTGCATGGTCCATATATTTTGTCACCTCTAGTTTTGACTAATGTGACTGCTTTTGTTTGGATTTGCAGGACTTCTCACAGCAACCTCCGGCTCAAGAATTGATCGCAAGAGATTTGCATGATAATGAATGGAAATTTAGACACATATTTCGTGGTATGATTGCAACTTGATTCAAATCATAAACACATTAACTACTGTTTTATCATTGATGTCTAAAGTTGTGTGTAAATAAAAGGTCTAACTTTGGTCATTAATGTTTCTTAAACCCATGTACTTGATTTATTTCTACACTATTTCAGGACAGCCAAAAAGGCATCTTCTCACAACTGGTTGGAGCGTTTTTGTAAGTGCAAAAAAACTTGTTGCTGGTGATTCGGTTTTATTCATATGGTAAGCAATTTGTTTCTTTATACATCAGATGATCATTTAATGCATTTTAATCTTAACAGTTGAGATTGTAGCATAATTTATTGAATATGAAAAATGTCTGCTTGATTGACTTTATAAAGTTATAATTTGAATATTATTTTTGCACAGGAATGAGAAAAACCAGTTGTTGTTAGGAATCCGGCGTGCAAACCGACCTCAAACTGTTATGCCTTCTTCAGTTTTATCTAGTGACAGTATGCACCTTGGGCTTCTTGCTGCAGCTGCACATGCTGCAGCAACTATTAGCCGTTTCACCATTTTTTATAATCCAAGGTATTATTTATTTATTTATTTAACTAATGAAATTACCAATGAAAGCTTAAGTTCATTAAAATCTAGATTATTCTACAGGGCAAGCCCATCAGAATTTGTCATACCTCTTGCTAAGTATGTCAAAACCGTGTATCATACACGTGTTTCTGTTGGCATGCGTTTTCGAATGTTGTTTGAAACTGAAGAATCAAGTGTCCGTCGGTATGTTTAATAGATATCTTATGTTATTTGTTTCTGGTAATTTATGCCTGATTTTATATTTAAAATGGATTTATGTTTTACTAAAATTGTACATGTTACAGCTATATGGGCACTATCACTGGCATTAGTGACCTGGATCCGGCCCGATGGCCCAACTCACACTGGCGGTCTGTTAAGGTCGGGTGGGATGAGTCAACATCTGGGGAGAGACAACCAAGGGTTTCATTATGGGAGATTGAACCCTTAACAACATTCCCTATGCACCCTTCTCAGTTTCCCCTTAGACTCAAGCGACCATGGCCATCCGGGCTTCCGTCTTTCCGTGGTAATTTTCTAAACATAAAACGGTTTTGTTTGTCATTTTTTAAAATTGGAAATATGTCATTTTTAAAATTGTAAATATGGTCTATTTGTTGGACTTAGGGGTGAAAGAAGAAGATTTAGGAATGAACATGCCACTAATGTGGTTCCGTGGGGACCCATGTGACCGTGGGAACCAATCTCTTAACTTTCGGGTACAAGATTGTTCACCATGGCTGCAACCACGGCGTGATGCGGGCATGCTTGGTGTTCAAACCGATGTTTACCAAGCTATGGCTGCAGATGCATTACAAGAGACGAGGACTATGGATTCTTTAAAATCATCAAACCCATCACTTTTACAATTTCAACATCACCAAACAGTTACAACAGGTTCAGGTTCGGTTGGGCTGGTCCCGGCTCAGATGGTGCACCAATCTCAGTCTCAACCTACTTTTGTCCCCGAAAAGCTATCCGCTTCACATCAAGAGTCCCATTTTCTTTCACAACTGAACCACCAGAACCAACAGCAGACATTACTCCCCATGACCTCTTCAATCCAAAATCAAAACTTGTCTAATTCAAACGGGAATTCCATGAGTCTTTTAGGCTCGTTTTCTCAAGATGAAGCCTCACATCTTCTTAACATGCCTCGGTCCACCTCTATGTCAACTTCCACAGGCTGGCCCGCAAAACGGGTTGCGGTAGACCCACTTCTTGTGTCTGGTGCATCACAATCTCTTCTTCAGCAAGTCGAACAGCTGGGCTCACCGTCACACACAAACCTTTCTCAGAACACTAATCTTTTACAAAATACGGTTTCATTACCACCATTTCCAGGAAGAGAGTGCTCTGTTAATGATCCTCAGAGTAATCTTTTATTTGGAGTTGGCATAGATAACTCGAATCTTTTTATGCAAGACAGTGATAGTGATCCATTGACTATGTCTTTGACTTCTTCCAATTATAACACGAGCAATGCAGGAAACGGGTTTTCAGTTAATCCAACAGCTGCAGCTTCAAGTTGTCTTGATGGGTCGGGTTTCCTGCAGTCTCCTGGAAATGCAGTTCAAATAAACCCACCCATCAGGGCCTTTGTGAAGGTGAATCTTTTTTATTACATTTACATTAATCGGTGTAACGTGGGTTGTTTATGGTTATTTTATGTTGGTTTTTGGTATTGTTTTAACAGGTTTATAGGTCTGGGTGTTCTGGGTTGTCGGTTGATATAGGTAAACTCAGCAGCTATGATGAGCTGAGAAGTGTAGTTGGTCAAATGTTTGGGCTTGAAGCCCAACTGGAGGACCCTTTGAGATCAGGCTGGCAGCTTGTATTTGTTGATCAGGAGAATGATGTTCATCTCCTTGGTGACAACCCGTGGTCGTAAGTCACCACTTTTAGTAATTTACAAACACCTACCAATCGTTATTACGACAATTTCAAACAACAAAAACATGATGTCTTAAAGTCTGATATCTCATTATTGGATATCATGTGTCTTGTTATGAACAGGGAGTTTGTGAGCAGGGTATGGTGCATTAGAATACTGGAGCCACAAGAGGTGCTACAAATGAGGAACCAAGGGCTCAAGCTTCTTGACTCGGTTAAGATACAGGAACCATCTGATGGAAGCTATGGATCCTATCCTCCGAGCCTGCAAGAGTCTATGAGCCTGACCAATGGGGTTACATCAATTGGTCTACTCGAATACTGAATCAACTCTAGGATTGACTGTTTCATCCTTATAATGGTGATTTTGAGCTTTAGATACTTATGAGCACGAGTATAATTAATACGACGCGCACATAGTTTATGTATTCATAGTGTACTCGAGAGTTGGAACTTTTGTAATATATGTTTGTCTAGGAATTATTTTGTCCTTAATTGGGTTGATTTTCGATTGCTGTATAACTCAACATGTCAACTTCAATACAAAATTATTATACGACCTACTCTCCAATAAAATTTACAATGCATAACGCGAAACTTGCTAATATAAGTCATAACATAGTTTACAGTAGTGATAAATACTTATTAACAAGTTGAAGATAGCAATTGATTGAGCTTCAAAAGTTTATCTTTTATTTGTTAAAAATTTTAAATCCGTTTGTTCAACAGGCCAAAACTTTGTTTAGGACCCTATAAAAAAAAACGCATCGGGTCAATCCATTTGTTCTTTGGGCCAACACAAAAGTATTCAACGAACTACTTTAGTAAACAAACCGTTTCTAGTTTTAGACTTTTAGTTTGGTTAATTTATTTCCGTATTTAACAATTAACATATCTAATTTTTTAAATTATATTTAGTTATGAATTGGTTTTATTATACTTTGTTAACATAAATAATGAATAATTAAGTTTAATTTGAAGACAACTATAGTTGAACGTCCTTGAATAACAGAAACTACCTTAGGATATTTCGACACTCCTAGGAAACTTTGTGAACACGACCCGTAATGAATACAGTTGTATTCCTTCGGTTAAACGACAAATGTTGCAAATTGTCATATCGATCACAATAAACGACTTATTATTGTGAGAAACTAACTTACTAATGAAACTATGGCCATAAGTCAATGTATGACCCTTAATTATAGGGGTTAGATCCAGTAAGAAGAGATTTTTGTACGAGAAGAGTAAGAATCAGTAAAAATTTGACATGTGGCATGCTAATAATATAAAAACAAAAATCCAATACGAAAGACAAAATCCAGTAAAAAAAATTAAAATCTAGTACAAAAAAATAAAAAATCAGTACAAAAATAAAAAATCCAATACAATAAAATAAAAATCCAGTACAAAAAACAAAAATCCAGTACAAAAAAAATAGAAATCCAGCACAAAAAATTTTAGTACAAAAAAATATAGAACAAAAAAGAATCAAGTACAAAAATCCTTTCTTAGGCATGCCACATATCAAACTTCTATTGGTTGTTACTCTTCCTACACAATAATCTCTTCTTATTTGATCTTTTCTCAATGTATTTAATGTTATTTAAAAGTGTTATACAACCCATTTGATGGTGTCTATCTAAAAAATTAAATTGTTAGTAACAAATAAAAATAACATTAATAACAAATTAAGTGAATATATTTCTTACCACGCCTTGGTGAGCCTTGTAATGAGCAATGTTTGCTCTCTAGGGCATGATCATTAATCTAAAACACAAGGTCTTGCAAGGTGACCTATTCTATATAATGATAACAGTTGGTAATCATACTCACAAGGTGAAATATCCTATAAATTTAAAAATAATCAATAATGTGTTTCATAATAATAGAAATATTAATAACCTTTGAAAAAAAATAAATAAATAAATAAAATGAAACGAAAAAAAAAAATAATAATAATAATAATTAAAGAAAAAAAAAGAAAAAGAAAAATATGTACATGCATATTCACGTTTGAAAACAAATAAAAATATAATAATAATAATAATAATAAATAAATAAATAAAAGAGTAAAAATTATATATATGAGTGTATGGACAGCAATTCACACGCGCAAGAAACAAAATATATATATATATATATATATATATATATATATATTATATTGATCATACAATTAATGCTGCAGACATTGGTGAACCCCTGAGAAACAACACGGATGGCTTTAGCCGTTTAACCGGCGGACGAATTGGTCTTCGGCGACTGGTCGACCTGTGCACCCGACATAGCGCCTCTAGCCCCGACCATTCTGTCGCGACCCTGGTTATTTAAATGGAGATTAACATCAACGAAACCACCAAGTCTCCCTCTCCCTCCCCTCTCTCTCTACGAGCTCTCATTTTCGTTTTCCGGCGACGACCTGCAACTCCGGCGGGTAGAAAGGATAACGAAACCTAGAACCGATACCACCACTCATCTAGCTCCACAGCTTAAAAACCTTAACCGGCGATGACCTGCAACAGAACCCGTAACCTTGCGCTATCGGTTTTCCAGTGACCGTTCGAGACCTCCGACGACTCCTTTAAATCGCTGCAACACACACAAAGTAGACACCAGAACTCGACATCTCCACTGCATTCCAACTCTTTTCGATCACAGGGAGTAGCAAAACACCTCCGAAGATTATCGACACAACCTCATTTGCCAAATCTGTTCTTCGGCGGTCTGAATATCACGACTGAGGTAAGCACATCAAATCAAAACTTTAATATTCGTTATAACATTTAAACGTATATTAGTTACGTAAACTTGTCACAACTAAAATGGTGAAATTTAGTGTTTCTGCAAAGGTAAATACTGTAGATGGAAGAAGATCATCAAACGTAAAAGTGTTTAAGAGTTTAATGGCTAATTATGAATCAAATTAGGATGTGGTCAAGATGGTTTAAACTTATGTGTGCCAAACTTTTGGGTCACGGTTTCTACTCCTGCTTCCAACATTTTTTTTTATGACCTGTCGAACTTCAACATGCCAAATTCCTATTCAAAAAGAAAATAATAATAATAAATAAATAAATAAATAATAATTTTAAATAAATACATAAGGATGGATATAATTGAATCGTATTTAGTATGGTTTAGATAGATTATGCTTATTCACAAGAATTTAATTAAGTTGATTTATCATATTAATAGATATAAAATTTAAATCGTTAATTATGATGACAACTTTAAAAATATACATATAAAAGAAACAATTTTACAAAGTGACAATGAAATATACCAGCAAATCAACTTTTAAATTTTCAAATACTAATATAAAATCTCATATTAAACAAAACTGCGATGTAGGTTATTACGAGTATCGATAGACGAATATTTTATCATCATAAATCAACAAAGTTCAAAGAATAAAAAGGTACGGATTCTTACCCCCTCCTTTTTCGTTTCAGTATATGATTTAATTATTTGAACCCATTTGATTCTCACATACCTTTGGAATTCCTGAACGTCTTTGATATATCGATCTGTTTCATTTGCGTTGTCCGTTATTGATTTTCAAGCATTATTTATTATTGAATATATTTTGCTTACATGTGATATAATCGTTGGATTGAAATCATTATCACATGTTCTGATATTATATTATGCCTTGGTTTAATGCTTAGTGAGAAGCGTATCTGATATACATTGTTGAGTTACCACTTCCGTTCTTGTAATCTGTTACCCGAGCATGTCCCCACTTGCGGAGGTGACCGCAAGCACGTCATTGCGGCATCAATGACGTGGCACCAACCGTGGCGGTGAGCTGAGATCACGGCGTCTTCTTCGTACTTGTGAGGTACATAAGGCCATAAGAAGGCGTATGGACTGGTCCTAGGATATATTTGATTTCTGGTGGATGGATCTGTGTATGCCCACACTCCATTGCACGTTCGGTACATAGGGTCTGCAGCTCTATGTGCATGTCAGTAGTGATTTAAGATTCGGCTCAGGGTACATCCGTGTGATATGATTTATTTTATTGTCTTGCTTTACTTTATATCATATCATTTTGTCTTTTGTTATTATCGCATTCAGTTATTAATTCTGTTACTTAAGCCTTTATCTGTACTGGGCATTCGGCTCATTCCGTTAATGTTTGTTCATAACAGGTTCACAGGTGACTCAGGGCGGGACGTGAGGAGAGAAAATCTAAGCTCTAGGATTTTTGGACCGTGAAAGTATGTTAGTGAATTTTTGTAGCTTAGGCTAGTTCATTGAATACGGTCAATTGATCAATATGTAATTAAGAATTTAACCTAGGGCTCTTAAACAGTCTTTTGGGGATCTGTAATCCTTACCTTTGTTTAATGGAAACCATGTCTTCTGCTTTGATTGACGTATAGTGACACGTCACCCCTATTTCGGGGTGGGGTGTTACAGTTATGGTATCAGAGCAAAGGCTCTTTCCTGTAGAAAACTTAAACTTTAATAATTAGAACATGTGAGGATTGGGTAGACAATTGGGTTAGGACTACAACAATTATTCTTAGTATTCCTATGTTCTAATCTTCGTGTCTATTGTTTTAGATGCCACCTCGTCGTCAACCGCGTAGGAACGCCCGTCATACGACCCACTCGCATGCCAATGCTGACTCAAACGAAACTCCAGTTGACCCAAACATGGTTTCCGCCATCCATCAAGCTTTTGAAGGATTACTACCTAACTTTGTCGCTCAAACCGTGGAGGCTGTTCAGAATCAAAACCGCGCTGAAGGTCGTGGGAACTCTAACCGAAGGATTGAAACTAATGTGAGCAACACGACTGAGGGAATACACGTATGGATTCAGAGGTTCCAAAAGCAAAAGCCAAGATCCTTCAGTCATGCAACAAATCCGATCGAAGCTAGAAACTGGATAGCTCATGTTGAGAAGATTTTTGAAGTATTAGGAGTCGCGGATCAGTATAAAGTTAGACTGGCTACTTACAAGTTAGAAGATGATGCACAGACTTGGTGGGAAGGATTCAAGCAAGCCAAAGGTGGTGAAACTTATGTAGCTACTCTTTCAAGGGCGGATTTTCGTACCATCTTCTATGATAAGTATTTCTCTACAGCTGATCAAGAATCCTGTATGCTGTCATCCGACAAGGGAATGATGAATCGGCTTCAGAGTTCATAACACGTTTTGCAAGGTTGGCAAGTATTGTGGGGGATGCAGCAGGATCTGCAGCAGTTCAAGCAGAAAAGTGCAAATGGGCAGTGTGTGATCGAATTCGAAAGTCAATAATGTTCATGAAGTTCAAAGATTTAACAGAGGTTGCTGATGCTATGAAAACTTATGAGTTTGAAAGAAAAGAGTTTTTGTCTCGTGCTGGGGACAACAAGAAAAGAGATAGAGACGGGCAACGTATTCAGACTTCGGGTCAATCATCCAATGTTTCAAATCAGCAAGACCGTAGAGTTCAAGTGATCAGAAACAATGGGAATCAATCACGACCATGGCAATCGAGACCCCAGAATTTGAAACCGGCCACAAATCAGATTCAGCCGTATGTAGCACCAGTTAAAGCTCAACCATTAAATCAGTTTGGGAACCAGAAACAGGCCTTGATCCCACCATGCAACACCTGTGGGAAACACCATCGAGGCATTTGTCATCGAGCTGGGGGAAATTGTTTTCGGTGTGGTCAAACTGGACACATGATCAGGGATTGTCCTCAACCAGACAAGAAGAACAATGTTGGGGCCTCTACATCACTTAACACTAGAGGAAGAGTCTTCTCACTTACTGCTACCGATGCTGCTAGTGCACCAGGTACTGTATCTGGAACCCTTCGTATCGGTGATCGTGATATTTGTGTATTATTTGATACAGGTGCAACACATTCCATAGTTTCTCATATGTTCACAAAATACCTTAGGATTGCACCATCACTTTTAGATCATACTTTATGTATTTCCACTCCTACCGGCGAATCGATTGTCATCACACACATATATAAGGATTGTCCTATCACCATTGACACCATTGTGCGTAAAGCGGATCTTTTGCCTATGCAAATGGGTGACTTTGATATCATCCTTGGGATGGATTGGTTAACACGACATCATGTGACCATCGATTGTCATTCTCGGCGAGTTGTTTTCGGTGATTTTCACCATCCTGATCTTGTTTATCAGGGAATCCAACCTCATAAGTCTCTCAAGATTATTTCAACCCTAAAAGCTCAAAAGTTGATATCTCATGGTTGTGTTGGTTTCTTAGCATCTATCATAGATACTTCAGTTGGTGAATCTAGCATTGATAGTCATCCTGTAGTTCGTGAGTATCCAGATGTGTTTCCGGATGAATTACCAGGGTTACCACCTGACCGTGAGATAGAATTCTCTATTGACTTGATTCCTGGTGCCCAACCCATTTCTAAGGCTCCATATCGTATGGCCCCGTTGGAGTTGAAAGAGTTAAAGGAGCAGTTACAAGAGTTGCTGGAACTTGGATTCATAAGACCAAGTGTCTCACCTTGGGGTGCTCCAGTCCTATTCGTAAAGAAAAAGGATGGTAGCATGCGGTTGTGCATTGACTACCGAGAGTTGAATAAGATTACAATTCGAAATCGATATCCTCTTCCTCGCATCGACGATCTTTTTGATCAGCTTCAGGGTGCCAAGTTCTTTTCAAAAATAGATCTAAGGTCTGGGTATCATCAGTTGAAGATTAGGGAGGAAGATGTTTCTAAATCAGCATTTCGTACTCGTTATGGCCATTACGAGTTCTTGGTTATGCCTTTTGGGCTAACCAATGCCCCTGCAGTCTTCATGGATTTGATGAATCGGGTATTCCATGAATTTTTGGATAAATTTGTGATTGTCTTCATTGATGATATCTTGGTATATTCTAAAAGCAAGGAAGACCATGAAGAACACTTACGAAAAGTACTCGAGACATTGCGCCAAAAGAAGTTGTATGCAAAATTTTCAAAATGTGACTTTTGGCTTAATCAAGTTGCATTTCTTGGTCACGTTGTTTCTACTGAAGGAATTATGATGGATCCTGCTAAGATAGAGGCAATTACAAAATGGCCTAGACCCACATCTGCCACTGAAGTTCGAAGCTTCTTGGGCCTAGCTGGCTACTACCGAAGATTTGTCGAAGGATTTTCTGTCATTGCCTTACCGCTCACTCAACTTTTGAGGAAAGGGGTTAAGTATTCATGGAATGAAGAACGAGAGAAAAGTTTCGAAGAATTAAAGAAAAGGCTCGTAACCGCTCCGATACTTACTCTTCCTTGTGGTTCCGGCGGTTACCAGATTTATAGCGATGCGTCAAAGAAAGGTCTTGGTTGCGTGCTAATGCAACATGGAAAAGTTATCGCTTATGCCTCGCGTCAATTGAAGCCTTATGAAGTTAATTACCCGACGCATGACTTGGAGTTAGCAGCTGTAGTGTTTGCTTTAAAGATTTGGCGACATTATTTGTACGGGGAGACTTGTGACATCTTCACCGATCACAAAAGCCTTAAGTACATTTTTACACAAAAGGAGTTAAATATGAGGCAAAGAAGGTGGTTAGAACTTCTTAAAGACTATGATGCCAATATTCAATACCACCCGGGGAAAGCGAATGTTGTGGCCGATGCTTTGAGCAGGAAAAACTTTGGTGCGGTATCTTGCCTTCAGATTCAACCTCGTATCATCTCGGATCTTGATAAAATGGGTGTTGGCATTCATATCGGTAAATCAGATGGTTATCTTGCAAAATTACAAATCGAGCCTGACCTCATCTCACGTATCAAAGAAGCACAAAAAGATGACGGTGAATTATGGGCGATATTGGAAAACATGGAGGTGGGAAAACAATCTGAGTTTCATGTAGATGAACAAGGAGTGATTTGGTGTGGTAAAAGATTATGTGTACCCGATGACTCTGCTCTTCGTGAGGCATTGCTAGCTGAGGCACATAGCTCGCCATTTTCTATCCACCCAGGATCTACAAAGATGTATCGAGATTTACGTCAAAACTTTTGGTGGAATGGCATGAAGGAAGCTGTTGCAAAGTACGTGAGTGAATGTCTTACATGCCAACAAGTAAAGATTGAGCACCAACGAGCTAGTGGTCTTTTGCAGCCATTGGATATTCCATTATGGAAATGGGATGAAATCTCAATGGACTTTGTTACAGGTTTGCCTAAAACATTGAAGAAGAACGATGCTATATGGGTCGTGGTTGATAGATTGTCCAAATCAGCTCACTTTCTGGCGATTCAACAAGGATTTTCGGTTAGCAAGTTAGCGGATGTGTTTATAAAAGAGATTGTTCGGTTACACGGTACTCCAGCCTCAATTGTGTCTGATAGGGATCCGAGGTTTACGTCACGATTTTGGAAGGGTTTTCAAGCTGCTTTGGGTACAAGATTAAAGTTTAGCACAGCTTTCCACCCGCAAACAGATGGGCAATCAGAACGTACGATTCAGACACTTGAAGATATGCTTAGAGCTTGCGCACTCGAGTGGACGGGGAACTGGGATGATTATTTATGCCTTGTTGAGTTTGCTTATAATAATAGTTGGCAAGCAAGCATTGACATGGCTCCATTCGAACTCTTGTATGGTCGGAAATGTCGAGCACCAATTTGTTGGAATGAAGTTGGCGAGAAAATAATAGAAGGGCCAGAATTGATACAAATAACAAATGATAAAGTTGCTATTGCTCGAGAAAAATTAAAGGAAGCACAAAGTAGACAGAAGAGTTATGCTGATAAACATCGACGAGCCTTAGAATTCAAAGTTGGGGATCAGGTATTCTTAAAGGTCTCGCCATGTCGTGGAGTTCGCAGATTTGGAATAAAAGGAAAGCTTAGTCCTCGTTTCATCGGTCCGTTTGAGATTCTGGAAAGAATTGGTGAAGTTTCATATCGATTAGCATTACCACCTCAACTTTCTCATGTTCATAACGTCTTTCACGTGTCTTTGTTGAGGGGATACAACTACCACCCGCTTCACGTTATTAGTTATCCATTGCACACGATTCAAGAGGATTTATCGTATGAAGAAGAACCGGAAGCTATATTGGATCGACAAGAAAGGATTATGAGAAAGAAAGTAATTCCGTTTGTTAAGGTTTTATGGAAACGAGAGGCGACTTGGGAAACAGAAGAATCTATTCGTTCTTTGTATCCAAATTTGTTCGATGCATAGGTTCCTTTGTACGAGTAACTGTGAACAATGTTCCCTCTTTAATTGTTATGAAATTTCTTTCGTTATGTTTGACTTCTCTCTAAATTTCGAGGACGAAATTTCCTTTTTAGGGGGTAATAGTTGAAATATCCTATAAATTTAAAAATAATCAATAATGTGTTTCATAATAATAGAAATATTAATAACCTTTGAAAAAAAATAAATAAATAAATAAAATGAAACGAAAAAAAAAAATAATAATAATAATAATTAAAGAAAAAAAAAAGAAAAAGAAAAAGAAAAATATATACATGCATATTCACGTTTGAAAACAAATAAAAATATAATAATAATAATAATAATAATAATAAATAAATAAATAAAAGAGTAAAAATTATATATATGAGTTTATGGACAGCAATTCACACGCGCAAGAAACAAATATATATATATATATATATATATATATATATATATATATCTTATATTGATCATACAATTAATGCTGCAGACATTGGTGAACCCCTGAGAAAGTCAGAAAGAACACGGATGGCTTTAGCCGTTTAACCGGCGGACGAATTGGTCTTCGGCGACTGGTCGACCTGTGCACCCGACATAGCGCCTCTAGCCCCGACCATTCTGTCGCGACCCTGGTTATTTAAATGGAGATTAACATCAACGAAACCACCAAGTCTCCCTCTCCCTCCCCTCTCTCTCTACGAGCTCTCATTTTCGTTTTCCGACGACGACCTGCAACTCCGGCGGGTAGAAAGGATAACGAAACCTAGAACCGATACCACCACTCATCTAGCTCCACAGCTTAAAAACCTTAACCGGCGATGACCTGCAACAGAACCCGTAACCTTGCGCTATCGGTTTTCCGGTGACCGTTCGAGACCTCCGACGACTCCTTTAAATCGCTGCAACACACACAAAGTAGACACCAGAACTCGACATCTCCACTGCATTCCAACTCTTTTCGATCACAGGGAGTAGCAAAACACCTCCGAAGATTATCGACACAACCTCATTTGCCAAATCTGTTCTTCGGCGGTCTGAATATCACGACTGAGGTAAGCACATCAAATCAAAACTTTAATATTCGTTATAACATTTAAACGTATATTAGTTACGTAAACTTGTCACAACTAAAATGGTGAAATTTAGTGTTTCTGCAAAGGTAAATACTGTAGATGGAAGAAGATCATCAAACGTAAAAGTGTTTAAATGTTTAATGGCTAATTATGAATCAAATTAGGATGTGGTCAAGATGGTTTAAACTTATGTGTGCCAAACTTTTGGGTCACGGTTTCTACTCCTGCTTCCAACATTTTTTTTTATGACCTGTCGAACTTCAACATGCCAAATTCCTATTCAAAAAGAAAATAATAATAATAAATAAATAAATAAATAATAATTTTAAATAAATACATAAGGATGGATATAATTGAATCGTATTTAGTATGGTTTAGATAGATTATGCTTATTCACAAGAATTTAATTAAGTTGATTTATCATATTAATAGATATAAAATTTAAATCGTTAATTATGATGACAACTTTAAAAATATACATATAAAAGAAACAATTTTACAAAGTGACAATGAAATATACCAGCAAATCAACTTTTAAATTTTCAAATACTAATATAAAATCTCATATTAAACAAAACTGCGATGTAGGTTATTACGAGTATCGATAGACGAATATTTTATCATCATAAATCAACAAAGTTCAAAGAATAAAAAGGTACGGATTCTTACCCCCTCCTTTTTCGTTTCAGTATATGATTTAATTATTTGAACCCATTTGATTCTCACATACCTTTGGAATTCCTGAACGTCTTTGATATATCGATCTGTTTCATTTGCGTTGTCCGTTATTGATTTTCAAGCATTATTTATTATTGAATATATTTTGCTTACATGTGATATAATCGTTGGATTGAAATCATTATCACATGTTCTGATATTATATTATGCCTTGGTTTAATGCTTAGTGAGAAGCGTATCTGATATACATTGTTGAGTTACCACTTCCGTTCTTGTAATCTGTTACCCGAGCATGTCCCCACTTGCGGAGGTGACCGCAAGCACGTCATTGCGGCATCAATGACGTGGCACCAACCGTGGCGGTGAGCTGAGATCACGGCGTCTTCTTCGTACTTGTGAGGTACATAAGGCCATAAGAAGGCGTATGGACTGGTCCTAGGATATATTTGATTTCTGGTGGATGGATCTGTGTATGCCCACACTCCATTGCACGTTCGGTACATAGGGTCTGCAGCTCTATGTGCATGTCAGTAGTGATTTAAGATTCGGCTCAGGGTACATCCGTGTGATATGATTTATTTTATTGTCTTGCTTTACTTTATATCATATCATTTTGTCTTTTGTTATTATCGCATTCAGTTATTAATTCTGTTACTTAAGCCTTTATCTGTACTGGGCATTCGGCTCATTCCGTTAATGTTTGTTCATAACAGGTTCACAGGTGACTCAGGGCGGGACGTGAGGAGAGAAAATCTAAGCTCTAGGATTTTTGAACCGTGAAAGTATGTTAGTGAATTTTTGTAGCTTAGGCTAGTTCATCTAATACGGTCAATTGATCAATATGTAATTAAGAATTTAACCTAGGGCTCTTAAACAGTCTTTTGGGAATCTGTAATCCTTACCTTTGTTTAATGGAAACCATGTCTTCTGCTTTGATTGACGTATAGTGACACGTCACCCCTATTTCGGGGTGGGGTGTTACACAAGGTATCAATGTACATTGTAGATATAGATACAAAGGGTATATATCTAATCCAAGTTACCCGAATGATGTCCAACCAAGGGTGGTTACTAATCGTCGACCACCGGTGCACCAATGTTTGCATCTCCATCTACGACACATCAATGTAGAAATGGTTGTCCTTCATCTCCTCCACGTGTAAACTTTGGCCCATTGCGCTAGCGTCATCTCGTGCCTCACGCCACCCAAAGTAAACTCACTACAATCTATGCTCGCAAGTTAATATCTAAATCTAGATCACGTGGTCTAAAAAAGCTCTAATGTCAAATCCTTGGGCGCCCTCCAGTAGGCCTAGTCACGCCTCTACGATGTCATGTTTGCCTAACCAATGAGCGCCTCAACATGGTGTGTGTCCCTCAATGTAGATAGCATTAGTGGGGAGCTTAGACGGTTTGAAAGGGGGGCGGAAATTTACATGACCCATAATACATGTGTTAAAATGATATGTTGAATAATCAAATTATGCTATAAACATATTTTTAGGTGTTATGTTTAAGTAACTTGCTTTGCTTGTGATTTTGTGTATTTCAGGTTCTTAGAGGACTTGGAATGTAAATATTAAAAGATGGAGGAGTTTTGTGCAATTTGTGATTGGAATATAAGTTGTGGAATGAGTTAAGGTTCTTGTGATTTTCCCAGATTTCCACTTTGTTCTTTCCGACTCCAGATCTTCATTTTCGTCTCTTCAACTCCAGATTTATGGTTTCTGATGGGTTAATTGAGTTGTTCACGGGTCATGGTTCAGCGGGTCAAACGGGTCAACAGGTTGCTAGCCGAAAGATTAAATCATTTGGGGCTAAAAGGGTAATTTAACACTCCAATTGTATGTGGGAAAGTAAAAGAATCAAAAGTTTGGATCTGTTCGTGGGTTTCTTGATCGTGGGAACATGCGCCATTTTTGTGTTTTTGGTTTTTATGTGTTTTAATCACGATGTCCATGTTTAGGTAGGTTTAGTTTTGAGTTTTCATTATATATAGAAGTAGGTTTATTTCTTTTGTGTAACATCTTCAATTCAATCAAAAGCAGAACATGGTTTCTGTGTGTCTTGTGTGTTTTAGAGGGGCCTGAACCAACATTTGCTATCAGAGCCTAGGACCCGTGTCGTCGTTTTGGGAGTCGACTTTCGAAGGGAGGAGCAGCCGCGATAGCAGCAGAAGCAAGGTGGATCGACAAATTGCAGCGGGTTTTGGCTGCTGGTTTAGGGTTGCAACCAAGGGATGTTGCAGCAAATCATGAAGGGACAACATCTGTTGTTTCGGGGCTGTTTTACAGCAATAGACGGAGGTGATAAAGAGTTTCGGTTCAGCCGTTGTCATGGTGGAAATGCCGTTTGGGATGACGGGGGTGACCGGTGATAAACTTTGGTGTTCCGTGGCTGTTGGCGGTGATCAAAGTACCCTTGATCAGCTTGTTTCGTGATAAGAGGAGACCTGCGTACGTGCGTGAAAACAAGCAGTAGTGATTCGTCAAAGCAAGCGACTTTGGATTCCGTTCGTTTGGTGGGTGAAAGAAAATGGTAGAAGGCGGTAGCTTTGTTTTCTTGGTCGGTAGAGAAGACTCTTTGAACAAGAATGATTGGAAGGGTTGGGTTAGTTTTAGTCTTATATTTAGAACGAGATCTTGTTGGTGGAGATATGGAATTGGGATGTGCTTGGTGTTTTGTTACGAGTCCTTGGGCGTTGGAATAGCCAACATGCAGAATGTTTAGGAAAAAATCGAGGATTTTGTGAAAACGAGTTGGCTATTTCCCTATTATTGGTGAAGTGTTAAATAAATCAATCCTTTGACAACAATAAATAGTAAAGGTTAGTAATTTGATTCTGTTACCTGGGCGGAGAGACAACATTATGGCAGTGGAAGTTCAAATTGGGTGGCATTGGACGTGACCGGGAAAGGGGTCGTGGGTCCGTGACGAGTCGAGATGTTAATGAAAGGTTCCGGTGGGATTGCCATGTTAGATGTCGTGCGTGTGGTATCAACTTTGGACGTGACTGAGGTTAATGTCGGGTGTCCTGGAAAAGGTCGATATGGGTCAACACAAAGGCGTGTTTTGATGTGAACGTTGCAGTGAGGGATGATGTGAACAAACAACGATTAAGGGGGTGATTGATGGGTTAATCGAGTTGTTCACGGGTCATGGTTCAGCGGGCCAAACGGGTAAACAAGTTGCTAGCCGAAAGATTAAATCATTTGGGGCTAAAAGGGTCATTTAACACTCCAATTGTATGTGGGAAAGTAAAAGAATCAAAAGTTTGGATCTGTTCGTGGGTTTCTTGATCGTGGGAACATGCGCCATTTTTGTGTTTTTGGTTTTTATGTGTTATTAATCACGATGTCCATGTTTAGGTAGGTTTAGTTTTGAGTTTTCATTATATATAGAAGTAGGTTTATTTCTTTTGTGTAACATCTTCAATTCAATCAAAAGCAGAACACGGTTTCTGTGTGTCTTGTGTGTTTTAGAGGGGCCTGAACCAACAGTTTCATAGTTTCTTTCTTTGTTCATATGATAAATGAACATTTTTTGGTTTGTTTTATAGATCTTGTTGGTCAGAGTTGTATTTCTCCTTGTTTTAGCATAGATCTTAAGTTCTTTACATAAATCTGTGAGTCTATTGTTCACGTTGACGATCTAGGTTTTTCGAGTCTATGTATATAGATCGAGTTGTAATAGATTAGGGTTCTTGGAAAGTCGAATCTTTTGGTTTTTATTTTTAGTATAATCACGGATTCGGTTGAATCTGTAAGTTGCTGACATATTTGATTCTTTTGACAACATGTTATTTTTTTGAAGCGAGTGAGGGCGAAAACACTATTTTTAACTAAAAATAACCTTTTAGCCGAAATATTAACAATGGACGAAAAAAAAGACCCCTGGATAGCATATCCCATTTCCATGTTTGCCTTAAAGATGCACATGTGAGTGTAGAAATTCTTTTAACTCGTAAACAGAAAAACTATCCAGTGATACAATTTGTAACACTTTCATTTCTTTTTTTACTAACATGATATGTAATTGCTGTTCGTTTTCAATACTAAAATTCTTGACATTTTCTTTTCTTTGTCCTACATTTTCCTAAGTGTGGGTGTCATTTTGTGTACACCACCACAATTACATTTCAACCATATTTTTATAGGTTCACCACTTGTGTATCTCTTGAATATTTTGGTGACAAGACCCTGAACAATATGATGTCCTATATTAGAGACCAAATTTACCAACTATTCACAAGAAACAAACACTTGAATCAATGGTATAGTTGAATTTTATAAAGGTAACAATAAATAGCAATAACGTATCTTATTGATTTCATATAATCTCATCTCTACATTCGAATTATCGTCGTTATCACTGCTGTAATCAATAGGAGAATCTCGGCCGTCATCATCACCGTCTCCGTTATTATTTCCATCCCCACCATAGTAGATATGAACATCATCATCATAACAGGAATAACTTTCATTGACATAACAGTTAGAATCTTTGTTGTCAAATCAATAGTTATTGGACTTTACGATCTGCGTGGTTTCTTAGATACTTATGTTTTGTTCTTGGGAGGGGTTATGCACACACCCAAAAACATATTTTAACACCCCATGTCAAGTATACGCCTCGTAGTTGTCACTACGGGGTGTATAAGGGTCTAATCATTGGCACTGACATCCAATAATTGCCCCTCTATACGCCGCGTATTGACCAATACGCCCCCGTATTGGGGTGTGAGGTGTGTCAGTGAGGTGTTTGAATAACACCACTCTTTGTCCTTGCGTGCTGTATTAATTTACAACCATGAAGCATCCTACAACCATATGTTTTTCAATGACTGATATTGACATAACCATAACTTTTTTTTTTGCTTGACTAAGGAAAAAATATTTATCTAAATATGTGATTTGAAAAATATTTACCAAAATGAGAGTTTTCTTTTATTCATTTATTTTTAACTATTTTTTTTTAATTCAATCAACATATTATAATATTTTTCTTACTTTTTCTCAATGAACAAACTATGAAAATGGGTTGATTAAATAAAAAAATTATAATAACTAAGTTCAAAATAAAGAAATAAATAAAAAACACATTTTTTTAATTAAAATTAAAAAAGAAAAGAAAAACACGGGAAAGAGCAAAGTACAATTATTTTGGAGATTTTATTCCAATCCAAAAACGTGAGGTAGTGGTCAAAGCGCAGTGTATGCGGTCAAAAGAGGGATTTTCTTGAAAGTACAACCCACATGACTTTGACCACCACCACCCTCAACAGGTGACAGGACCATTCTGAGTAGCACCTACGCAAGAATTTTTATAAAAAATAATTTTTTTTTTTTTGAAATGCAAATAAAAATTATTTGTAGTTATTTTGTACTTGAAAAGCGAGTAACGATCTAAAAACTAATTACAAGATTATTTCATGACCAACCAACCACAACAACACAATGGTGGAAGACCCCCAGTTTGCCGAATGCACTCCGCCTGTGCTGCTGCCCGTGCCGCCTGCTTGCTCTTCAAAGATTCTGCTGCGGCCCTTTTCGCTTCCGACTTGTGGTTTGCCATTGCAATCTTTTTCAACATCTTTGCTTGAGCATGAGCTCTCTTTTCTTCAACTTCAGCCTGCACATATTTAATGAATTTCAATCTACATGATATTTCACTGATCTTCCCTTTTTGGGGGAAACTAATTTTGATGATCAACCCAACCAACCTGTTATCGTTTGATATGCACAAATGATTACCCGTTACACAATCCGGCCCGATTTCAACAAGAAAAATGACACATCAAATTACCTCTATACGTCTCATTTCAGCTTCAAGTTTCATCATCTGCTGATTTTCCCACGCTTTAATTTTGATCTCTTCACGAATGAATCTAAACATAAAAACTTAATTAAACATAAACAAACCGGATATGAAATTCAATCGCGCAAGCAGAAACAAATACTTTGCGTTCTGTTTAGATTTTTCAGCATCTTCCCAAGCAGCAGCCCGCCTCTCGAATTCAAGCCTCAACAACTCCTCTGCCAGCTTGTCATTTTCAGCACCCAATACTTTATTTTCCGCATCTTCTTTGCTTGCCCATGCAGCAATGTTCGTCTTCCCAAGCTGCATCCCGAGCTGTAAGATCTCCTTACGGGTTCTAAGTTTGACTTCTTGCTCGGTCAACTGTTTTCGGCTCTGTGAGTCGTCATTAACTGGGTGTTGAATAGGCGTGGATGGTTGTCCGCCCCTTCTAGGTGAAGAGGGAACTGAGGAAGTTGGACTACGAAGCGGGGTTCTGCCCCCCACAGGTGTGGACAGCATTGAAGGTCCTTGACTCGGAGTTGGGGTCATTTCTGTTCCCATGTCTCTCATTGACACAGATCTTACTTCAGGACAACCTAATTCATAGTCAAATATTATAAGCATACTGATTTTAGATTTATGCAAAAATTTAATTAGCATCATAACACTATAGTTTTTGTAATTATAACACCCTGGTTAATTATAATCACATTTAGACAGTCATAGAAAGTATTTTCAGTTAAACAAACTCAATCTGAACTATTTCTATTTTGATCCGTGCCATATCTATCAGCTTTAATCAAAACAAATAACTAATGATGCAAGATTAAGGTATGGGATTGTAATTTGACTACATGAGTAAAGGAAAAGGTGCTGTTTACCTGTTTTATCCTCATTCAAATTCTGTCCACACAATGACTCCTGGCTGTTGATTTCTTTTAAATCCTTGCTGCGAGGACATTGATCGATTGACTCATTCACTTCATTTGCTTGACCCAGAACGGGTTGTTGTGAGCCAGAAGGTGTAAATGAAAACCTGTCTGGCCCTGTTTGTAATGCGGGCTGACAAGAGTCAGCCCGTTTGTTAGAACTAGCAGACTCAGAATAACCTCTAATCTCGTTTACCATCTCACGGTTTTGTATAGTGTTTTTTGAATTATGATTCTGCGTATTTTGCTTACTAATTATCCACTTTTCAGCGTCATTCCATTTTGAAGACATGGGTCTCAACAGGGATCTTGAAATAACACTGTGAGGTGATCTTTCGTTTTTATGAAACTCGAAGCTGGATGAACTAGCATTACTATCATAATCAAGATTATCATCTTCTAATGATCTTATAGGATGAACTGAACTCGAATTACTGCAATCCATCTTTTGAAATTGGTGGGGTTTCACACGACCTGCTTTTGTATCATCTTTAGGTTGCTGAATACCCTGATCAACCTGATGCTTATCCAATGTCAATGATGAAATCCCCATGCTAGAAACTGCAGATTTAGGACCACAAATCCAGTCACAATCCAAAATTACCATACCATATGCGTCAGTGTCATTGTTTTTTAATTCAATTTGTAATTGGGCCCCAAAACAGTATCGATTATTTAATTTACACTCATAAAAGCACATCTTTGGATTGCTAAAAAGGACATCTTTTGATTAAAAACTTGCTTTACCAAAAGATAGAGACCATACTAATCCAAAATGGACAAAAATGTTTTGTAACTTTTTAAGATGATTTTTACAAAAAAAAAAAATAGTTGCTTAATAAGAATAGTATGATCATCTGATTTTTATCTGGATAATCAATGTTCTATCACATGATGATTCAAATGAAATCATAAATACTTACCTCAAACACTCCTAACTGATCATTGTTGTTTAATTTTATATCAAAACACCCTCCATGAATCAAGAAACCTTAGTAAATTACTTCACATCTGTAGCAGCAAAACTTTTAGGGTTAAAACATATACATACCTTCCTCACAACAATTTCCAGAACTTGAAGCTAACAAACTGTTGTTAACAAACTCTGAATCTTCAAGTTTAGAAGGAGATGTTCTTGCGGAATTGTTTTTTGAACCTCCATCCTTTTTTCTCTGACCTATCATCAGCTTCATCCTCAATTTACTAGGAGATATAATACCAACCTACATCAAAAACAGCCAAAAACTACTAACAAAATAGACACATTGCAAGGTTCATCGTTTACATTAAATTTAAATACAATAAACCACATATAAACCGGATTGAAATCAGAAAAAAAGGATAAAGGTTATTGAATCGTTTTGATCAGAAATACACCAAATTAGCTTCATAGTTTGATTACTACTCACAAAGTAATAAACGAAATCCAAAATTGCAATACTAATTTAGGATGCCTTCATGACAAAACAAAAACCTAGAAACGTCGATTTAAGAAGGATTCGAAATGATTTCACGAGAAGTTGAAGATCTGAAAGAGAAGATGACGAACATTAATTAAAAATTTCAGCAAAACAACGATAAATTCACGAAGAAATGTTCACTCAATTAATCAACTGTACTAATGTTGCGTGTATGCAGAAACATTGACAGATATTTTAATGATTTCACCAACTGGTGAAGATTATTTTCTTCAAACTTTTGCAGAATTATAATTTAGAGAGAAGAACAAATGCAGTTACCTGCTGCTTGTGATTGTGAATCCTTTCGTAATCCATTGGATTCTGTAAAATGAACGGTGATTGAGAGAGAGAGAGAGAGAGAAAGAAAAGGAGAAATTTGTTGTGAAATTTTGAAGCCAGTTGCAGAGTAATGAGAGGAGGAAGACAAATGCTGACACGAATCCCCAATAATTAAACCAACGTGACGTCTGAGATTTTTTTAACAGGTTTATCATATTTTTACACACTGACACGCAATTCGAACACTCAATTTTTTTCGATGGCCAAGGTCTCAATCGTGTCAACCGCTGTTTTCTCTCAGATCATTTTTTCACTGCGAGAGGGATTTGAATCCAAGACATACATTTGGTAATTCCAAAGTACCATTAAAACAATGCTTCTTTGGTAAATATAAATCAATAAATTCATATTTATTTGTATATGTTAACATTAACAATACTTTTTTTTATTTTTGAACCGCAAAAAATATTTATATTAACGTAAGCATAGCCAACAAGAGGCTAGCCATAAAACACCAAGGTTACACCATGCAGATTAGACAAATTGAAAAATATCCAATCCTCAATCTACAAAAACTTTGACTTTTAACATTTCAACCAATTCTTCATTGACGACCTTTTCCCATCAAAAGTAGTTTCGTTTTCCATTTTTCATGAACTATTATTATCCCATGTGTTAAATTCTTCTTCTTTGTATTCACCGGTAGTAATTTTTAGATATTGAGGAGGTTCTTGAATATATACATGTATTTTCCATCATTGAGCCAAAAAGTGCCACATAAAATCTGCCAAATAACATGTAGTGAAGAGGTGGTTGGCCGTTTCATTTGCTTCCTTACAAATCGGTACGCCTGCGGCATTATCTGCACCTTCCTCCACACCAGCTCATCCATCGTGGGAAGCCTCCCTAGTTCTGCTCTCCACACCAATATGTTTGCTTTCAAAGGAACCCATTTACACCAATGAAAGGATGAAGACGGATATGTGAGCTTTGCACGACATATCCTATCCTTTAGAGCTTTAACAGTGAATGTTCCATCCTTTGAACACTATTCCATCATCTCATCCTTCTCTTGTTCAGTCTCTGGCAATCTTGACCATCTCCAAGAGAAAGTTGTTTCATCACCAACTTTGCGCATACGATGTTGCACCTTGTTGAATTTATCCAACTACAACCTGAAAAGTTTTGAAATTTACACTGTTTTTGGTCGTGTTAAATAAGAAGGTCCGAGGTTGGATAAAGGTATGAAGAGACATATTTGATATTTTATACATAATTCAACCAGTTTTAGTAAAAACGGGTCATATTCAAAGTGTTTGACTAAGATTTAGTAAGGAATGTTGTTTACTAAGTGAGAACGAATCAAATTAGATGGTTCTACTTTGAAGAATCTTTTTTAGAACTGACTGAAAAAGACCGGCACATTAAATATATTATAACATGCAACTTTTAGTCAGCTTAAGGACCATTCTATCCATCTAGGGGGGTTTATCGAATCGAATTTCGAATAAATCGAATATTTCGAATCGAATGATTTCAAATTTTGAATTTTTTAAGAGCATTTGAATTCGAAACCGATTCGAAAAAACCAATTCGAATTCGTTCTCAACTTCGAAATTCGATTCTATCCGAATTCGATTATAATTCGAATTGATTTGAATTTAATTAAAAATATTTATACTTGCTATTTTATAAATTCAAAATATCAAATAATCAAAACCTTAAACATCAAAATATCAAATAACCAACATCTAAGTTGTAATATTAGATATATCATTTAACTAGTAAAATGATAAAAGTTCAATATATAATGCTAATGATAATATACAAAAAACATAAAGTGATAAGTTATCAAAATATTATAAATTAACAACCAAAATGATCAATTTTTCGAGCTTCACGATTGACGTTTTCGTTGTGAATGTTTAGGTTTAGTGTATTTAAAAGTGTTAAAATTATGTGTATTTTATAATTAAATTGACGATTCGATTTCATTCATCCACCCCCTGCTCACTCCATCACTACTCGTTTTCCCTTACTCTTCTCCTCTCACGTAGTGACCCGGCTCACACAGGTGCTGTCCCGTTGGAGCTGTAGTGGCATGACCAGGCGTGACACCCTTGTCACCCGGATGCTCACGCCCCACTACACACAACCTTAGTTTCAATTATATACATTTATGACATCATCATAGCAACGCCAATTTATTGCATTTTATTCGCAACTAGATAACTATTGTCAGGTTATCTCTATATAAAAGAATCTTAATATTACGGTATCAACAAATTATGAAAACATAAATTTGTAAGAAAAACAGTCTCATTTTACTTTGACAAAAGTAAACCACTTATTCATATGAATATTATACCATACATTATACATACAACTCCATCGACAAATATATGCCTTAGCCTTGTAGGACACCATACATGCTAGTTTGATAAAGACTACAATTTTTACTCCATAACATAAAAATGGGTAAAGGTAAATAATTTTAACAAAAGTGGAAATGGGTCAAAAGGTGGAATTCATAAGGTGTACATAAATAAATTACAAATTTACAATTACAAAAAAATATACAAAAAGTGCTTGTGGGCCCATTCCTCATGGCCCAATCTATTTTTACTGGCTAAAAAAAATAAACAAAAAATGCTTGTTGGGTATGGGGTCTTTAGTCTTTACCTCAATCCCACAATAGATTACATAGATGGCCACTTTTATAGACTGCTTGGGATTGACTTCAAGTGAAGCATAACTTCATTTTTGAGTTGATCTCTTCTCAATTTCCCACTTGTTGTCAATGGGAATTTCTTACTCCATCTTATAAATTTTTTAGGTATTTTGAACCTGTAATTGTATACAAAAAATGAAAACATTAGATGTTTCAACTATGAACAAATTGAATCGGGCTAGATTTTATCACTAACCTAGTAAATATATTTTTAAAAACAACTAATAACTAAATGAGAATGTCTAAAGTCGCCAAGAGAATACTTTTTGTATATCATGTTTGAGGCACTAAATATTGTTAGAAAGTTTTAAATTGTAAACAAAAGTGTCTCGACCCAATTAGTTTAGGCACATGCCAAAATTTACTTTGTGACCAGGACCTGCTTCTCTAGCCTACCTAACCTGAGTTGGTTGTTATGACTTGAAGAATTATCCTATTCACAAGGAGTAATCATATACCGGTTGTTACAAGGCTCAACATATTTGATAACACTATATAGCCATAATTACCCGGTCAAATTATTTGTTCTACAAAATTGCTGGAGGGTTTCACTGGAAATGCACAGTTCTTTCTTGATAGTCGAGTTATCTAAAGCTGAGCATGCCCATGTCCACTTGTGGTTTAGTTGGATACAAGCAACCACCATTTCTGTCAGACGGATGTCTGGAAGCCCGATGACTGCAATCGCAGAAATCCCAGGATGTTTTAATATCACAGTTTCTACCTACATTTAACACAAATTCACATGTTAACACCTGATAAGATTAAACTTCCTTTTTTTCCCTTCTAAAACTAGATATACACTTTGATTATGTCAAACATATTACAACTAAGTTCCAAAAATTAAACTTTTTAACTATAAATTTATCATTCATAATTTGGTGATGCTTACCTCTTCAGGATAAATGTTTTCTCCTCCACTTTTAATGCGCCCTTTCATTCGCCCAATGAGCCATAAGTTACCATTATTGTCTATCCGCCCTATGTCACCAGTTTCATGCCAGCTTTCATTGCCATGATGCTCTTTCACTTGAACTTGGTTCCAATATCCAATCATTAGATGGGGCCCCCTTGTTAAAACCTGTCCAACATGAGTTGATTCCTCAGTCCTGATCTTTAATTCCACATGTGGTGCAGGCTTTCCAACACAAACACCTTGTTGATGGTCCAAATTTAATTCTTTTACAACAGTTCTTTGCTTTGTAGGATCATTAAGGGTCATAAAAGTTAGAGACGAGCAACCCTCCGTCATCCCTTTCAATACAAAGGAAAAAATAATAAATATAATTTGGAGGAAAAGAAAAGGAAAAAGAAATACAAACCAACCATAAGCTGTGAAAAGTGTAGCATTAGAGAAAATGTCAGTTGCAGTTTTTATTTGGTTGCTTGAAAGACTACCACCGCCATTCAAAATCTTCTTAACCATGGGCAGCTCTTTTTTTTGTATATTTGATCCTGAAAATCTGATATAAGATTAATATAATACTGTTTAGTCAAGTTACATATATTCATGAATAATACCTGATCAAAGAGATTATATCAGACATAATTGTGGGAACTGTTATGAAAGAAGTCACATGATACTTTTCAATAGCTTCAAGAGCCGACTTGGCTTCAAATTTGGGCATCAAGACATGACATCCTCCCACCATTAACATGGCTAAAGCCGATGACAGTCCACCCACGTGGCCTAACGGAGCAGTATGCAAATAGACCTGCATATTTAAACACCAGAGTTACTTCCACAATTGATTTAAAGTTGTATTTTGTACATGAAGTTGTAGATTAAACATGTGAATTTGTACATCATCCTCGTTATAACCAATGATGGCGATTTTGGCCAGAGATTGTACAATTAGAGCTGAATGGCTTAACATAACACCCTTTGGCTTCCCAGTAGTCCCTAAAAAACAAAATCTACTTACATCAGCTTGTACATGTGGGACAGAAAGAAAACCATTATCCAAAAGTGAGTACCTGAAGTGAAGCATACTATTGCGACTCCATCACAATGTGAAGTATAGTTGAATAAATGGGGTCTTGGAGAAGGCATTCTAAGCATACTGGTAGTTAAAACTGTGAAAAAGAAAATAATATAACTATTTAAAGCTCTTTTATGTTCAGATATTATATTATCAAGTGACATACCATTTTCTGTAAAGCTGTATCTATTATTGGTGTCCACAAGAACATGCCATGTTAAAGAGGGAATAGAATGAGGCTGGAAATCTAAATGCCAATTTGGGTATTCGTTGTCAGTCACCAACATGACTGGTTTCACATCTTCCATTGCTACTAAAGCTTCCTCCAAGCTCTAACATATAGGTATAACTTTAGGGAAACATACTAAAAACACTATAAACAAATAAAAATCAATTGATGTGTTTTGTTCATGAAATGAAACAACTCATAAAATATGGTTTTTCAAGTACCCATCGGTAGTTCAGAGCTGCAGCTACTGCCCCAACAAATGTGATGGCCAATAACCACTCCAAATACAGATCACTGAAACAAATATGATTATCTATATGTAAATTTGGGAATTGTTCAACAACATATAAATGACTGCTTAAAAAAATCAAAAAACTAGTAATGCATCATCATAAAAAAAATTACAATTTGCCAATTCAGATCTGTATCTATGTGTTCCTCTTGATATGATGATCTTGCTATATTTGATATTACTTCTTAAAAATTACCTATAAGTGGTACTTCTTATAAAGTAGCATTATTACTATAACGAACAAACAAACATATCCGGTAAGTCTCACTCAATTGTCGGGTATGAGAGTGAGATAAGAGAAAACCTTACCCCTATCCCATAGGATTGAGAGGCTGTACCCAGAGAGATCCCTCAACCCAAAACCTTATCTATAAAAGCATAGTATCGGGAGCAATACACGTTATAACATAGCAAATAGCATCATAATAAATATCATAACATAGTTTATTAGAACCATAATCACTATAGCATGCATTATAAATCAGAAAAAAATAGTGTAAGCTGATCCTAACAAAGTAAAGCTCTTTCTTTTGCAACAGAGGGAGTCTACAAGCAAATCAAAATTTGATTTATATGAATTTGTTTTTCTAAACACTGATTTAATTGTTCAAATAATATACGGTAAAAACTTATTTTATTCTTGTGGCTCTTAGAAAAACTAACACATTTGCCTTCAAATATCAATCATACGCCTAACATGTCACAACTCACAACTATATCAACCATGAGATATCAACAAATTTTGAAGCCGCATTTCTTCAAGTTTTCAAGATAGAATCGCCTACATGCCCAATTTTATGGTAACAACCTACCGGTGCTCTTAATTTGGAATCACAAGCTAGTAAACATCATTATGTAAAGCAGATTATGATATCAATTGTTGCGATTAAATGACGAACTGAAACTTAAGAACTAAAAACATTCACGTTAACGTAAAAATTAAAAACCTCAATGTTTTAAGTTCAATAATTAAGTACTCAATAATCTCAATCTAATTAATAGACTAGTCATAGTACAACAGCGAACCTGTTGAAAGCAGATATGGCTACAACGTCGCCGGATTTCAAACCGAATCTGTTGAGTCCATGAGCGAGATCCAAAACTCCGTCAACGAACTGCCGTCCGGTGTTAACTCTGGTACCGTAGATGGTGACCGGAAAATCACTTCGGAAAGTTGATAGCCGGCTCAAGCACTGGCAAATATGAGCTTTCGAAGGCATCCTTGTTTTCGAAAGGATGGTGTGAGTTGTGAGAGCGCCAGATGGATTTGGTGATAGATCATATTATCACAAAAATGATTTTGATTTGTTTTTTTTTTCGTAAAGATTTCTATTGTTTGGATGCATTAAACAAGACTTTTTTTATTCACACTCTTCAAATCCGATTAAACTTTTATACACCTCTCATCGGCATATACGTATAATGTATCGTATATATCATATACGAAAGGTAGACGATTTCATTCCTTGTTGAATCATTAGGTGTCAGAGAGGTTTTACGTTTCCTATAAGGCTATAAGAGACGTATAAAGTTAGTATGATGTTAAAATAAAAAAGTTTAATGTGTCAATAACCAGGCCGGGGAATTATTTTCTTTACTTTAAATTGTTGGACTAAAAATTTATTTTTATATACGACGTTTATAAAACATGAAATCAATATTTTTAAGACCGCCCCCAGTTTTTGTAGAGAATTTCCAGAACACGAACACCCGGATGAATTGAAAGTCGTGGATCACACTTTCAGATCAAACTATTTGTGGTTCACTCAAATATTTGATCGGATAAAATTCAATTCGAATCAAGAACGAGTATGATAATTTTTGTTGTGAATTCGAGAATGAACCAAAGAGCCTGTTTTCATCGATCAATTTCTGGTTGGAAGCTGCCACCAGGCAGTTTTTCAACTTTTATTTTTCATAATTTTGCCACTAAAGTTGTAAAACGAATTTCTGGTTGGAAACTGCCGCCACTTGGACCCCGCTAACCGGGGGTGCTGCCTCCGGACCCTTGCCAAGGCGTTGCCCTCTTGGAGCATCCATTGAATCATAAAACATTAAACAAGCGTGCACCTCACACCCAACTTTTTTAATGAATTTCATAATTCATATTGATCGATAAAATTAATCCTAATTACACTGAAATATTTAACAGTTTTAACCAGCCAGTCAGAGCGGTTCGCGGTAACAAAGACGGGCTAAACTTTGAAGTAACGAGGATCACCGCCCCTCCTTTTTATTTTTGCGTCAATAGTGTTAATATTTTTGGTCGACATGTAAAAATGTTTTTTATAGGAATTTTCGCTATTAATTTTGCATTCGGTTTTAAAGTTTCATCCCTTCCATCCCTTCTCTAAAAGTTATTCAAGCTCTGTTACTAAATAAATATGCTTGTGAATTGACGAGTTTAGAAGGAACCCTTTTGCCGTGGTTGAGCGTGACAAATTTGATCGTGTTGGCTGGAAGAAGCAAATATCTAGAACAATTAGAGGATGAAATAATGTGGATATTTTCTTAAATCATGAATTTGATCATAGAATTGCTCTTATTTTCTAAAATATGTTTTTCATAGATGGTCATAATTTTTTTTCATTAGTTGTGACGCTTACAAAAAAGTGTTCGATATGATAGTAGATAGGTTATAAATAAAATGTGTATTTTGACTTAAAATTGTTGTTTGTTAAGTCATTCGTTACAAAAAGATTCACCGATTCAATAATTGTTATAATAATGGTAAGGTATTCCATATATAACTAAATTTAAATAGATAGCTATAAATTCAGTTGTATATAGAAGGTTGTGTCAATTTC
Source organism: Mikania micrantha (assembly GCA_009363875.1). Classification (NCBI taxonomy): domain Eukaryota; kingdom Viridiplantae; phylum Streptophyta; class Magnoliopsida; order Asterales; family Asteraceae; genus Mikania; species Mikania micrantha. Next base: position 85,799,221 of record CM018696.1, read on the forward strand.
ACTTACTCATACTAGGGCTGAAATCGACCAAGCCAAGTCTACTTCAAACTCAAGAATTTTCAAGGAGAGTCAATTAGGCTCGTAAAAAATCCGGCTCGTTTTTTTAATTTTTTCTTCTTTTCTCTACTTTACATACATACATATATACATATACATAATCCAATATATATTTAATCTAATATATATGGTGTTTATTATATATACAATTTAATATACATGTACATTAAAAATCAAGCCGAGCTCGAGTTGAGCCAAGCCTGGATCAAGCTCGAATCGTTTTAAACGAGATTTTTTCAAGACGAGCTCTTTTCAAGCTAACCTTTTTTCGAGCGAGTCTTAAACCACAAGCTTTTTAAACCATATCCCAAACATTGATGACAATAAGGTACAAGCCTCCAATGCTTTTGATTATTTCACTCTACATACCATCCAATCCGACATACATGCATACATATGCCACGAATGCGTAAATAAATCATTACTAGTAAAGATTTGCGACCGTAATTTACCTATTCCTCCCTATTGGTCGGATATTGGGAGGGACCAGGAGATTTATCACGTAAATAGGTTCTCACGGTTATCAAAAAAAATCATTGCTAGTAAAGGTTTATTATTTCCTTGCTCAAAAAATCAAATTTTTGGTAGCGAACAAAAAAGCTAAAAGTTATTATTCAAATTTTTTGGGTAAAAATACAATAAACAAAACCGCAAAACTTTTGTGCACAAGGCAAAGAAATAAAAATTTACTATTACCCTTTTAAAATAGTCAAAAAATCTTAGCAAAAAAAAAGTTTATTATTCAAACTTTTGCGATCAAAATAAAAAGAAACAAAATTTTCCTGTTTAAATCAAAAGTTTACTATTTAAACTTTTGTGATTGAAATAGAACAAAAAAAAATCCTATTCAAAAAAGTTTCCATTTGATAATATATATATATATATATATATATATATATATATATATATATATATATATAAAATTGCATTCATGCATGTGTATCTACATGAATAAATAGGCACACATTACTAAAACATAGGAAATTATTGAATTGGGATTATTATGGGGGACTAATATGTAAATTTGCTATAAACATTCCTTATTCTTTTAAAATTTAAAAAATTGGAAAAAGAAAAAAAAAACAAAGCTGTATGCCAGAAATCTTTCTAAACCAAAAGGTCCCTATAACGTCATTTTCTACCAGTTGCAATTTTGCTGCTGATTTCTATAATAAGAAAGCAAAAGAGCTAGCCTAAAAAGTCAAGAGTCAGCCTCATGTTCTTGCCTGAAAAAGTCAACAGCATCTCTATTGTCTATTGTTTGGGTCGAATTTTGTGCTCCAATACTCCAAACATCTACGCTCTGGATCAAGAGCCTCAATCGCCTATTCAATGTATCCTTGTCAGTACCAATTACGACGACGACGTATCTTTGAACCATACAACATTTTACACACACACACTCATTTATAATTTGTATAAACATGATTAAACAAGAACAATATATACCTGAATAATGGAAGGAGAAGATAGTCCAAACATTTCAAGCCCGTTAATGCTATGCAGAGGCTTTATGGCCTGGTTCGCCAGCTTCATGGTTTCTTGATTTAGCCTGTGCAGCACCAGTTCCCAGCATTTTTTGGCTGACACATCCATGAAGCTCTCATTAGGGAATTCTTCTAAGAAAACCTGAAATTTTAATATAAAAACAAAAGACTGGTGAATTTGATAATAAGTAAAAGATTATATTTGTTGGCAAACTGTTTGCATCATTTATAAGAAAGAGACTGACATCAAGCCATACCTTAAATAGAGGACCGATGAGCCCAGCATCATGAATTTCAGCTATGTAGTTACTCGTCACCAAAGGGTTCAGATAACTGTAATATTTTACTCGGCTTCGATATCCTGCACATGTTCACAAAGATGTAATGACAAATTAACATAATTATCTAACTGTAATTTCACCCCGTTTATGTTATATCTTTACCAGGAAAAACAGGAAAAAGTTTAAAAATAACTTAAACAGGTCACATAAAACCTTCATAATCATTTTACTGATAAGGTCCAATCTTTTTTAGGACAATAATAATTAATGTAAACATCATATTTAATAAATGCAGATTCAGCTCGACCCAAACAAACCCGAAAACCCACCCAACTGATTAAAAAAAAAAAGGCCACAACACCTTTTGGGAATATCGCCTGCTTATTGCACCAAAGTTTTCCAAAAGCTAAAGATCCAATGTTTAAAAGTTCAACAGAAAATCTGTTATGATTTAGATCTACAGAGCACCCGAGTCCCAGAATTGGTTCTTCTTTAGGATGAAAAGCCACCTCAGGAATTTCCATTTGTTGATTATGTGACAAACTGCAAGTTTCTTCTTTTAGTGGAGACTTTGGCACACCTTTATCAAAAACCGCCTTTTCTTGATCAAGCTCCAGATTTCTTGATGCCCAAATTTCAATAGCATCTATTTTACCCTCGAGTGAATCAACCATCATGGTTAATTCATCAAAAGTAAACCGCATATAGACCGTACGTTGGTCTGAATCACATGAACATAAACGATTTGCATGTTTTAGACACGAAAATCGATCACAATCACACTTGCAACCGACTGCAGACATATGCAGATCATAGAAACATAGGAAGCATTCTTTATCATTTGTTGTATCAAAATCCTTTTCCATCTTTTGAAATTGAAACCCGGTTTCAAGATTCTCAATCCTTTTTAACTCCATCTCAACTCTTGCCTGTTACATTAAAAGAAAATTAGAGTATAACACTTTTCAACATGTTTATAGATAAAACAAAAATATTACCTTAACAGCATTAGTAAGTATTCCATTTTTCCCACAAACATGTTTCCATCTTAAACTCTCGGGACTCTGTTTATTTAAAACCAAAATCTCCCGCAGAGCCATGATAGCTTCCTGGGATGATGCTAATAGCAACTTGTCATGTGATATAGATGTCTTGCGTCGTTGCTGACTGTACAGCTCAACTGCAACCTGCCCGTGTTGTAGCCAATCAACAGGTGCCACATTGACAGCCTCTGCACAATTGAAACCACAATTGAACCCTGCATGGTATGCTCTTGGAAAAGTAACAATAAATTCTCCAGAATGCTGAGAAGCACGATAAACTGGCACTCCTTCAGATTTTAGAACTTTAGGGGAGAGCTGAGTAACCTGCAGTCAGAACAAGTGTTAAATTAAACTAAATAAGATAAAAAAAAATTAATCTTGGCATGGGTCATATGTCATAGAAAGTGTATTATTAATGCACAAAACCTTCAACGCCATTTTTTCACATTATTATTGAAATAATATAGTTCTGGTTTAATGCACAAAACAAACAAGTATTTACTTACAAGTTGATGGAGTAAATCTGGTTGTTCCTTGAACAAATCAGGTAGATGCTTCCTCATTGCATCCTCCAATGCAGTAGCATGGCTTCCTGGTACCCCATACCATATTTTTGGATCGCCCCAATGCATATAGTTTACCGAATAAAGGTGATGATCTTCAACATGCTTAATTAGATAAACCAATAAAAACATAAGCCGGTGATAATATTGGACGTATAATTCCAGGTTTTAAAAACGTGTACCTTTGCTTACCCAACAAAATGAAGAAAAGCACATGCCAACATATAACCATGGCACTAAAACTCCTGAGATATCACATCTTTCGAAAGATAACACAGACCCCGACAGGCGTGGGAAATTATTTAAATTCCAACCGGATTTTACATATTTAGTTAATTCTTTATCTTCAATGGATACGGTTTTGGGGAAACCACTCTTGAATACACCTGTTTCCAAATCAGCTCCATAATACACCTCAACTTCATCTGTTGGTTGTTCAATAATCCTCCAATATTCGCCCTCAATCTCATCAATCGTGGGTCCGGTCATCCCAAAATAATGCTCCTTAAATTTATTTGCAAAATCTTGGAGCTCCTCAAATGTGAAGTCTGATCCGGACCTAAACCCAAATTTGTCATCTCTGTCAGAAGAAGCATTTGATTCTGAATCGGTCCTTCCTGCTCCAATCTTTGTAGATGCTCTTTTACGTTTTCGCCCTCTCCTTTTCTTCATTGGCTCCCTATTTTGAAGCAAGTCAATTTGTTGAATTCTTGTAGAAATTTTTGCTTCTTGCCAAAATCTTTTTTCCATTAAAGGGCAGGGGGGCTTCCAACAAGTAGGAGGCACAATCCTACATATGCCATAAGATTCTGCCATAGGTCTTATTTTTGATAGGTAACCAAGGGTATCTTCAAACTCCTAGTAAATGAATAAATTTGATTAAAAAAAGGTTATTTTGATAACATTAAAAACTATTAACATTGAATCCAGTAGGCTGATTTTATTGTCACCTCGATAGTTGGATAAAATATTGGAGCTTCATCCACATCTGGTTTACAAGCCTCAGAAGGATCCCAACTAGCTGTTATCTGCATTGATACAATATATATAATTAAACTTACTCTAAGTTTCGAAAACTTAAAGATATTGATCACAGAGAACCGTTAATATGAAATGTTGATGCATATTATATATATATTCGTATTGTATTATGTAACCATGACTTTCTAACTTTTGATTTCGAGGGCTACAATATCTATGGTTAAACTTACTCTAAGTTTCGAAAACTGAAATATATTGATCACAGAGAACCGTTAATATGGAATGTTGATGCATATTATATACATTTGTATTGTATTATGTAACCATGACTTTTTACCTTTTGATTTCGAGGGCTTCCTGAGGATTCAAGATTGTGATCATCCGATTTCAGGGTGTTCTTAGTTGACCGATCCTACAAAATAACAATAAATTATGATGCTAAATTAGTTGATTCATAAGTATCATGCAATAGTTGGTAACATGGAGCCCAGGAAAGTATTAGAAGCAAAAATAGAAGGGATAGCGTATGCATACATCACCTAAGTATCAATTTGGTTTCATTTATACCAATTCGGTGCAAACATTTATGGAAATTTTTTAAGATAACAAAATACCCATAACTTAAAATAAAATCATCCGAATAAAAATTAAATGCGTAACACATAAAATACCCTTTCATTTAAATAAAAAACAAAAGTATTTGCATCTTTCAAAATTTTTAGGGCAATTTTGTGATCCAGCACGTCTTGTTCTGGAATTGACAAAGACGAAACCAAATTGAGACTTTAGTGACCTGTTATGATCATCTGATATTTGAGCAAAAAGAAAAACAGTATGAACAAACACTAAAAAATATTATTTCTTGGTCAATTGTTGGTGACAAAACAAGATCATAGAACAAAAGAAAAATGATATGCAGGGAAAACTTGATAACGAAAAAACCTTCTTTTGCTTCTCAGGAGAAATTTGTGGTCCCAGGCTCATCTCAGAGAGTTGATATCTGGATGTACTTCTACGCCGGAGGATCCGTTTAATCTCCACTGGCTCACATTTACTAACTACTTCTTCAGTCATGATGGTTTCCATGGAACTAGATCAAAAAACTATGTCCCTAAAATACCAAAAAAACAAAAAGATGAAAGATAAATATGTACATGCCATACAGAAGAATAACTAGAAACATGAAACTTTAGCACACGTATATAGCAATTACAACACAACAATACATACCCAGTATAATCCCACTTTTTGGGGTCTAGGGATATATAGCAATTATTTATATAAAAACCTAATTCGTCATTTACAAAGATCAAACTTGCTATTTAAAACCTAGATACGGTCATTTGAGAGACGTAGAGTATATCGTCATGATAGCGTAAATGAATGAGGACTCAATTATGGCATAAAATCCATTCAACACCGCTTGTATGGCATAAATTAATTCAGATTATGCTAAACAAAGGGATAAGTCATATAAAAAGAAAAAAATGAGCAACATAGTAATATATTGCAATCAAGCAAATCACCCAATGCTTCTTCCTAAATATCACCACAACACTTATGCTTCCTTTCCTTTCCTCAATCACAATTCATATAATAAGTTTATGTAAAGCATGAATAAATAGAAAATTTTTTTGAAAGCACGTAGCATGCTATGCATGAAATCCGACGTTACATATCTATTACTTTATTAGGTGATATGACTAATTTACCCTATACATGCTAACATATTAAAAATAGAAACAAAAATCAAAGTATGAGCTAAACTATCAAGTAATTTTTTTTATTAATTTTTACGCATGGAGAACTCTTGGGTTATGTCCACCACAGCACAAACAATTTTGCATAATGACACTTTACTTAAACAAGTAACCGAAATCAGATGATCAGGTCCTTCAAGTTATAAAAAGTCCTTACCAACTTCCCCAAATCTAATTATATTAACATAAATAATCAAAAACTCATAAACATAATTCAATTTGTGCATTCAGAAGTTACAATAATAAGATTATACTCGCATAAAAACACCCGCAATAGCTTCACCTTTTACTCAGCAACCCAAATGATAATATACATGACATCAAACAATACAGGAAGAATTTTACCTCACAGATGCGGGTAATATTAAAATCAAATGACACACGAGATCTAATTAAATTAAAAGTCCGCACGTCTGATAGGAAATCATCAAACATGTTCTTCAACAAGCCCACAAGGGCATAATGTATAAGGATACAAACCATTTTAATCAAGAATCTCATACCATTCAGGTGCAGACAATAATGATCATTCTAATATATTCTATATCAAATAAGACAAAAGCAAAACATGTTTCTTAGTCATTGTAACATAAAACAATAAAGATCTACTTACGTTTCTTGTAATATATTGATAAAGAAACGATTAGAACATGTACAGATCTACTTGTATAAGGGAACAAAATTATATATACTTCATGTGTCAGATGAAAGCATTCAAGAAATTGTAAACATGCAAACAATAAACAAAAAGAACCCTGACCTGATAGATTCTATAAAAGTGCGATAATTGGAACATTCCCAGATAACATTATGGATCCAGAATGAAACCCTAATCCCAAATTGTTCAAAGTTTCCAAGAAAATCCGTGAAAACTAAGAATTGGATTAAAATGAAATTGAAAGATTCAACCTAATCAAGACTGACAAAACACCAAACACCAAATCAATGACTAAAATTAACCTAAAAGGATAAACAAATCCCAGAAAAGAATTCATTTACCATTAGATTATTATTATTTTAAATATAAAAAAAAAGACAATGTAATTTTGGGATATATATCATTCTAAAACTCTACTCTCCTCCCTGAAAATCGGTGAGTCGGCAAAAAAGAATTATAAAAATTAAATAGCAATAACTCCCAACAAAAAAAAAAAAAAAAAAGAACAGATTCGAAAACTATAAAGATTTAAAATATAACAACTGAGATATGCGAGTATTATTCGCCCGGTGAAGAAACTGGAAGCACTAGCGGTTTCATGGTTTGTTGCATCGCTAGGGTTAAATACAAGAAACAAAATGGCGAAATCTGATTACAAAATTGGGGAAAATTGAAAATTGTGATGAGGAAGATGTGGTCAAACACAATAATTTATAGAAACCAAGTTTTTGTTGAGATGAATGAAGATGAGGGTGTTAATAACTGAAATTGTTGAAACCAACCAACCAACGAACGAAAGAATTAGAAGAATTGAGTTTGGATTTATATATCTTTCTGCATTGTGGAGCAAGGAATAGGAATAGTTAAAGGGGTCCAGCATCTTAAATCATCACCGTTCACAACCGCCATACTACAAGGATCAAAGCTAAAATATAATCCCACACCATTCTCTCTCTCTCTTTATTAATATTTTATGAGAGTAATTAATAATAATAATAATAATAATAATAATAACAACAACTATATAATTACGTTAAAATATAACTTTTAACCATTTAAAACACTTAGACAATTACAATGTTACAAATAAGTTAAACACGCACGTATATCGGGCGGAAAAACAAAAGTTATAAATTTTCAGGTTTAAAAACGAGTCGTATAGGTCAATACTACTCGTATTCGGTTTTCAGCCGCCAGACATCTCACTGACATTTTATGACACACTCTGACTGCTTTACGGCCCGTAAAGCCCTTTACGGCCCGTAAAGCCCTTTACGGCTCGTATAGAGTCAGGTAGGTGTTAACTGATCCGTAGGGGGTGTCCAAATAACGCGCCCCTAAAAATATATAAAAAATAAATAATAATAGTAATTAAATAATAATAACTACTAATCATAAAAACTATATAATAGTAATAATAATTAAATACTTTTTGTTTTATGTTTGTATTTTCTGATGATACATTCTACGACCTCGAACTTTTTTTGTTATTATTTTAGTTTAATAATTTTTATTATTGCACATTTATATTTTGCCACTTGCTTTTGTAATGGTTCGATTTATTGTTTTACGGCGTATTAACAATCGTTATAACTGGTTTTTGATTTGCATTTTGATGTTTGTGAATCGTGATGTTATTATCACTGTCGTGAATAAACACCCATAACGGCATATCTATATTCTTTTTTCTTAATTTCAATTTGACATATATAATTTAACCTTAGTTTTGTTTGAAGATACGAATTTGATTAATTATAATTCGTTATATTAATTGATGTTACTTATGCTTAAAATTAAAACAAAAAAGCTCCGACGTTACCTAAAAACATACAAGAATAAAAGGAACATGGGTTGGTTTTAAGTATATTTTGCATCTCTCTCATTTTTATTTTTTTATTTTTCTTTTTTCATAAATGTTAATAATTTAATATGTTATGGAGCATGAAGTTAACATACTTTCTTACGGTTAATAGTGGAAAAAATCATGCGTGTTATTTACGATGTCAATGCAATTTATAAAATATTATTTGATAAACTGCACAATAATAAACCTAATTTATCCATTAAATTCTTCTATCGCGCAAGAAAACACGATATTGAGTCTTGAGAATACAACACGTAAAATAAGTAATATATATATATATATATATATATATATATATATATAGGGAAGGGTATAAAAAATAACCCTCATCTTTTGCTACAACTACATAACTCATTTCAACCAATCATAAATTTACACATAAGCTTTTCATTAAAATATTAAAAAGGGCATCCTAGTCATTTTACCTTTATAAGTTTTTCCCCCCATCTTTTTTAAACATTAATAACTTTTTTATAATATATTATTTTTTAAAAAAAATTGCACCATTATATTCGTCTCATTTTTCTCTTTAATTCCGTTATAGTCTCGACTAATTTTTTTTACTTTTTTTAGATGCCCTATATTTACATCATTGTAACGAGCTTAAATATAACAAATTTAATTGAAACTTTTTTAAAAATGATAAATTACAGTGATGTAATTTACATTGACGTAATTTATCGTGATGTAATTTACATTGACGTAAAATTTGGTTTCGGTTTTTTCGGTTAATTTGGTTCCGGTTCGGTTTTTTCGGTTAATTCGGTTTCGGTTCGGTTTTTTTTTGGCTTTTTACTCATCCCTAATTTGTAACGAGCCTAAATACAACAAATTAGTTTGAATTGTTTTCGAACAATGATAAATTACATCACTATAATTATCATTGTTAGAGAAAAAAAATCAAAATAATGTGTTATATTACATCACTGTAATTTATCATTATAATTATCATTGTTAGAGAAAAAGTAAAATAATGTGATATATATATTACATCACTGTAATTTATCATTGTTAGAAAAAAATTTAAAATAATGTGTTATATTTATGCTCGTTATATCGATGTTAATAATGGGCAATGAGAAAAAAAATTAAAAAAAAACTAGTCAACATTATAACGGGAATTAAATAGAAAATTACATCACTGTAAATAATGTGTTACGTCACCATTAATTATGTCATTGTAAATTACTTCATTTTGTGTTACATTACTGTAATTTACTATTGTTAGAAAAAATTTCTAATTAATTTGCTATCGTTAAGCTCGTTACAATGATGTAAATACATGACATAAAAAAATAAAAAAAAACTAGTCGAGACTATAACGAAATTAAAGAGAACAATGAGACGAATATAATGGTGCAATTTTTTTGAAAAAATAATATAGTATAAAAAAGTTATGAATGTTTAAAAAAAAGGGGTAAACTTTATATAAATAACAAATGTCCTAAATACCCTTCATACTAAAGACAAAGGAATTGACACGTGGCACGATCCTATACATTTACCTTTTTCAAGTAACCATTGGATGATGGTTAATAGGTTGTAACAAAAGATGAGGGTTATCAAAAATTCCATGCCCTATATATATATATATATATATATATATATATATATATATATATATATATATATATATAATATATATAGGGAATAGATCTAATACTAACTCTAAGATTCATCAATAACCCATTAACCCTACCATATTGAATGATCAAATTACAAGATGCTAATCTAATGGTTGATATTAAACTATAATATAATAATGTAATTGATTTGAAAGAAAAGAGAATAAGGGTATTAATGTAATTTGATATATTAAATACTTTACCCCATCTTTTTTTATACATCCATAACTTTTTTATACTATAATATTTTTTTATAAAAATTGCACCATTTTACTCGTCTTTTTTTTCTCTTTAATTCCGTTATAGTCTTGACTAAGTTTTTTTATTTTTTTTCGGATGTTCGTATTTACACCAATGTAACAAGTATAAAACTAACAAATTATTTATAACAAGTTGTAACGAATTTGGGTTTACATTGTTGTATAATAAATAGGGGTTAAGTTTAAGAGTGTAAACGAGCCAAGCCGATCCTGAGCTCGTTAATTACGTTATATTCTTGACTAGGTTTTTTGTTTTTTCTGGATGCTCGTTAATTACTTTTATTCTTGATTTTGTAACGAATTTTGGTTTTTAAAGTACTAAAATTTATTTACAATCTTGTAAATATAATTTTTAAATTATGAAAATGTATTTACAATCTTGTAGATATAACGAATTTTGGTTTTTATAAACAAAATGTTATATTATTTTTTTAAAGTATTAAAACATATTACAATCTAGTAGATATAACGAATTTTAGTTTTTATCAACAAAATGTTATAGTATTTTTTAAAAGTATTAAAATGTATTTACAATCTTGTAGATGTAACGAATTTTGGTTTTTATCAACAAAATGTTATATTATTTTTTTAAGTATTAATATATTTACAATCTTGTAGATATAATTTTTTTAAAGTATTAAAACGTATTTACAATATTGTATATATAACGAATTTTGGTTTTTATCAACAAAATGTTATATTATTTTTTTTAAAGTATTAAAATGTCTTTACAATCTTGTAGATATAACGAATTTTGGTTTTTATCAACAAAATGTTATATTATTTTTTTTAAGTATTAATATATTTACAATCTTGTAGATATAATTTTTTTAAAGTATTAAAACGTATTTACAATCTTGTATATATAACGAATTTTGGTTTTTATCAACAAAATGTTATATTATTTTTCTTAAAGTATTAAAATGTATTTACAATCTTGTAGATATAATTTTTTTAAAGTATTAAAACGTATTTACAATATTGTATATATAACGAATTTTGGTTTTTATCAACAAAATGTTATATTATTTTTTTAAAAGTATTAAAATGTCTTTACAATCTTGTAGATATAATTTTTTTAAAGTATTAAAACGTATTTACAATCTAGTAGATATAACGAATTTTTGAGCATCCGGAAAAAATAAAAAAATCTAGTCAAGAATATAACGTAATTAACTAGCTCGGGATCGGCTTGGGTCGTTTACACTCTTAAACGTAAACCGTATTTATTTTACAACAATGTAAACCGAAATTCGTTACAACTCGTTACAAATAATTTGTTATTTTTATACTTGTTACATTGGCGTAAATACGAACATACGAAAAAAAATAAAAAAACCTAGTCAAGAATATAACGTAATTAACTAGCTCGGGATCGGCTTGGGTCGTTTACACTCTTAAACGTAAACCGTATTTATTCTATAACAATGTAAACCGAAATTCGTTACAACTCGTTACAAATAATTTGTTATTTTTATACTTGTTACATTGGTGTAAGTACGAACATACGAAAAAAACTAAAAAAACCTAGTCAAGACTATAACAGAATTAAAGAGAAAAATAAGACGAGTAAAATGGTGCAATTTTTATAAAAAAATATTATAGCATAAAAAAGTTATGAATGTATAAAAAAAAAGGGGGTAAAATATTTAATATAGCAAATTACTACTTTACTCTTATTAAATAATAAAAGAAAAAGCCATGTGTTCAATTCTGATTGGTTTATGAGGGTTAATGGGTTAGTACCATAAATGAGGGTTAGCATTTGAACCCAATCCTATATATATATATATATATATATAGGAGAAGGATCAAATACATGTGCTTCTTAACGTACTAAACGTAGGATGGCTTTTGAACCCTTTGATCAAACTAATCAATGGGTAAGATCTAGTGGTCCCCACTTTATACCACTTTCTCCACAAAACAAGCGTATAATATAACTGGAAGGACAAAAGAGGAACAACCACATTTTCTATCTTAAAACAAGTTCCACTCGTTTTTTAAAAATTAAATAACTTTTACATGTTTTATTATTTTTTTAAAAAAATTACACCATAAAATTGAGAATTTTATTATCTTTAATTTGAGTATAGTATTGTTATAGTTCTTTTTAAAAAAATGACGTGGTCCGTGATTTTTTATGCTTGGTACGTGATTATGCAGTTGGTCATTTGGTCATGCATGTTAGGTGACGGTCCGTGATTTTCATATAACGTGATCCATGATTATTAGACCGTGATTATACATTTTGTTCTTGATTATATGTGTTAAAATACAGTATAAGATTGTTATATAATGTGGTCCGTAATTATTAGACCGTGATTATCCTAGTGGTCCTTGATTATGAGGGTTAAATGTCAGTCTGTAATTATATAAATCACAGTCTGTAATTTTATATGGACAATAATGCCCTTTACCCTGATGACACATGGCGCGTTCCTATTGCTTCCTACGTTTAGCACGTTAAATTAATATGTACGTTAACCGTCCCCTATATATATATTTACACATCGCACGTATACGTATAATAATATATACATAAAGTGATCCAATAAATTAATAATCTTTCTCGCAAAACACCTTTTTTATAAACAATGATTTGATATAACGAGTCCAAGAAATCATGTTTCCTTAATATGTTTGTTAACTTAACCTGAAAGTCAAAACTTCTAAAAATAGCATAAAATCCAAAAAAAAAAATTATATTAAAATTGAATGTATTAACTGTTAAGTAAACCATGTCAATGTTCAACGTATTACTTACATGACATAATAATAAAAGGGATTATTTCATATATCACTTTCCAATTGAAATATTTGAATTAATTAACTAAATAAATTTTAAGTTAATTTTCTATCAAAAACTAAGTACTATTTCAAATTAAAAAAAACCTAATTTAAAATTATCATTAAACATACAAGACAAAAAATGCAACTCTTGTTAGCATTTTTAATAATTTGATTTATATTTCACTTTATTGAAAAGAATTTGTATTTAAAGAAAACTTGTATTTTATAAAACTTTTATTTTTTAAAATAACGACGTAATATATTTTGTTTTTCTTTTAATTTTGATTATTAGATAAAAAAATTATAATACATAAACTTTTAAAGTATGTTTTTTTAATTAAATGATTTTATTTTCAATTTATCAAAAACTATTTTTTAATTTGTAAAAAACAAATAATATCATCATTAGTTATTATTACTATAATCATTTAATATAAGAGAAAATATAATTATTTAATTAAAGATAATTAAGTGATAGTATAAAAAATTGACAAGTGTCAATACAATCTTAAAATGTGCCAAGTGTTAAATAAGGATTTTTGTTTATTAGATTACTAGGTTAAATCCCGTGTGTTACACGGAATTGAATAAATGTTATGTATATACTTTATAATAAAAAATTATGTCTATAAAAAGCATGTGTTGCATAAGTTGAACAAACATGTGATACACAAATTGAATAAAATATAATATAATTTGTTACCATTTAGACTTGTTAGAATATATAATTAAATAAATAAACTATAATGCGATAATTAATTTTTTTTGTTATGTTAATTTTTTAAAATTTATTATTTTAACCGTGTATTAACGTTATTATGAAATTGATAAATAATAACTTTATTAAAATATAAATTACCCTTTAAATATTTTTTTGTCATTTATGAACTTGAATTGCAATTTATATTAATAAACTAGGTTATAGACCCGTGTAGTACACGAGTTTGAGAATAAAAAATAATGCGATTTTATAATTATGTCTTCATGAATTTATGTAATTAAAATAATTTTATTGTATCTTTTTAAGTTTACATGATTATATTAAATACTAATAATATTAGTTATACCTTTTTTATATATAGGAAAAATTTAAAGATAAAAATTTATAAAAAAATGTTCTTAAAACATATATATATTAAACATAGATGTATTAAACATTTACATAGGTTAAATATTTGAATTTTAAAATTATTTGTTCAAAATAACATAATACATATTTTTCAAAGACGTTTTATAAAAAATAAAAAAATTTACTTTTATAATTTAATTATATTATTTACTTAGTTAAATAAAATTATTAATATTTAATAGGAGATAGAAGACAAAAAAGTCAAATTTTAATAAAAACATGGCATATAAATATTTATGATGAAAGAAAGGTAGGAAAAAATCTTTAAGTGGCCTAGAATGTTGACAAGTGACATATCAAAACCTTTATTTATTTTATAGTATATATATATATATATATAGGGTGAGGTTCCTCTAAAAAGTCTATTTTGCCTAAGAAGGCTAAGAAGGATTTTTAAAAACTCGAAAACCGACTCAAACAAACCCCGATTGAATTTATTTTTGCATCATTGGAACCGGCTTGTCGAACCATAAAACCCAAACCTTAAATCATAAATAATAAACACTAATACTAAAACCAAAACTTTAGAAACAAATATTTAACATATAGATACAACTTAAAAGCTAAAAAACCAAGCCCTAAAACCTAAAATCTAAATCTAGTTGTTAAAACGAAAACTTAAAAGCTAATATTGTAGGGTTCAATGAGACGGTTCCAATGCCATCAAAATGGGTTCAATCGGAATTCGTTTGGGTTGGTTTTGGAGATTTTAAAAATCCTTCTTAGCCTTCTTAGGCAAAATATACTTTTTATTTGATATTTCCCCTATATATATATATATATGAGAGAGAGGTGGGAAAAAATCCTTTTAAGTGGCCTAAAATGTTGACAAGTAGCATATCAAAACCTTTATTTATTATATAGTATAGATATAGATATAGATATAGATATAAAAATTTAAGAATTAATACTTGGATTTTTTTAAAAAATAAATTAATATAACAATTGGTCAAATTTCTTAATTAGTATTAATAAATGAATTAATGCTTCAAATTTAAGGCGGGAAAAACAAATTGTAACATGATTCATTGCATGACACTTGGCAAATAAAACTTTCATTTATATTATAAGATAGACTAGCCTAAAACCCCGTGAATTACACGGGTTGGATAATAGAAAATATAATTCATTAGCATTAAATAATAATAAATATTTAACAATTATAAAATTATATTTAGGATAAGATATAATTGAATTATTCTTATTGTTTATTAAATTTTAATATATTAGTAAATTATGTGAAGAAGAAAAATTATATTTTTTAATATTTAATTACATAATATAATTACTAAAACTAATAATATTTATTAGGAGAGAGAGATATGAAAAACTTGTTCAGATTTAACCAGAACGCGACATGTGTCTCATAAAAATACTCCTTTATTAGAGTAGGTAGATTATTTGAAGAAGAAAAATTATATTTTTTTAATATTTAATCACATAATTTAATTACTAAAATTAATAGTATTTATTAGGAGAGAAAAGCGGGAAAAACTTGTTCAGATTGAAACAGAACGCGACATGTCTCCTAAAAATACTCATTTATTAGAGTAGGTAGAAGATGGGGTATGTCCCTCGGCCCCAACCACTCCACGTAGGCGCCACATAGGCACCCACCACAACCACCCACTCTATCATTTGTGGTGGAAATGCCCCTTGGTTGGTGATGATGTCATATTGTTTTTTTTTAAAATTAGAATAACACAAAATTATAAATAAACATTACAAACTAATAAAAAAATAGCTAATTATCTCTATATTTATTTCGAATTTTTTCCTTCTCCCGCTCGGCAATTTCACGGTCGATCCCGGTTAAGTGGTCGGTGTTGGTGAATAGAAGTTGTAGCTCTGCCAAACGTTAACGTTCCCGTTTTAATTCGTTAAAGTCACCGATTCGTTGAGATAAGTTTTCCATTCATTGGGTATAATCCAGGATCGGTTGATATGAAGAGGCTCGTGTCGCCCTTACTCGGTCGACCTTTGCGTGATCTCTCCCAATCGGACGGGTCAAATCCTCTAGCTCATCTTCTTCTTCTTCTTCTTCTTCTTCTTCTTCTTCTTCTTCTTCTTCGAGCTCGTTGAGATTTATTTGAACTCGAGCATCCGACGAGCCGAGGCTATCGGTAGATGATGCTTTTGATCGCTTTGAGGTCGAGGGTTGGACAATCGGGATTCTAACCCAATTAAGACATTTCCTCATAATCTCCCAACTTCGTTTAAGCGTGAAGGCGGTGTTAAACTCTTGTGTAAATTGATCAGCCACTTCACTCTCGATCATTGCGTCGCTTTGGCCGCTTCGGCGAGTTTGCCATTTTTGGGAATAAATCCTGTTAAACCTTTAAACCTTTCGGTTAATGTCCCGCCATTTGCTAGAGATCATATCATTTGTATGATACTCTCCACGACCCAAGCTTGGAAAAAATGACTTCGGACTTTATTCCAGAAGTCTGGTTTTTTTTTTGTTACGACCTATAAATAATATATAAATAAAAAATATTAACAATTTTAAACAAATAAATTAACAATATTTAAAATAATAAAACGAAAGTAATTACCAACAATTGGGTCTTCCGACACATCGACCCAAGCTTTTGAAAGTGCAAACTCCTCCTCCGGTGTCCATTTTTCGGGATGGGTTGAAGCTACCACAACGGGTTTGGTATCCCCAACTTGTTTTTTTTTTTTTTTGTTTACGCCTTTGTGTTGGTTGAGTGCTTGGACCGGCATCAGTAGAGGGTTGAGTATTGGGTACAACTTCATCCTGAGATAGTTGAGCAAACTCGTGTGTTTGTTGACTCGAACCATATTCAGCAAAGGTGTAAAACCCTTGTTGTGGACTCGATTCAAAATGCGGGTGATAACAATTTGAATCAAAAAAAGGATTCATTGGTGAACGGTTGAAGAACTAATTCGGAGGTGGGGTGCTCGGGTTGTAGTATTGGTTTGGTGTTTAGTTGGGATCCATTGAAAAGTTTTTTTTTGTATAGAAAATAGAAGTGTTTTTTTTAGTGTGAGAATTTTTGTGTGTTGAATGAATGGTTTATATAAGAAAGTTTTTTTTTTAATTTTTAATTGGGTTAATAGCCGTTGAACACCAAAGAGCCGTTGGCAACGGTCGAAAATGGGAAATGAAACGAAGGGGAGAAGCGTGGTTGTGGCCACGCCCACGCCACAAACGCCCTAGGGGGCGGTGTTCCACGAGCCGTTCACGCCCACCCATGGCCCGCCCAAGAAGCATATCGCACGGTCTTATAGTGATGAGATTAAAAGACATTGAGGGGAATGACCACGGGATGGTTTTTTTGACCCTACGTGTGGTTTCCAGTGTCTTCTAGGATTTCCTTTTGCTTTGCTATTTATAATGTCATTTATTTATATTTAAATTATGATAAATTAATTTAATAATAATACTAATAATGTTAATAATTAAATTATAATAAAGCTTAAATAATAAAAAATTATATATTTAAATAATACTAATAATTAAGTATTTATATATAACACAATTAGAAGTGTCGGTTGGTGGGACACCCACTTACCACGTTTCTTCTTTGACGCCGTAATATATTTGTTGTTTTAATGGACGGGGTTTTTTTGGGGTGATAGTGGAAAAGTTGACAGATAAGTCACCCTTACTGCCACTCTACAGAACCGTACATTGGTTTGGTTCACCGGTATTTTTTTCGTTTGAAGACTTTGACGCCATAGTTTCGATTCTTGATCTAGACAATTTTATTTTTCTTTTTATTTAGGCTTTTAAACTTATTTTAAATGGTTTTTTTTATTACTTTCATTTTTTTATATAAAGTAAAAGGAATAGTCAATGGTCTCATCATAACCACACCATACAACCGTTTCATTTCTCACATAAAGTAGTTTCTATTTTTTTATATAAAGTAAGAGTATAATCAACGGTCTCGTCATAATACACGGGTTCGAGACGGTTACATTTCTTGTAACCCTTATTTAGAAGTGTCGGCAGTGGAGATACCGACAACTTCTAAACATATACCTTTACTGATGAAAGAGATAACATATGCGTGTGTGGTCAGGCGGTGGATCTTTCGCTTTTTTGCGTTTGTCAGGAACTTATTCATGTTTAAATCTGGGAGGTTTTTGTTTTGTTTTGTTTTTTTGTGTGTGGGTTTAGGACATTTTTTTCTTGCTAAATGAGTGGTAAGGTTATGGGTGTTTGCTGGGTATAGATAGATATATATATATATATATATATATATATATATATAGAGAGAGAGAGAGAAAGGTGAGGTACATAAAAAGAAATGACAAGGTGGTACGAGGGTGGAGGTGATGTGGTGTCTAATAACGATGGTGGTGGTCTTGCAACGGATCAAATATAGAGAGAGGTTGGTGGTGTGGGAATGGTGGTGATAGTAGAGGTGGGTAGCAGTCGTACGTAGGGTGACGATGGACAAGTTGATGGACTGTGGGTGTTGAAGATTAAGATTTTGATTAATGAAAAAAAAATTAATCTGATCATCTCTCTCTTTCTCAAACTGACAAAACAAGTTGACTATTCTAATAAAGATTCATTATTGCGATATATCTGAAAACTGAGTAGTATTTCATTTGATATATGTTTTGAGTTTTCTTTGGGTTAATTTTTTTTACATTTTAATTATAATATTTTATTTACATATAATATTTTAATAAATTAATGTTTAAAATGCTAAGGTTTTGTGTTTTAATTATCCAGTTATTTTAAATTGTGTTTTTGAAGTGAACTACGTTTTAATATTCAAAACTGAGTCACTATAACGTCACATGATTCTTTTCACATACTATAATCCGCCGCGAAGCGCGGTTTACTTTCCTAGTTATTAACAATTATTAAATAATAGTAATAATAGATATTATTAATTATTAAATAATACTATTTAAATTTAATAATAATATTTATATAAAAAATTAATAATTAAATATTAAAATTGTTTAAATATAATTTGTTATGGTGTAACAGATATGTCTACGACTGCTACACTTTACGGTTTTAAGTCGGAGTGACAACTGCTATGACGTGTTTTTATATCTATGTTTTAATATATCAGATTGTGTCTGTGTTTTGATATTCGAATTGTAGAGCAATTCCCGCCGCAAGGCGTGAGATAACGAGCTAATTTTTCATACAATAATATTTGGGTAACCAGTAAGTTAAGTCTTTATTAGAAGACGAATGCCAAACAAAAGGTGTAATATATTTAATGGATAGAAAGAGTTGTAATCCTTATTTTCATTTGACAAAACTATAGGATTTGTAAAAACAATCCACTCCTATAAATCCGTAGAATTAATCTAGGACCTAACATAATAAAAGAAGAAAGATTTGACTTGTTTAGCCTTTAAGTCTTATTTTTGATTGGATAAAACTATGAAATAAACTTTGAAGTATTAAATTATAAAATATAATTTTTAAGATCAAACATTCCATTGAATTAAGTATAATTGTATGTAATATAGATGTAATATTAACATCGATCAATCTTATAACTATAATTGCTTAGGACATTTTTTTAGTTTTTAGGGTATTTACATTTGTTCAAGATCTATTGTGCTTTTCAAAATAAAGAACTAGCATAAATGTTCCGTCTAAAATGATAATGGGTTTGGCTATCGACTTTCAACCTTATTTTTACTCAAATTTACATGTATACAAGTATACGACAACTAATCAATCCTAAATATACACTACTTTTGAAAATTCTTCTAAGCTCTAATTATTACTTTTTAAAGTGAACATTGATATTTGTTTATTTATAATTGGACCACTATGGTGGTTATATTTTCAAAATAAGAAAGTCAAATATTGTTAACTTTTCTAAAAATTATAAGTCAAAATGAAGATAATAAATAGAGTAAACTTCTCTTTTGCTCCCTGTGGTTTGACAAAAGTAACCATTTTCATCCAAATTTTGAAATTTTGCAATTTTCCTCCATTAGTTTCAGAAAATTAATCATTTTAGTCCCTGTGGTTTGACAAAAGTAACCATTTTCATCCAAAGTTTACTTTGGATGAAAATGGTTAATTTTCTGAAACTAATGGAGGAAAATTGCAAAATTTCAAAATTTGGATGAAAATGGTTACTTTTGTCAAACCATAGGGAGCAAAAGAGAAGTTTACTCTAATAAATATATGTTAGCTTTCTGTGTAATTATAGAAACTATCATAATGAAGATAATAATTATAAGTCAAATTTTCAAGGATAATGATAATGATAAGTAGCATTAGATCCAATTGTCTTTACAAAAGTCAAAAACTACAGGGGTGTTATTTATGTTTTTTAATCAGGTTTTGGGTTATTCAGGGTTTTTGTTATAGAAATCCTACTCAATTACCAATCCAAATAAGATTCGGGATAATTGGTTTAGGGTTTATTCGAGTCGCGTTAATTGGCATTAGAATTGTAAGTACAATTTGCAACGAAGCAAGTTTAAGTTTGCATTATATTCATTCAAATAAAAAAAACTATTAATATAATTTTGGTTCAAATCACTACAGTAAAAACATATATTATTTTAAAGAAAGTCAAATAAAATTAGCACCGAACCAAACGTATTAAACAATCGTATCAACTAAAAAGAAAATGTTAAATCGTATCAACAAAATTATATCAACATCGAAATGAAACATAATGTTCATAACAAAAACATAACATATGAGATGAAAGTTAGAAATTTTTGTTTATTGTGTATGTATATGTATAAGGTTGTGTGTAACGGGAGGAAGAGGGTGACCAGAGCATGATTACCTTTGGTCCCCCCTCTCACGCCCAACCCTCACACACACCCCTGGTGACTAGAGCGTGATTGAGCTCATGTGGCCATGGTCACAAGAGAAGAAGGCTTGGCTTATTTTTTTTTAACCAATAAAAAACTCACATCAAACTCTTATCAAGCCTCCTGTGTGACGCATACATAGTGTTTGCATGGCACTGGTCAAGCTTATATCAAAGTCCTCCATTACACTTAAGTACTTAGCCTAATCAACACTTTTCTTATGTAAATTTAGGTAAATTGGGTTAACCTGATTAACCTTTTTTCCAACCTAATTACCAACCCAAGTACTACCTTTAGGTTTGGGTTCTATCTTAATCGGGTTCCGATTTGTTCGGATCATATATTAATTGGGTTGCTTTGGTTCGGGTTTCGAGTAAAACTACACCCCCAGTTTAGTATGCCAAACAAGCTTATTATACAAGTAGACCTATGCATGTTTATCATATCAAAATCAACCGGATCCCAAAAGACTTGTAGAAGTATATTGAACATGGTAAAACCACTTTTGATCAATTTTCTCAATCAATTCACAAGATTCACATTTTGTCAACTTTAATTTCTTTAGAGGCCGGGTGCCATTTTCTTCAAATTCATTATTAACCATTTCATTTCTTGGATTATTATTGCAAACACTTTCAATGGTGACCAACTCATTTTAACCGATTACTAATGTTTAAAATGCAATTTACACCAAACTTTTTTTCAATTTTCAGCACCGTTTTTCAAGAATTATTTTCTTTCATTTTAAACTTGTAGATCAATAGGTATACGCTTTACGATCAAAGTATCTTAAGAAATATTTGGGTAATTAAAATATATAACCAAACACACCTATCAAACAACGTGATTAAAATGCTGGAAACATAGTTCTATCAACGATGACGAAAATCATTGTTTTCAATAATAAACTTCAATTTATCAAATTTCAAGTATTTCAGGTGAAGATCTTCGTCTGTAATTTTGAAAGTGAGTTTTAGACGTCATAATCACAACGCCACTTCAAATGTGCAAAAGTGGTTCATTGACCTTCGATTGTGATGACCAAAACCTTGAACTATATGTAAGGTTCATTTTACCTCAATTTTAAAGTCCAAAGCCTTAAGTTCACATGTTTACTTACCATACTTGGTCTACCTATATTAGAATCAGCATTCTATTCAAATATAAATAGACAAAAAAAAAAAAAAAGAGACTAGCAGACAAGTCAAACTACTAAATTGGTAAGTGCATGTACTGAATTTATAATTAAGTGTGTTGCCTGAACATGTGGTTAGAGAAGCGGCACTTAAGAGCACCTTTAGTACAACTATGATTACGCAAGTTAGACCATCTCCATCTAGATGCCTGTTAGGCACCCGTATGGAGACGTACATAAATAGGCGCCCTCATGAGAAACAAAAGGAGTCTGTGAGAGGGGAGAAAGAAGAAAGTTCTTTATAATGAAGCCGTTGCTGACTGCTGAGGATCATTTATTTAGCAAAAAAGTAAACCTTCAGGTTCATCGAGTAAAATCCAATAATGATTCATCATGGGTTTAAACACCCTAGAGTCCAATGGTTCACTTGTTTTAAAAGAGTCAAAACACATGTATGAAGCTAATTTTTGTGTTAATTGAATATATTGCAAATGGTTTAATTAGCACGATCTCAAGATTGTTCATTATGTCTTTTTACCTCCTTAATGTATCACATTATGACTAATGTCAGCTTCCAAGATGGAAAGAAACTCTGATACGTTGACATTATGGTTTAACTTTTTGGAGTCTATTTTTTTTATTTGAATTTCATTCACTAAAAGCAACAGTCCTTTGATTTCGAATTCCAGAAATAAAAAACCCACTTTGGTAACATATGAAAGGGTCAAACCTAGTGATACAGAGAGTGTTAAATAATAGTGACGGACAAACATGCAAGTAATGTAGAAATAGAGTAGATTTAAATAGCAATGGGCTGTTTGGTAGCATCTTAATGGTCATCAAAAGGTTATCTCTTAATGGTTAAGAGACATTTTTTTAGTCTGAATAGTTAAGAGGCTACCTCTTAATGATACATTTTAATCATTCAGACTTAAAGTTACCTCTTAATCATTAAGAGATTATAAGAAGCAGCCTCTTAATGACCATTAAGAGGCTATCAAACAGCCCCTAAGTAAGTTTGCCATTTAAAAAAATGAAAACAAAAAACTTTTCTAGTCTCGTCAAGAATAAGAGAGTAGGCTCTAGTTGCTGAGCAATGTTGCAAATTTTGGAGATTGGGCAAAAAGGTAACAAAGGATTATAAAACCATGTACGCAGAGACTAGTAATCAGCTCATGGTCTGCACTGCAGCAGGTGGAAGAAGGCATTTGATTGGAAGACATCATCATATCAGGAATTTTGGGTGTGAAAGTAATAAAGAAGCTAATTAAGTGACACATGACACCATATTTCAAATCCGGTTATCATGAATCAGAATAGGGAACCAAAATGAACTTGGATAAAATATAGTTGTAAAAAAGACAATTCAGTTTCATTGGATGGAAAAGAAAAACTAACTCAATCTATGGCCATTGGAGTAATCCGTCTCTTGGCTGGTTTACTTGGAATCACCGCGCTTGGTGATGGTTCTTTTACACCCTGTTTCTCTGTTGAATTAACTAAACTTGATTCCCCTTTCTTTTCGTCTGTTTCCATTTCCTGAATATCAACACTTTTAGCAATTTCAGTTTCTTTACTTTTTTTGAGATCATTAACTGCAGTTGTATTCTCATCTACTGGAACTTGCTCATCTCCTGATGGAAATAAAGAAAAAAGATATTAAAGTTGGATTGCGATGGCCAAAGCAAAAAATGCTGCCAAAACAAGAACGAACGTATTATAATTGAACCTGGAAGAGAGACCGGTGTTCCCAATTCGTCTTTTTCAAACTCTACAAGGGTACAATAACCATCTTGGGAAGACAGTGCCAAAAACTTGGTTGTAGGTGACCTAAATTATCCAAAAGTTAAAAATAAAAGAAATATTCAAAAACAGGGGAATGATTTCCAGTAACTAAACAAGTTAATGCTTAATATCAGCAATTTTCATCTGCAGATTTTGTTATTTTGTTCTTTCTATTTTTCCACATTGCAAAGTATTTGAAGTTGATAATCCAAAACTCTTTTTTTGGAATAAAGAAAATATATGAGAGGTGGCATAATGGAAAGTAACAACAAATTAAAACAGGTAACTTTTTTTATGACCATGGTAACCCATTTATATGGTAAACCCCCACCCCCCGGACTTCAATTTTGGTATAACATGTCAGATGGATTCAGACCTCAAAACATTTATTGTCCAAAAAATCTTTATATAAACATTTAGTGTGTTGAATACAATAACTTATATTATTTAGCTTGGGTGGCATTCAAGTTGTAGCTTATTCAGCCCTTTAATCCTCTTTCTATTATTTTTTATTTGACCTGTTAGAAATAAAATTAACAGAATCTACGAATTCATCAGTAAATGAGCCAGAATCGACACTTGTAACTAATATATGTATAAAAGCATGTAATGCTGCAAGGACGCCTTACCATGCAATGTCAGTTATGGCTGCATAATGGAGACCAGCTAAGACTGCTAGTGGTTCAATGCCTTCAGTGTCATATACATATAGAGAATTTAATGTGACAACCGCAAATATCAATCGATATGGGAGCTTGAAAGAAGAAGCTACAAGAAACAAAAGCAAACCAAAATGAGTAATTAACCCATTGAAACTTGGAAAAGATGACTTTAAGTAATAAAACATACATGAGTTTTCCAAAATAAAGAAAACGTATATGAGCTTGCTTTTCCAAAAAAAAACCTAAATAAGACTTACATGTGCCTAATCCGCGGAGGCTGAACGTCCTAGGGCAGAAACGCACTGCTACAACAGCTTTGCTGGCACCAGGGAGCATCAAAGCAGGCCTGTTATATCAAAGCATAAAAACAATGAAACATGGATACAAATGTTTACAATTATATATGAAGATGGAAATTAACATTATCTTGCCTTGAAAGATCTTTTCTAGACAGCACGTAAGTAGTGTTGACAGGTTCAGAAGTGGGTGAAAGTTTGTAAGAACCTGTACCAGAATCAATGCAGTTAGTTAGATTTCATATATTCTTTAGCTTTAACACATTAGCGTAGACATTGACCAGATTTGCAAATCAAAATAATGAATTTTGAAGGAAACAAACTCAGAAAAAAACTAACTGTTTAAAACTTAGGTAGGTTACCAGCAGGCACAAGAAGAAATGAACCGTCAGGTGACCAAGTTAATCTTCTAAAGAAAGATGGCAGTGTCTCATCGTGGAAAATATGATGTTTAGCAGACTGCATGAATATCACAAGCTAACTCATTATCTGCATTTATATTAATATAAAATTTAAAATAATAGAATAAATAGAAAGGCATATTGTAACCTTGGAATCTTCAACCACTTGTGGTTCAACTTTAGTAAGGACATGCTGACAAACATAACTAAGCTTCTCATTTCCTTTTGTTTTATTTTGTGGTTTCTTGACATATATGCGACATGTTCTGTCAGAACTAAGTGAAGCAGCATACTTATTTAAAGGATCCCATGCTACACCTTGAACATAATGAAAGT
Organism: Mikania micrantha; assembly: GCA_009363875.1. Classification (NCBI taxonomy): domain Eukaryota; kingdom Viridiplantae; phylum Streptophyta; class Magnoliopsida; order Asterales; family Asteraceae; genus Mikania; species Mikania micrantha. The sequence goes on from CM018696.1 coordinate 85,825,129, forward strand.
GCCCATCTAAAATCTGATGAACAGATCCTAAAAAATTCAAAGATAAAAACAGATAATCACATAAAGCTACATATTGATATATATATATATATTGGTTCAGTTGCCATCATATTTCTAACCTTTATTAACATCCCATATGATGCACGAGTTATCAACAGATCCAGAAATTAGAAACGCACCATCTGTAGACCACTCCAAGTCCAACACATCCTTTCGGTGAAACCTGTCTAGTGCTCAACTATGAGTGCAAGGGATAACATTTTTAACTTTCACAAATGGTCTTTTTAAAAGAAATTAATCAGATTGACTAATTGCACTCATAAACTAGAAATAGAAGGCCTTACGACAGTGTCTTGAGGACTTTCCATACTTGACCAGAGTCGGTATTGTGCACCTTCCATATTATCAGCTCGCCACCTGCATTTATAAAGTTCAAACCATGCATTTGTCTCCGTTGAATGAGAATAATTTATCACTAAATCAGTAAATCAAGTTAAAAACTCATACCATCAGCACCAGAAGCAAGAAACTCTCCTGCATGTTTCAGAGAGAGAGAACTTATAAGTATCAAGCAGACTAAAGCCTAGAGAAACAAATCAAAACTAGCTAACCTATAAGCTTTAATTTAGAAAATTTATGAGATAGTTTTACATGTAGGTAAAAGATATGAATGAGATCAAAGTATGACTTATCAGTTTAAACTATTAAAATATCATTAAGAGTCAAAAAGATGCACCAGCATAATTCTAAGGATTTGGTAATTGTTTATAATGAAAAAGAGAATCACACTTCCAACTATCAGCTAAGTAGTCACCAAAGGGTTTCTAGTCTAGCGGTACCCCGTTGACTTCTCTTATGAGAGGTCTTTGGTTCGAGTTTCTCTAGGAGCAATTGCTCCTAGATGAGCAAAGGGTTTTCCAGATGGTGGTTTCCTCCTGAATTAGTGAGATATAGGTGGTGTAGCTAATGTAATAGCACCCTTCAGGGACGTGCAAGCCAATCAACTATCGTTGTTCAAAAAAAAAAACTCCTACGTAGTCAAATGTGCAAAAGGCACTAGCCTAGGTGCTCAAACGCATCCCTGCATGGCAGTAACTCCTTATGTTATCAAGACACACAGACACAAATTCTGCAAAAAACAAATCTGAAACGGAGAATCACACTTCCATCTATCATCTCCTAGCAGCCAAAGTTGCATAAGGCACCCACCTAGGCACCCCAAACGCAGGCCAGCGCAGCAATAAATCCTTGCGTCATCAAGACACACAGACACAAATTCCACAAAAAACCAACCTGAATATGTCTAAAACAGCTAAAACTGGTCTGAAACATCTAAAATTGGCCTGAACCAGCATAAACTAGCCTAAAGCAGAATAAGCCAGCCTAAAACAGCAAAAAATGGCATGAAGTACATGTGTGCATTGCTTGACTCGGGTCCTCGTTTTTTAAGCACCCTGCACCTAGGAATACCCTTTGTGTCTTGACCCTTTGAATACCTAGATCAATTCTGCTATAATGCATTCTTGGATAGAAGCCAAAAATAACATGAACAGATGTATCAAGAATAGAGTATGATACCTGAAGGAGAAAACCGGATAGCATTGATAGCTGATCCATGGTACGAAAGGCTGTTTTGGTAACTAGATGCAGGAACTTTCTTTTCCCCGTCTTCAGAAGATATGAGCCACAACTGCAGAATTCCACCTCAATCAGCCAAAATTGACTTAGCACGTTCACAAATAGAACTTCAAACTCATCATACCAACAGAAAAAACCAAATCCAGACATATTTCAAACGATTTAAAGTTTGCTTCCAAGTGAATCCTGGAGTCTCTGCCAGTACAATAACGATAATTTGGCTTCCTACAAACATATACATAGACGCATAGTAAAGATCGAAAGAAGAAGAAGAAAACCTTGATGTCGTAATCGGCACCACCGGTGGCGAGAATGCCTGAAATTGGATGAAAATCTAGGGTTAGAACCGGTTTTGTGTCGTGCCAGTTGATCTGAAGGGTTCCTCCTTTCATTTTTTTTGTTTTGGTTCGATTGGTGTTTGACTAGCAGGTAGTATCGTAAAGATCTTTGAAGACGGTGAACGGGGGGTAGGGTTTTATCGTGTTTTTTCAGTTTATCGCCATCAAAAGAGGGAAATAAGAGTAGTTGAAGCGAAGGCTACAACTTTTTTGGCGGGAAATTGCAGAATGTTATGTTACATCTAATCATCGATTTCGGCCTTTCGAGTATGCGTGCCCTAGCTGGCTAGCTACAAGACTAAGTTATTTTTTAGGGGCTGTTAGGGAGACACCAGGGTGGATCAATGGACACCACCCAATACGGCCCGTAAAGCCCTTTACGGGTCGTATTGAAAAGAATATTCTGACAAAAGCTAACACGTCAAATCATAGGGCTGACGCAATGCTGACACGCAGTACATACGTCCCGTAAAGGTTAATACGGGTCATATTGGACACCAATAATTTGAACTACGCAAATTATTTGAATGGACGTAATAGATGCGTGTATATAGCAATTGCTATATATGTGTATGGAATATATATTGATGGTTAAATCAAAGGTTTAATAATTTCGAAATCGTAAAGGTTTAACAATGTCGATGGGAGGCAACAACTTCGGTGATGAATATATGTGTGTCTATGAAACTGATCAGGTAATAAACTTATTCGTTTAACGGTTGTTACTTTATAAAATCTTATACATTTGTTCTTTTCAGGTGTTTGCCGGTGTTGATGAACTGGTTGATTGGGCGATTGCTAGAGGGCGTGAAAATGGTTATGTGCTAGTTAGACGACGAAGCAAAACTAATGCAACCGGTGTAGTGATAAAGGTGTGGCTTAAATGCGATCGCGGTGGCGTGTATCAGGGTGAACCAAAAGTTAGACGTACTGGTTCGAAGAAGACTGGGTGTGAATTTGAGCTAATTGGTAAATACGAGAGAAGTTGTGGTGGTTGGAAGTTACGTGTGGTCAATAATGAACACAACCACCAAGGGGCTGAACAATTAGGCGGTCATCCATATGCGATGAGATTAAATGAAAGTGAAACCCGTCTAGTTGAGCAACTGTCAAACCAAAACATGTTGCCCCGTGATATACTTGCCGCTGTAAAGGACCAAAACCCCGATAATGTTTCCAACCTTAGATCTATTTACAATGCGCGACGGAAGTTACGTGTTGGACAAAACACGGGGGAAACTCCAATTCAGGTCCTTTTTAGCACATTGCAAAGAAATAATTTTATTTACCAAACGCAAGACGATGCGTCGACAGATGTCGTGGAACAGATTTTTTTTATCCACCAGACATCTTATAATATTTGGCGCGCATTTCCTCATGTCTTGTTAATTGACACAACTTATAAAACGAACAAATACAACATGCCATTTGTTCAAATAGTTGGTGTCACGTCAACACACAAGACGTTTAGTGTTGCACATGCGTTTATAAGTAAGGAACGTGAAGAGAATTTTGTCTGGGTGTTACAAAACCTAAAAGATACACTTCAACAGTGTATGGAACCACGCGTTATTGTAACCGATAGAGAATTGGCTCTTGTAAACGCATGCAGAAGAATATTTCCTAGTACTGCCCAATTACTATGCAGGTGGCACATTTTTGAAAACATATCCAAACACTGCAGGCCTAGTTTTTCACAATCAAACTGGCAAAAGTTTGGATATATGTGGTCGGTTGTGATAGACTCTGCAACTCCCGATATCTACGAGTATAATTACAGCCAACTACATGAATGGTTATGGACATCTCATCAGAGTAATGTTCTATTTCTCATTTTTAATTGTTTTTGAGTTGTATGAAACGTAATAATATGTGTTTGTTTTTTAGGGGTTATCGGATATTTGCAAGTAACATGGTTGCAAAGGTACAAGGAAATGTTTGTGTCTGCGTGGATAGATAAAAACCAAAATTTTGGTCAACGAACCACCAACAGAGTTGAAAGTCAACATTCTCTATTAAAGAAAAGTCTCCATGCAACCAACAATACGTTAGACAACATTATTATTATTATTATTATTATTATTATTATTATTATTATTATTAATTATTATTATTGTTATTATTATTATTAATTATTATTATTATTATTGTTGTTGTTAATGATTATTATTGTTATTATTTTTATCTGACTTTGCAGATTATGCCTCCGCGTAGACGACGTCGTGAGCCATCGAGTTCTAGTGCATCAGAGGAGGACCCGGATATGATACTGGATCCCCACATGTTGCTGCAGTTCCCGCAGGGCACTGAGGCGCACACGCGCCTCAAACGCCTCATTGGGATGGAGATCGTCGAGCCGCGGACGATTGATTGGAGTATTTTAGCCACGCTTGGCGCGACTGAGCGCGCCACAACGATTATCGGAGCGTCGTGTCCGTGGCGACGGATGATGGAGATGGGCGGCCTCCCGGCGTATCGAGAGATCGTTCTCGAGTTCCTGTCCACATTCGAGTTCCATCCACCGCAGGCAGGTGGCGTGGAGGCTCTTGAGCAGCTGCGTGCTGTCTCGTTCGCTTTATGTGGACAGGATGTTGAGATGTCCCTCACTCAGTGGGGGATTGCTACGGGGTTTTATACACGGGATGAGGTTACTACACTTCTATTCATAGATGCCTCATTAGAGGAGGACGAGGTCGTCCTCATAGACCGGTGGTCGGTGATTGGTGACGATCCTTTCGTTAACAAGGCTCGGGTCAGTCACATTCGTGATCCGCTGCACCAATACCTACATCGGTGCATCGCCTACACCATCACCGGCCGCCGATTGAGCCAGGAGTGGATCACACAGAAGGACATATTCTTCATGTATTGCCTTATTACTGGGCGCAGCTGCAACCTTGCATGGTTGCTAGCTGATTATTTTGCTGGCTTTATTAGCCGTAAGGCTACTGGAGCTATTACGTGTGGCTCTTTTATCACACGTATAGCTCGACGTATCGGTCGTTTTTCGGCCGATATTAGAGATAGCATGACCGTGACTTACCCCTCGACACTGCTGGGGCGTAACATGGTCATGCTAATGGGTATAGCGGCCGACTTCCCCCGTGTGGGTCTGCGATGGTCGCTGGATCGGCGCACAGAGTGGGTGCCGCCAGTCCCTGCTCCACAGCAGCAGCCGGGGGCACAACCGCACGTACAGAATCCCCCAGCACACCAGGATCCAGCAGACCAGCCACCGCCACCGCCACCGCCACCACCACATCATGTCGTTGTTCGTCAGCCACGACTGCATCCGGCTGACGCGGCGATCTTACGCGACCTTCTTGGAAGCGTACGCGACCTTTCTGGACGCGTTGATCGCTTGGAGAGGATGATGCGGTGGATGATGGAGCGTATGGCTGCATCTGCTGGCATGGATGTTCCAGTCTTTCCAGGACCGGGACCTCACCAGGATCCGCATGATCCTGGTGGTCATGCTTAGTTTTTTTTTTTTTTTGTATTTTCTCTTTTCTTTTTTGGATTTTGATGTATGGACACTACTTTAGCATTATGATGTATATATTTTTATTTTGTATATATGTTGTGTATGGCATGATTGTTTGTTTTATCTTTTATTATATAGTTACAAAATGTGCGTGTTTGTGAAATGAAAAATAGACAGTTAACAATTTTTCTTAAAACCGTTTAACGTTATTTACGTTCTGATAACTATTGTTTTAAAATCATTAAACACGATTACGTTAAAATAATTTTCAAACAAAACATTTAAATTTACGAAAATCATAACTACTTATGTTAAAAAAAAATTGTTATTTAAATTTAAACGTCATGATGTTAAAATATTTTTCAAACAAAACAAGTAGGCAAGATAATTAAATAATAACGTTAAAATACTTATTATTTTACAACAAAACAATTAAAATTGTTACGTTTTTTGGGACGAACAATTAAACGATATTATAAGTTACTTAAACACGTACCGTACGTGTTGCGTTTAACAAATACCGAATTTCAAAACGAAGTACGATTATACGCTATTATAAACAGATATTATTTATAACTTAAAAATTAAACAACTAGACGATATGATATAACAATTAATGTTAAACGCGTACGTATACCAGAATTCAAACAATGTACGATTTTATAACACGTATATATATAATAATATATATATTATATATTTAATATATAACGTTAAAAATGTACGTATAGCGATTAAATACAATTACGTTAAAATATAACTTTTAACCATTTAAAACACTTAGACAATTACAATGTTACAAATAAGTTAAACACGTACGTATATCGGGCGGAAAAACAAAAGTTATAAATTTTCAGGTTTAAAAACGAGTCGTATAGGTCAATACTACTCGTATTCGGTTTTCAGCCGCCAGACATCTCACTGACATTTTCTGACACACTCTGACTGCTTTACGGCCCGTAAAGCCCTTTACGGCTCGTATAGAGTCAGGTAGGTGTTAATTGATCCGTAGGGGGTGTCCAAATAACGCGCCCCATTATTTAACAGTCATACTATTATATTTTATACCAAGTGATGCAGTGTCTTAGCGGTAACTCGGGATTCTTCGAAATTGGAGGTCTCGGGTTCGAAACCCTGTCGCAGGGAAAAAGGGGTCCGAGGGTTTTTCCAGTAGGCGGTTAAAAAACATAGCACCATGTGTTTACAACTACACCCCTTCACTATCACCAAACTTAAATTATTTTCACCTTCTTTTACATAAATAAATCATGAGTGTCTTCGGTTTTTTTCCACTTGTAGTTTTTATATAACACGTCTAATCGTGAACTCTTTGAACACCTGCTTCTTAAAAATAAACTTACATTTTAAACTATGTCTTTAAAAAAAAAAACCGTGCTTATTAAAATGCAATTACTTAGATAAATAATGGTAAACAAGACCTTTCATAACAAAGGTCAAGGAGATATTGCAAAGCTTAAACCTAAATGTCCTTTAGTTATATTTCTTCTATCAAAACTTAATTTTTTTCACTCTCATTTAAAATCAACCCAACCTACTTTTTACTTAATTAATACAATAATAAATATGGTTCTATGATTATTTTTATTTTGTCAAAAAATAATTATTTTGTTTAAAAATATATAAATTATTAATGTTAAAAATAAAATTATTGAAAATATTAAAAAAAATATATATTTTACATTCTTTATGTATATATTTAACAAAATATATAAAGGAAGTTATAATCATAACATTAAATGTGAGTTTTTAACTATCAAGGAATACTTTGTATGATAAAATCCTGAACCGGATTTAAAAATAACAAAGATCGAATAGTCTTTTAAATCTCTAGTATCTGAAAAAAGTGTTTAGGATATGATCCATAATAAAAAGTAGTTGGTTAAAATGGTTAAGAATAAAGAAATGAGAGTGAATCTAAAATTATGTTAAACTTTACGATATAAATAGAAGGGGGAAATCAGGGATTTTGTTGATTTTTTGTATTTTTTCGAGTAAGACAATATTAACAAGTTAAAAAATAAAAAAACTAGTGGATTCCCGTGCGTTGCGGCTAATATTCCACTATGATTTCAAATTCCATAACACATACACATTCCCATATATCGAAACACGTTTATAGAAACATGTTACAATAGTTGTTGCTCCGACGTAAGACCCTAACGTGTAGCCGTCATAAATGTGTTCGTCACACCAAAATAACATGTTGTGCTTAATCATAAAAATCTAGAATCAATAAACACGAATATAATACGAACAATGAACTATTCTTATTATTATTTAAATAATATTATCTTTTATATGTAATAATCAAATATATGTAAAAGAACAAAAACAACTTGTCACACCCACAAATTCCCACTCGTGGTGTCAGTCCACGTGGGTGTGACGTGGCCAGGATCACAGCTCAAGGTCATATATAACGACTCTATATGGGTTACACAATCACACAGATTTGTAAAAATAATGCAAGTTCAATAATAAGCAGCGGAAAATGTTTAATATCTAAAGCAGCGGAAATATAGAGTAATACAACGGAAAGTAGATTGTATCAGACAATACATAGTTTTAAATCGTTTTTAAAGCAAAAACATATGCACACAATCCTAAGACACGAGTCTATATGCCAGTCAGACTCCTTAGTGTTTCCAAGTGCGCATCCTAGCGTAAGCTCCATTAGTTACCTGAGAATACATGCAAAAAGTGTCAACTAAAAAGTTGGTGAGTTCACAGGTTTAGACAGACTGAAAAGTAAACAGGCATATACTGGGTATGTTAAGTTTTGTTGCTGGATCTACGATCCGTGGAGTGTGTCAGTTCATCTTACCGAAACTAGATTGTTCCCGTTTGCCTCCGCAGGTCATCGCTGAACCCGCATTCACATCGAAATTACACTCGTTATGACCTCCAGTCAACATTGGTGCCGAGTGAGGTTAGTCAAACCCAGTAGTACTACGTAATTACGACTCGTTTGTGTTACAACTAACGATAAGGATAAGTGAGGACTTTAAGCGATAAAAGTTACACTCGAACATGGTTTTCACAACATACCAGTCATACATCTAAAGCAGTTGCATAATATTCTCACCCTATAGTTAAGTAAAACAGTTGATAAGTAAAAGTGGGGCCGTAAACTCACCTGAGTTACGTAGTGCGTGTTCTCAACAGGAATCGTGTAGCTCGCCGGCTAGTGGTTACCTATATCACATAGGTGTTATGAGTTTGTGTTTACATACACGTGGGTCTCACATGACTGTGTTAGTGTTTAACAACTCCAAGTTGTTACGTGGGTCGAGTTGACCGTGTTTGACCTAACGACCCGTTGGTGACGGTTCTGGATCAAGTGTCTGTGTAACGTGCAGTTTAGTGTCGTGTGATGTGTACGGATACTAGAGTCACTTTCGTGAGGAAACTTACTATTTATAGTAAGTTTCTATGTCAGGAAAGTTTCTAATTTAGACAAGTCATGCAAGAAATCATAATCAGATTATTCTAATGTGCATATTTATCCTAAATGAGCATGCTATCACAAAGCACATAGTTACACATAGCCGGTTTAGCACATATTGCGTGTAAAAGTTTCTATAATTAGAAAGTTACTAAAAAAGCATATTTCACAAGGTCTAGATATAAATCTCCTCATAAAATCATCACCTTAGTTCTAGACAGGCATTTAATCATAACCGTTATGACTATTATGCTCCTAATCACAAGTTTGTAAAACAAAGTTACTATTTATAGTAACTTCTGACAAATGCACATATTGCATTCATTTGAGTCCTAATATCAATTATTATCATCATTTTAACATCAAATAAGCATGCTAGGCATCCCACATATTCAAACTCATCATTTTAGAGTAACATTGTAACAAAAAGTTTATATATTTAGAAACATTCACAAATCATGCCTTTGACTATCCTATTGCATCAATAATTGTCATATTAACTCATAAACATCATTTGTGAACATAACTTATGGACCTAATCATACAAAGATGACCATTTCATCAAAAATACATTCCTTTGTAACATAAAAGTTACTATATTTAGTAATAATCCCCAAAGGACCATATCTTGACATAGTTAGCCATTCTAACCTTGCAAATCATCGTCAATAACACTTTAATCAACATTTCAATACAAACAATCATGCCAATAAGCTTAGATCATGCATGCATGTAGTCAAAAGTGCTTATTTCATGATAAAATCAACAAATCATCACCATATTCAACACAAATCATCATAGATCATTCTCAATACATCAAATCAGTAACAAAATCATCAAATAACATGTTCATAAACCCAAAATTTCGTGACCAAGATGGTGATGGTGGTGCATGTGGCCAAAATGGCTTGCATGTGTTACTACAAGTGATGTTGTGACTAGATTGGATAGGGAAACTACCTTACAAGACTCTAAATCACGAGGTGAGGCTTGAGCTAGTCTGGAGAGGTCCTGAAATCTTCCCTACAGCAGCTACAAGTCGTGCAAGAGAGTGATTGACGCCTTCTAACTCACCTCGACTTTACCCAAGCTTCAATGGTGCTTCGTTTGTGATAGCAATGGCTTCTAAGGTGCTTGAAGGTGGTTTACAGGTGATAATGGCGGAGATCAGTCGCTTGGAACTCGGGGAAATAGGTAGGGGGTCGACAGAATGATTGAGTCTTGGTTAAATAAAGATTTTGCATATAGGGCTGCGTCGCGTACCGCGAGGACTGCCAAAAAGCATCGTCGCGTAGCGCGACGATTAAAATATTCATTCGGTTCCCGAAACACGCCGCGTATCGCGATGGTGGAAGATGATCGGTCGTCGCGTACCGTGATGGATTTCGGAGAATTCAAATTCTCCCGCCCAGGCTTCGCGTACCGCGAAGGCCCAATTGGTTGCCCCTCGCGTACCGCGACGGGTCTCGGCTGAGCCCAATAAGCCCAATTTCATAGTTTTGAACCGATTTTCGCGAATTTCTCGATTACGATCATCGTTTCTCGACATGTGAGCATTGTTCTACTTAACTTAGGTTTCCCCGGAACCTAATGTGCAGTGAAAGTGTACCGTGGTTCGATCCGTTCACCAACGTTCGTTATTCAAGACACGTGCGAGTGTTGTGCGATAATTTCTCGAATTATCGGTGTATTCGAACTGTTGTGCCACGTGTCACACTAAACATTCATAATTCCAGTGCCACGTATGCATTAATAATACACATTATTATTAAAAATAAAGAAATGCTGACCTGGAAAATGCGATGTGTCACACAACTTAAAACTCGTTCTATACAAGGCCAACTAACCAAAAGTGTACAATTTTTTTTTCAAGTCATACCGCTCTTCCGATATAAGCATTTGATGACGACAACAATGATAACATCACGAACATCAAAACACATATAAAAAAAGAGACCTCAACAACTGTTAATTTGTTCATCTATTTTGTAATTAGTATTATATAATAATTATTATTTTATTAAAATATATGCATCGTCGTTGCAATTTTTTGACTAAAAATTAAATATTGAGTCATACCATCATGCCGCGGTGAGAGCATTCCGAATATCAAAACACATACCAAAAACCGGTTGCAATGACAATCAATCCATCGTAAAACCATAAATCGAACCGCTTGCAAAAGATTTGACTATTAGTTAATTAAGGTATTATCATTATATAGTAATTATTATAATTTGATTATTATACAGTAAGTAGTATATATTATACAATAGTTATTATTATTTAATTAGTGTTATAATAATTATTATTAATTAATTATATTATTGTTGCTTGTACTGTGGCCATTGTTTTTTAACTTTACTTCATATGCGAGTTAATTATTATTATTTAATCGTCGTTCAAAAAAAAATAAATTATTATTGGTTTAACAAAATTTGAAGCCACATGTTGCTTATATTGATTTGGTTGGTGATATTGATTGGGTTACATATAGCTATGAAGCAGCCTCTCTACCCATTTTGGGTAGGGATAATGTTTGTGTTCATCTCTTCTCCTCCAGACCCTGCTTAATAGTGGGATTTTCACTGGATATGTTTGTTATAGCTAGAAATTAGAAACATGTGAACCAACCGATATGCGACGGATCTTTATCGGTTCACATCAATCCATAACTATTCCTAAGTTGTACTATAAAGGTAAGTAAAAATTAAGTGATACAATTAAAGATAGCCAGCCGTCGGAAGAAAATCAAACGGCAATTACAAACTAGCCCAACCGTCGATTGCTCCACCAACCAAGTAGTTTAATTAATACCAATTTTTATTTTTATTTTTGGCTCTTTTGAGCAACAAACCAAAAGTCCAAATCGGTAAAAGAAGTGGCCTTGTTAAACTTTAATCAATCAACCAATACTACGGCAAGGCACTAATGATAATTGAACTAGGGTCTAGGGGTGTTTGAATATTTCCGAATCCGACCATAACCCAACTAAGGTAATTAGAATCGAGTTAAATTGGGTCAAAATATCTTAATCGAGCCAACTAGGTTGATCTGACTAACCCAGAATGTTGTTAGGGTTGGGTTCGAGTTGATTTCTTATAAGAAATCGGGTTTCTGATGTGGAGTGCACACTTGTTAAATGTTTTATAATTCAATGGAGGTTGACGGGGTCCGAGAGCAATACGCCAGCCAGGGGCTATGCTCCTTGTACCTCGCCAGGGGCTAACCTAAATTGTTATATTAAAAATCAATAGAAAAATTAATTTTACAAAATTTGATACAAAATTCGTTTTATTAATTTAGTGACAATTTTATAAAATTTAAAACTTCAAAACTGCCAAGAGACAGTTTTTCAAACCTTGCATATCTCAAGGAGAACACATTCGATCATACTGGTTCATTCGAAATATGTAACAAATCATACTTGGTCTTGGTTTTGAAATTTAATTTTATCCGATCAAATATTTATGTGAACTACAAATAGTTTGATCGGAAAGTATTAGCCATAACTTTCAATTCATTCAATGTGAAATTCGTTGTTTGTTTCATCTGTCATACTCTACATATATAATTAATTATACAACAAAACAAACGACCACAGAAACCGGATGTCAAAAATATATAAGATAACTAAGAATTCTAGCTCATTTCTGAAGCTTGTACCGTATTCGTATTCACAACAGATCACAAAACACCCAAAATAAAAATAAAATTAAAAGTAAAAAATAAAAATGGAGCTTTCAGATTCATGAGAGGAAAAGAAGAATACACAAAACATTAAAAACCAAAAACCCTACAAAATGTTGGGAACCTGAGAATCCAACCTGTGCTGCAACTCCTTCACCTTCAATGAAAGCTCTATTTTCTGCTCCTTGTAATTCTGAAGCAAATAATCTTTCCCTTCTATCAATTCCTTCAACTCCCCAACTTCTTTTTTCAGAATCTCCATTTTATCAACTTCAGTTCCACTTCTTGCTCTATCTAAACAATCCAAATTGCCATCAACGTCTGCATACCCGTTTGAGTTTCCATACATTTTTTCAGTGGGACCTGGCTGTCCTACACAGACATCAGCAATCGCCTTTCTTAGCCTCTGAATCTCCCTCTCTGAATCAAAAAGGTCCCGGTTTGCGGCTTCCAGGAGGGATTGCAGGTGGTCTGAATGGGACCGTTGTGAGGTTACAGAATTCTGCAGCTCAGCGATTTGATCTTGCATTTCTAGAATCATGTCATCACGTCTTTTTAGCTGTTGTCTCAGCTTTTGAACGACCTCACGCTTGCTGAAAATGTCTGAACCTGATTCAGAGACGCATGGAGAATCAGAGCCATTTGAATGATGAAAAGGCTTCTGGGGTAGCTCCAGTCTGTCAGGTGAAGTGGCCCACAGGACTCCGCTCTCTTTGTTGTATATAGGAGCCGAAACAGTCACTAAAGGGAGTGCCAACTCACCTGCTGCATGCAACTGACCATTGTGTTGTGGCTTAGCATCTGTCTCACCTTCAGTTCCTGTGCACAATCACACAACTGTATTTTAGTTGAAATGTCATAGCGAACCCACCACTCTCTTGCAATGTAGAGATGTTCAAGTCAACATTTCACTTAAATATACACAGGTAACACAAAGTAAAATGTAGCCAAATATTGCAAATTAAGTGCTTGGTTATTTATCAAAAGATAACAATGATCAAGTATTGCAACTTAGAAAGTACTAAGATACTGTAAATGTTTTATTTGAGTACCAAAGCTTGCAGCAAGTTAGCTCATATATCAAAACAAAACAAAAATGGAACGAGTATTGCAAATTATCAGATTTTAAATTCACAATAGTCAGTTTTTAGTATTGGAATAATACACTCCGCTTCTGATTATCATGGGGTCAAAACATCAGTTTCAGATTACCAGTTTCGTATCAGCTGCAACAAATCAATCATCTAAGCGTACATAAACTACTTATATAACCCTTTCTTAAATCCACAACATGAGAGACAAAAAAAACCCCTTTCACAAGATGTTTCTCCTCTTTTTCTCACAATAATGTCAGTTTTGATAACTTAATCTATCATCTCCTAAAATCAAATTATGTTACACCTTCAAACTATAGAAGCACATCCAAACACTAACTTTTAAGGCTGATTATTTTACTACTATTAAATATCAAATAATCAGTTTCAAAACACATATCCAAACACACCCCTAAATGGGTCTACAAGATTTCATACCTGAAACACAATTAAAGCAACCATCATCCTGTTCAAAACAATACAAGTGTGAATGTGAATGTGAACGACAGTTTCCTAGTCTCTTTCTGGCTGTGTGTTTCCCATTTTCTACATTTAAACCAACTTGACAAATTAATATATAACAAAGTAAACATCAAAAGCCACTTGACATCTTAAGATACCTTTTAAACCACCGCTATTATTCTGTGGCTGCTTTGAGTCCAGAACCTGTTTGAGTCTGTAACCAAGACGAACCGATAGTGTACTCAATAAAGCACCACCTGCTATGAGAATCCAGTTTGGCCCTTGAGCCTGAAACTTTTTTCCCCTTTGTGCACCCAACATCTCATTGGTATTTGGTTTCATTTTTTAAGTTTTACTGATATAATGCATGAAACAATGTGTACATCAGATATAACCTGCATTAATGCTGCCTCATATTGTAAGTACCATCAAGATTGTAAGTGTGATATGTCACCTGTGTCAACAGAATGGCTAATGATAATAAAAGAAATAAAATAAAAATTTATAAAAACATAGTGAGACCACAACTTTACATAAATCAAATATAAGCCAGGATTCCAGCCTAAAATCCCATCCTTGTAGACATGAAACCATCATTTTTATAGATTATATACTGGTAAATGTGTTTATGGATCAAATACTTCGTACAAGTAATACAAACAAGCCAAGCAGAAAAGGCTACAACTTAAGATTGATGGGGTATTTAGGCAAAAATGTTATAAGTACTCTATTTAATCAGTGTCAGTTACAAATTACCTAAATTGCCAAACACTTGTCAACATTCAAGCAGATCATGAACACATATTTGCACAGAGAGTATCTTGTATGCAGCAAATCACCATTCACCAGCACTAAATGCATCAAAAATCCAAATTATAGCAAACAAAAAAATAGAACAGTCTTAATTTATATCCAAAACAATGCAGAACAGTCTCCTAACTAGGTAATAGCAAGCTATGCAATTGAATCTATACTCATCAAAACCCTAAAGACGCGAGGTTCATTGTCAACATGTAATACAAGTAGTCAATCATGAATTATCAATGGTGTATCATTCATGAAACTTTTCTAAACATAATTAAGCTAGAATCATTAATATGCTTATTCTCGTGACCTTAATAGATCTAGATTTAAGGCTAAACTAGAACCCAGCAAGAATATACCTTAAACTTCACTTCCAGTCAGAATGAAATCGAATTCAAACCCGAGATATAGATGTTTCAATAAAGACCTAAAATCATACATACAACCAAACGAAACAGCAGTTCAATTACAACAAATAAAGTAAAAAAAAAAACGACAAATAGCCGAGTACCTGAAGAAATCATACAAATAAATCACGTAAAGATCAAAAGTACAGGGAAATCTGAAATAAGGGTTTTGAAAAAAGCAAAGTGGAAGAATTGTCGAGGACAAAAGTAGAGAATGAGAGATAATAAATATTAAATACAATAATATTAAAGGGTGGAATTGGTCCATAATTATTGAAACACACCTGAAGCTGATGATGAGAAATATAGCCGGAGACTACCGCCGATAGACGGCCAAGCGGAGTCGGCGGGCTGACTAAAAAGCGGCGGGAGGAGGAGATTTTAACCCTATAATCGTGAACACGCATTCTTTACCGTCACTCCCCGTATTTCGTCACCACACACAAAACAGTCAGTTTTTTATTTTTTATGAAATGGTCCAAACTCCAAATCATTCGTTGTACCCGTAATTAACGAGCTATAGGTAACGACTACTGACTAAAAAAAATGTGAACGGCATCGTTAGGGCCTACTCATCGACCGGTCTCACGTCTAACATAAGGAGGTAAATCGCGTGATCTATGAAAAATTGGGTGATGTCGGGCTTTGAACCCTAAACCTTCATTATAGATTCACCCTCTTACCACTAGGCCACCATCGCAAGGACAGTAGTTACTAGGAAAGTCACTAGGTTAAAGTTAGATGAATATTAATGTTACTAGGTTAGAGTCCCGTGTACTACAAGGTTGAATATTAAAAATGACAAAATAGGTACAATACATAACTATTTCTAATTAACAAAATTAATATTATTATATATAATAATGACAAAGTAAAAGTTACAACTTCATTTCAAAATGCATATAAATGTTTATTATAACAAATATCATAAAATGTTCGGTGACAAATTATAATTTTTTAAGTTTTTGGGATTTTTGAGGTGATTGTATGCAAAAACGTTAACGTACGTAGATACTATATGTATTGAGTAACGGATCATTAATATATAGTGTACTAAACCTAAAGTATATGATTTTATAAAAAACCATAATGTTTAGTTTGTTTAAGTTATTGGTACTTTTAAATTCAATACAAAAGGTTTAATATATATAGCCAAATAAAGTGTTCTTTTCAAACAATCCTAAATATTTTTAAAAAAACATTAAAATATCATAACCGGTTTTTGTTTTAATCCCTGAAGAAATTATGTGTAAAAAATGAGTGCAAACAGTTAGAAACTATAAGTCAAATGATGCAGATGTGACAAATTGTAATATTACTATAATTGAAATTATGCATACGCTAAGCAACAATAAGATATGTGATGCTACTTAAAGTCTGGCATGTTTACAAATGGATATGTTATCATTGTATTCAATCAAATACAAAATTAAATATAGTTTTATATGCATATAATTGGAATAAATCAAATAATCAATTGATGAAAGATCTGTACAAAATTAACAGATGATAATACATTAAATTAAGTGTAAAACAATGACAACATGTACCTAAAACTCATAAGTCATACATTAATTAATGGTTACCAAAGGCATTACAGCCTAGCGGTATCTTGGTGGTGGATAAGGCCTAGGAACAAAATGGACTTAAGTTGGAATCCTACAATGGAGTTTTCTCAAAGTATTGAATTTCCTCCTGAACTTGTGACTTGGTGGTGAATATGATCGAGCGATCAGTCAGTGCTCTAGCTATTCAAAAAAAATTATTAATGGTTATAAAGTAGTTACCAGGAAAGTCACTAGGTTAAAGTTAGATGAATATTAATGTTATTTTTCATGAGATTATGGGTTCGAGTCTTGATAAGATGGATTAGTGATCACTAAATAAGTTTGGATAAAATTATAATATATGTGAGGTTTGAGTTTTGAAGTTGTGTGCGAACTTGAGGTAAAGTTGTAGCATGAAAGAACCCATTACCATTAATTGTAAAGTCAACATTCAATATAAATATCTTAGAGTTTGACTAGATCTCATATGGGCCTAAGTTTAAATTAGAAAAGAATCTATCTATTGTAATAAATAAAGATTTTTAGAGACAAAATTTGAAAAAATTATAGTGTAAAAAAATAATATAATTGTTTTATATTAAAATATTGTCTTGTTTAAATTTTAATTGATAATTATTTATTATATTTTTTTATTCATCTCGTGTAATACACGGAATACTAACCTAGTTTTATATAAACGAGTAAACCTCTAATTGGTTTGTTTTATTTTGGACAATAAGTAGCATTTTACATATTGTTATTAAAAGATCAAGTTATAGAGTAACAGATTCGTTAAAATGTACATGACCAGTTGTTTTGAGATACTAAGGTGCATATGCAAAATCGTGATTAAATCATAAGCTTTTAATGTAACACTTGTCTTTAGAAAACCAAATCAGCTAAATTATCAAACTTGGTCTAAACTAGCCTATCATGTTTTTTTTTTTGAACGATTAAGCTTACTCACCTTCTAAAGTACACCAAATTAATTACACATTTGCATGTGATTGAACTCATGACATCTCATTCTATGAGACAAGCCTCTACCAAGTAGGCTAGTCTCACATTGGCACTAGCCTATCATGTAATTAGCTTTTATTTAATATATTATATATACGTTTACACCATGATAATTATTATACATAAAATTTTAATAAAAGTAACTAAAAATATATTATTTTATATAAAAATATCAAAGTCATTAATATATACAAATAAAATAATTAATAAGCAAGCTAAGCTCCATCACCGGATACAATTGTTTACACTTCTATCCTAAGATATCAATACCATAGAGTTGAGAAGACCTAACAAGAATAAAGTATAAGGCATTCACCATAAGGAAACCATTGAATTGAACAGGAATACAGAAAAAAAAAAAAAAAAAAAAAAAAAAAAAGGAAGAGGAAAAAGTGAGAAATCTATGCTTAAACACAGTTATTGGTACTTTGGCTCAACAAGAGGACCCTTTAGCCATCATACTGCCCTACACGCTACCACACTAAACTTCCCTAACTAAAACAATATCCTATCTTGATATATATCTAGAGCTTCTATAACCTTCTCCACAAACAACTTCCTGTGCAACCTATACCTGCAACACATTTGACACGCTCAAAATCAAATTTTGCAACTAATATCAGATTATTGTAATTAACATCAGGATTCAAATTGTTGGTATAAAATCATAAATTAAATGACTTCTACTCATCCGAAGTAGATTTTCTGGCTTCATGACCGCATAGCATCATGGATTTATCAATGTTTTGGATGAAAATTTTGTATGCAAGATACTTTAATTGCATGTGATGTTTCATTAGAAGCAACCTCTCTATTTCTACGGGGTAGAGGTAAGGCTTGTCTTCATCTTACCCTCCTCAGACCCTACCTTAGCTTTGCTAATGGTGGGATATACTGAGTATGACAACGACGAACGATACTTTAATTGCATTACGTGAATAAAACATGTGATGTTTAGGTTAAAAAGGAGCAACTTTGTGGGTGTTTATCAATCAAAAACAAGCAAACACATACTTGATTGCAGCTTCGCGGGTCCAGCTCATTTCTGGTGTTGAATCTACAGAGAGGAAGAGGAAGAAAGTTTTCATTTTAGAAACAAGTTAAAGTAACCCAGATTACCAGACCTGTTTTGACAGTAGCCGAAGCAGCCCAATGAAAATGTTACCTAGGATATGCTGGTCTTGCTTAGAAGTGGTGCTATATTGGGCTAGAATTTGCTGGCATTCTTCTTGTAGGATTTTTACAGCCTTTATCTCTAAGCTTGGGATTGGAGGGATATCCCCCTCTGACCATGTGGGCAGTGTTCTTGCAGCTGCTAAAACTGCCCCATCTACAAAATTGTCTCCTTCATTTGCTAATTTGGCTGCCAAGTAATAGGGAACAAGAATAGTAAATTGAGGGTATGAATTAAATTGGGTAATGAAAATTGAAAACCATACTGTTATGATAATAATCTGCATGAGAGCCAGATATGTTGAAGACTGACAAGAAGGAATCTAAATGGATCCTTGCATTTCCAGAAAATGGAAGGACATCCCAAGGATTCTGCAAATGAACAAATTACAAGATTGGAGATATTTGCATGAATTTATTTTTGGCAACTTGTTTAATCCATTTCATTTTGTGGTATCATAAGGATAAATGGAGATGTGATCCAAACGACAAGAAACCATAAAGGTGACAATATCGACCCTTTTATATACAATTGGTCAACTGTAAGTTATGCTTTTATATACAATTGGTCAGCTGTAAGTTATGAGAGAATACAGCACAACAGAGTCTAACTTACAAGAAAATAAATAATTGAGAATAGTTTAGTGGGAATTACCGAAAGTGATGAAAAGCCATATCTTTGCATAAGCATATTGTTCCTCTGCCCACTCATGTAGTTAACAGTCATCTGAATAGATAATGAGTTTGTAAGTAGGATTCATAAGGCACTCCCAACACGTGTTTAATTCATTTACCGAAATTATAAGTAGATCCAAAAATACACCCATCATCAGAAACAATTTTATCATCAGCAGGATAGTCAACATGAACAATATCTTCTATTTTCTTAGATCATAAGAACATCTAAACATACCCATCATTTTAGTTAACTGCTATACCAAGAATAATATTAAAATTTGAAAGATAGGTAGTATGAGTCTGATCACACTAAAAAGGCAGCTGATATACTATATTATGCATACATTTAAGAAAATTCGGATTGTCACTTGTACATTAAGTATTGCATACAGAAATATTATTAAACTAACATTCGATATAATTTTAGGTTCTCCTCTGGTTAGTAAATTTTGATATTTAAGTATAAATAAATGACCTAAGGCCTAGACATATATTTGCATACAAAAAATACATTGGTGAACAATGATCATAAGTTACCTCTTCCCCTTTTTTAATTCGTTGTCCAGCATTTGTCATCACCTCAAACATACGATCCCTAAATCGCCAATGGAAAAAGCAATTTGGCTGACAAGAATGGTTTAACATATCTGCAAAAAATGAGCAAATATAACTTATATATACACAAAAATATAAGATTATAAGGGACAAAAGCAAGCATTTATGTGAAATTACTATGTTTTATTAGTAGATATCATGAATGTGACACATTGTCTTATTCAGGGTGCAATGATTTTGATCTAGATAACAAGGAATTAAAACCGAAAGAATTACCGGCATAAGGTGCAAATATATTTGCATCCTGAACTAATGAACCGACTCTTATTCGAAAGTTAATATGTCTAGTTTGTGCCATACTAACTGCCCAGATAAATCTCTCCGAATCTCGAGCAAGCCGCTTTACCTTTAGGGGCATAGCAGAGTGCTGTAAAAAGATAAACATTGAAACAAAATGTAACTTTTTAGAAATTAATGTGATGAAAATATCACAGAATAGTACCCAATTCTTTTCCCAAAATTCTTGCGCTCGTGCTTTCTCTTTTCTCATAGTTGAAGCAAGATTCTCATCATGTAGTTCCTTCAGGTCATCCTGCAGCATGTAGGTAGAATGAATTAAAAAGCCTGATACCTTTGCAAATTGATTTTCAGCAAGTGAAGACATTGATTTAGATTTTAAAATCAGATACGCCGAACGGAAATACTAAGTAGACGTATTTTTACTTCATACCAAAATTCAAAATAGTATGACAAGATGGACCAAGTAGTTGACTGTTTGACTTAAGCATATTATATGTTGAAAGCATTCTACATATATACAACCTCCGTAGCTAGAAGTAAGCTAGTGCACTCCTCAACACTAGGCAAAAAATCACCATAGAGTTGCCAAAAATTCTTGTCATGATCAAATGCATACAAAAGAAGACATGCCATTCTGAGGTCCCAATCTGTCTGCCAAAAAAGCAAATCAACAAGTGAGAAAAGGTCATCCAATAAAATCTATAAGTTTATATATTAACACTTAGCAGCTCAATAATTTGTCTTGAATCAATAAAGCCGAAACCATTTCAAGTATAGGTCATAAATTGGTGGGTTGGTTGGGTAATGGGCCAAAACAGTTTCAGGTTAAAATGAGTTATTTTTTTAAAATTAAGTCAAGCAGTCAAGATGAGTCTGGTTATGCTGACTAGCAAGCATACTTTTGTCCAATTGATAGTTAATATGCTAATTATGAGTACTAAAGCTATGTTATTGTTAGGTTAATTCCCGATTACAAGGCCCAAGCAAGTTGTCTTGGAGCCAAACTCAAGACCATTAAACAAGCAGGTTTAAAGAGTTTCTTTAGGAACAAGTTTGTAGTCTCCTAGTTTAATAATAGTTTTACTTGGTGGCCAAGTTTGGTTCCTTTGTAAATACATAGCCAAACCTAGTTTTTGTGTATGAGTCTTACAGTATTGTGGATTTGAGATATTTTTCATAATATAACAAAAGGTGAGATACCAAAAGTGTGTGTTTTGTCTGCACGAATATTTAATCGAGGAAGTGTTTGTGGTGAAACCCGAGGGTTATGAAATGAAAGGGCAAGAGCATAAATTTTAATAAACTATCAACAACATATAAGGTTTGAAGCAAGCACCGAGAGCCTGAAATACAAAGCTCACTAGCATTCTAAAGCAGCTAGAGTTCCAAAGGTGTCAACGAGAACATATCGCGCATGTAAAGAAGTTGCAAAGCTCCATCTTGATCGTTGTGATTTTTGTTAGTAACACGTCAATACTAGTATTAATGAAAATCCTATCTTTCAAAGGCAAAGCAAACACATTAACACTTGGTACCACTTTATCTGAGAGTGTGTTGAGAATGAAAAATTTGAAATAGAGCATGTGCTTGGAGATCAACAAAGAGCCGATAGCCTAACAAAACCTGTTGCAAGAATCAAGGACTTTACTTGGCATTGAATGCATCCCTACTTCAAATCGGAAATTAGGGTGGTAATTGTTGGGTTAATTCCCGATTATAGGTCCCAAGCAAGTAGACTTGGAGCTGAAGTCGAGTCCATTACAGTATTACACAAGTAGGTTTAATAAATTTCTTTAGGAACAAATTTGTAGTCTGTTAGTTTAACTAAAGTTGTCATTACTTGGTGGCTATTGGCTAAGTTTGGTTCGTCTATAAATGTATAGCCAAGCCTAGAGTTAATCTATGATTCTTAGTGTATTGTGGTTTTGAGATATTCTCCATAATATAATTAAGGAATTTTTACATGTATCCCCCTAGTAAGAATCTTTATTACATATAATTAAAGGTGAGTTTATACCAAAAGTATGCGTTTTGTTCATTGATTATCGATTCAATTTGAGTTATGTATATAACAATAAAGTATTTTTAATATAAAACAACTTAGGAAGTTGTAGGCGCTTAATTGAACTTTGGATGACTTTCAACTCTTTTGAATCATTTACTTTAAATACTTATGATTTGACCTATTAGGAATATTAACTCTTTTTTAAGTAAAAGGGTCAAAATCATCACCTCAAGTTTGAGCAATTCATAGGCAGAAGCCAGAAAGTTACATATAATCTTAAAGAACCTCAACTCAAGAAAGTGAACTAGACAAATATATTGAAAATAGGTGTATACCAACCTCTGGATGTGTTGAGTTAATAATATCAAATATCGGATGGCCAACCGGTATGATGTCAGGAAAGAACATCCATGGGGTTTTCTGGCTTATTGTTAACATCAATTCCAATGGTATCTCCATCACCACCTAAGATATAAAGCAAATAAACAAATCAACATAGTTATAATAAAGATGACTACCATATAATCTCTTAAGTCACGGTGAATTACAGATTACTACACGTTACATATGCACAAGATATAGATGATATACCTTAGCACGACGCGATGGTTCAATATCTTTTGACGCATAGACTCCAAACCCATTTGGGCCTTCCCTGAATTCAACCCCATAAGCTCTCATACTTCTAACAAATCCCATTCTATAAAAATCAGGATCTGCTAGCTCCAACTGTTTGATAATTACATATATATAAATACATAATTTTACTAATATTGAACAAAATACTTGATTAGATATATTACAGTCATTGATTGATTTTGGATTAACAGTAAAAAAATACCCAGTATTGCACCTTAGAAGCAGGCGTGTCATCTTGCTGAGATTCCGTTTGAAACGACGGGTAATCAGAAGGAGAATTAACAGTCTCAATAGTGTTAACCGCTGCTCTAGCTTTGATACATCCGGTTCTCCTATTAATCGTACATTTTTCCGTCAAATTGGGTTTTACTGCCGCGAATCCGTTGTTCAATTTCTTCCCCATCTGCTTCGATTCCATTAAATAGAAAGGAATTAACAGATAGATACATGAAAATGCAGAGACATTAAAGGGTGAAAAAAAGCACCTGGTGGTTGCAGATGAAGCCATTAACGGATTGTTGAAGAAGAATTGAGGAAGACATTGTGTTTTTAAGATGTAATAGGATCAAATTTCAGTTCTTGATTGTTATTGCTTCCATTTTTGGTTCGAATTTCATGGTGCAAGAAAGGGGAAGTTGAGCAGAAACTATTTCAAAGGGTAAAGAGAGTTATCCTTATAAGTTAGAACCAAATATTGAGTAGATATCATTTAGGGAAAATTCCCAAATTGTCCACGCCCACATAGGATTTTCCCAAAATGTCCACCACCATGGGCGCCGACGCCCATGGCTCTCCGTGCGCCGCCCACCTTTCTCGACCAATTCGGGTTCGCCACGTGTCCTCTAGAGGCGTCCACGCCCATAAAAATGCTCCGACGCCCGTAAAAAAAAACACCCGGTCACGGACGTCGGGCCCACTCTGACACGCGTGTTGTGGGCGTCCCGCCCATAGTCAAATTTATTTTTTTTTTGTAGGCGTCGCGACCAACAGAACCGAACCACATTGTGGACGCCCGAACCTAGCTACGGGCGTCCCGCCCTTTTTTTTTCGAAATTTTAAGCGGGAACCCACTACGGGCGTCCCGCCCATTATGAAATTTCCACTACGGGCGTCCCGCCCACTAACACGATTTTTAAAAAAATAATAATAATTTTTCCCCTTTACCTCATTACGGGCGTCCCGCCCATTATCAATTTTCCACTACGGGCGTCCCGCCCATATACTCTATTTTTAAAAAAAAAAAATTTTTTTTGCCTATAAAAATCCATTTTTGTTAAAGTTTTTCACATTCATCAAAAAGACACAAATTAAAAATTTCGTAAAATGGATAAACAATATTCTTCTCAACCCGTTGAGAAACCCTCGAAATGGATTCTTTCAAAATGGAGACGTCCCAATTTTCAAAACGAGACTTCGCCAGATAAGTGTAATGAAATGCAAGGCGAATGAAGTCGCTCTAAGGAGACAACGCAGCCACAACAGATTAAAAAACGTAAATGGGCTATTCCAGATGACGAGTCAGAAAAATGGTCAAAAGATGCTATTGAATTTTTTAACAACGGAGATTCTCCATTTTGTTATTCAGCTGTTTTTTTTAAATCTGAAAAGCTTGATAAACGTTTTTGGGGAACGTTGTTAGGCTATTGTAATAATGGATATCTAACACCAAATGTAAGGATACACATTTTAAATTTATTTAATTTATTTAATAATTTATATATTAATTTTTTTTTATAGCATATTGAAGGTTGGGCTGGAAGATTAATCAATTGGAGAAGCAGAGAAGTTCAACAGGGTCGAACGTTAAATTTGCGTTGGACAATTTTACCACCATCCTTTGTTGACAGTCTTTTAGACTCATGCAACAAAAACGCAATTAAATTTGCTAATGGAAAAGTTTCTCCTTTTCCTTCTTTTTTTGATATTGATTACGTTTATTTTCCGTTATGTTTTGGTTCTCAAGATTGGTCATTAATCATGATTGATTTGAATTATTTGAATCTTGTTATGTATAACAACAAATGTATATCTGGTGATAGATACAGAGAGCGTATTCATCCAAGTTTGAAGAAGATAGCGGTATATTTTACGGCGTTGTTGGTGAACATTCGTTACTGGAAAGTTAAACGACGTCAAGAAAGTAATATCACATACGGAGCTAATGATGATTACATAAGACCCGAAAATGAAATATACGGCAACGAGGCTTTATACGTTTGTATGTTAATGGAACATTTAGTTACCGGAAAGCCATTAGACTTAGCTGATGGATTCAAACAATGTTGTACGAATTATCGACTATTCCTGGCCGAGCAAATTTATTTTTGGCGTTGTTTGCCTCGTCCATGTAATGTGTAACAAATTCTAATATAATATTTTTATTAATAGTTTGTTGTGTATTAATTAAGTTAAATAATTAAAAACACACCCAAATTTAAACTTTAAATAAATACTTAAAACATCAATTAAATAAAACAAAATACATCATAATTTTCTCTAATCCGAATAACTATCGTTTTCATCTTCCCATGGGTTATGACAAGAATATGAAATCTCATACTCGTCCTGCCATGGATCACGAGGCACGTATTCGTCCTCGGGTCGGTTTTCATATTGCAAATGAAGATAATCTTGTGCAGGAAGGACATAGTCTTCATCTGGGTCGTAGATATCTTCCGAACCTTCGTTTTCGTCAGCAACATTTGTTGGCAAAAACGTATCAAACGCCCAGTTCCAGAAGCGTTCTTCTTCATCTACACGGTTCTCTTCTTGTTGGTCGTTGTTTGGGTTTTTTCATTTGTTTTCATCTTCCGGTTGTTCAACAAAGTTTGTTGTATCTTCAGTTTTTTTGTTTGTTGTGTTATCGAGCTTTAATGAGTCAGACATTTTTTGTGAGTTAAAACGAAAAATAAACTTGTAAGTTCAATATTATTTATATGCCATTTTTTAATGATACCCATAGTGGGCGCGGCGCCCATATAAAGTTTTTTAAAATTTTTTTTTTTTATTTAATTGAATGACACACCCATAGTGGGCGCCCGGCCCGGATCCACATTTTTTAGTGGGCGCGGCGCCCGTATAAAGTTTTTTTAATTTTTTTTTTATTTAATTGAATAGTACACCCATAGTGGCCGCCCGGCCCGGATCCACATTTCTCAGTGGGCGCGACGCCCGTATAAATTTTTTAAAGAATTTTTTTTTTATTTAATTGAATATTACACCCATAGTGGGCGCCCGGCCCGGATCCACATTTTTTAGTGGGCGCGGCGCCCGTATAAAGTTTTTTTAATTTTTTTTTAATTTAATTGAATAGTACACCCATAGTGGGCGCCGGCCCGGATCCACATTTCTCAGTGGGCGCGACGCCTGTATAAATTTTTTAAAGAATTTTTTTTTTTATTTAATTGAATACTACACCCATCGTGGGCGCCGGCCCGGAACCGATTTTTTCAGTGGGCGCGCCGCCCACAATCTTCCCGCCAAAACCCAAAAAAGATTTTCCCTCCATTTTTTATCTTTATTAACGAAATTGGGACCACAATCACATTTTGTCGGGTTTGGAGCTACTTGTCGGGTTTGGAGCACCGGGTGAAAAACTTGTCGGGTTTGGAGCACCGGGTCGAAAACTTGTCGGGTTTGGAGCACCGGGTCGAATACTTGTCGGGTTTGGAGCAACTTCGTCGGGTTTGGAGCACCGGGTGGAAAAATTTTCGAGTTTGGAGCACCGGGTCGAATACTTGTCGGGTTTGGAGTTGACATACTTGTGTACATCAGACAAAATGACAGAAGTGAGTTTTTTTTTTTGAGAATACATTACCATTTCGTCCAAATGTCTATCATTTTCTTTATTTTTAAAAAAAATATAGTACCATTTTGTCTAAATGTCTATCATTTTGACAGAAGTGAGTTTTTTTTTTTAAGAATACATTACCATTTTACTAACTTTATACCATATTTAATAGGCGGCTGAATGCAAAATGAGAGTTTCATAGAGAAACGTAGAGTTAGTTAAGACAATTATTTCAAGAAACGAGAATAGATCAAATTTATGGAGACAACAATGCTTCAGACCTTGGTTAGATGTAAAAAGTACACAACAAGATGGTCAATTAATTCACTCCATTCTAAAACTTCAACAAAACTTTAATATTGAACCTGAGTTTGACGGCATATATTATATTTTCAACAACAATTCCCCACCATTACGTTTCGGACCCCGCGAATTTTGTGTTATTACCGGATTTTCATTTGGTGATAACAGAAATAAAAATAAAGGAAGTTGTGCCTTTATTAACCGCGTCTTGTCCGACAATATTATTATTCTGTTTACCGTAGACGGTTTAAAGTCGTTTTTGCAAGAAAACGAAAATAAATTTGATGACGAGGATATAGTGCGTCTTTCATTGTTGTTGCTGTTATACTCTCTGTTCATGGGAGTTGAACATGACAAAAGAGTAGCGAAAGAACACCTAATTCTTGTAGACGACTTTCAAGCATGGAACGAATTTAATTGGGGTTCATATCTATGGGGTCGGACATACCCGAGTTTATTAGATGTTCTAACGAAAAAAAATACTGAACCGGGAAAAAAGTTGAATTATTCCATGACCGGTTTCATTTGGGCTTTTAAGGTACATTTTTTGTTTTACTTGAGTTAAATTTTAAATATATTTTGTTGTAATTGTTATTTATTTTTTAACAGATTTGGATATACGAATCCTTTCCTTATATGAAGAAAGTATGTACTTATTCTGAGGCCATACCACGTGCAATTTGATGGCAAAAGCTGAAAAAAATAAATTGTCAACATTTGACAAAATTCTTAAATTATCAAATGAGGTTTGATTATTACTAATTATATCCATATATAACTAATATTTGTAACCAATACTTGTTTAACTTATATTTTTTTTAATAATACAGCCATAATTTTTACCAATAACCGTTCTACCCACACCTGAAGAGTTTAAAATGCAGTGGCTTAATGATAGTTTCGTTTACATTGGTCAGATGTTTCAGTTGAAACTAAAATTTGATACACCTCAACAAATGAGCATGGGTTTTGAGAATCCACCCCAAATGAGCATGGGTTTTGAGAATGCACCCCAAATGAGGATGGGTTTTGAGAATCCACCCCAAATGAGCATGGGTTTTGAGAATCCACCCCAAATGAGCATGCCTCCACCTCAAATGCCTTTTGTGGACGGGTATAAGCCGCCTCAAGACGATTTTTTTGAAGACATATACTTGGATTTAAATAATGAAATAAACTATTCGTTTGGAAGAAACAACCAAGAATCAAGTTCCGGCACTGGTAATTTAAATCAAGTTTTGGAAAAACTTGATTTAGTTATTAAATCTCATGATACGCATCATCAGTATTATCAGGTATCAAATATAATTTAACTTCTTATGTAAAATAATTTTATATTGTAAAGTTAATTTAATAAATTTTAATACGTTTATTATTTTACACAGAGATATCTGAATGACAACATCAATCCATTCATTTCAAGGATGGATGTAATTTTTTATTACGGAGAAAATTATTGCATATTTATTTAATAATTAAAATGTATGTATTTTTTTTAATTGTTTTATTAAATGCAGAGATTTGCCTCCGGGAGTGAAAGTAAAGAAAAAGTGGTGGTAGAAGATGATGACGATGATGTTGCAAATGATATGGATATGTCTAAATTTAAAACCCCGTTATCACATATGCTTAGCTCGTGCAAAGACAAGGTCAATTTTGTAAATTTCTTGTATTTAATTTCTCTCCATCTTATTACACTTTATAAATTTGCAGTTCACCTCAATAAAGGGACGGGGAAGAAGAATAAAGAAGAAATCAAAGCTGTTAAAGTCACCATTTCAAGAATTTGATTCTACACCTCGTGATAAAGAGGAAGAATTTTCTGAACAGTTAATTAATAATTTGATAGGTCGACAAAATTATTGGGTATACACAGAATATCATCCCAATGTAGGTATGGATTCTGATTTTTGGAAAAAAGCAACCACTGGTTGGTTTGATACGCCAGTAAGTGTTATTATACATTTAATTTTTAAATACTAATTAATTTTTAATTTAATAATTAATCTAACTTACTTTTTGTAGCATATGTCCTGCTGGATTAACAAGTTATTGTTGGAAAGAGATCCAGAAGCTGATTGGACGATTTTACCATCATTTTTCTTGTCTTCTGTTAAGTTGTTTAGAACCTGGTTTCATGATCTCGCAAGTGGTCAAATGTGGCCATTTCCGGCTATCGAACATGTTGATATTGTAAGTCTCAAACCTTATAAGTTGTGGTTACTGTTTATACATTGTAATAACTAATGTTTAATTACTATACAGTTTTATGTACCGGTAAATATGGATAATCAACATTGGTGTCTTGCAGTCATAGACATTCCGAAGTGGTCAATGACTGTATATGATAGGTGAATATGTAATTTATTTAAATTAATAATAAAACTATTTATAATTTTTTTTTATTAAAATTCTAAATAATTTTTTTTTGTTATAGTTACCCAGAAATTTGCTCGGCCGAAAGAACCGATATGTTGAACTTTCTGGATTATATGTTTACCACATGGTTGGCATATAATAACTACGATATGGGACCTACTTTTCGGTATCCTCCATTTGAGCGAACCTATCCGATTTCGGTTCCACATCAGAGTGGATCAGTAGGCGACTGTGAAGTTTGGGTTTGCATATTTTTACAGAGACTGACTTCTAATGAAGAATTGTACATCTCTAACGAAGACACCGCTAAAACGGCAAGAGAATTTCGTTGGAATTTTTGTAAACTGATGTACGAGAAAAAATTTAGGGTGCATTCAACAAAGAGTGTTTTAACATTAAATATGTAATCGTTGTAATTATTAATATTTTATCATTTTTGTTTCGTTCTTTTTTATTATTTTTAATATTTAACCATTTTTAATTATCTATTTAATTATGCCAAAAAATTAAAAAAAAATAGTTTTTTTTTTTAAAAACCAATATAGGCGCCCGGCCCATGTATCTATTTTTTTAATTTTTTTTTTTTACTTGAAGTATACCCAATACGGGCGCCGGCCCATATCCGAGATCCATTATGGGCGCCCCGCCCACATCCATTTTTTTAATTTTTTTTTTTACGTGAAGTATACCCAATACGGGCGCCCGGCCCATATCCGAGATCCATTGTGGGCGCGCTGCCCACATCCATTTTTTTAATTTTTTTTTTTACTTGAAGTATACCCAATACGGGCGCCCGGCCCATATCCGAGATCCATTGTGGGCGCGCCGCCCACATCCATTTTTTTAATTTTTTTTTTTACTTGAAGTATACCCAATACGGGCGCCCGGCCCATATCCGAGATCCATTGTGGGCGCGCCGCCCACATCCATTTTTTTAATTTTTTTTTTTTTACTTGAAGTATACCCAATACGGGCGCCCGGCCCATATCCGAGATCCATTGTGGGCGCGCCGCCCACATCCATTTTTTTAATTTTTTTTTTTTTACCTGAAGTATAACCTATCATTGCCTATAAATACTATGAAAGAAAATTTTTCATTTGCGTTCGAACATATTTGGTTAAAAATGTTTGACTTACTAAAGTTTTTGGGCCTTAGTAACTATTTTATAAAATGTTTTATAAAACTTGAAAATTGCAATTCTTATTGAGTTAAAACCACTTAGTTTTAATTCTTATTGAATTAAAACCACTTACATATATAAATATGTTTTTAATTATTTTTTATATTTAATTTTTTTGCTCGTAATGGACGATGGGTTTTAAAAAATTCCAACATTTGTTTGTGTGTAATAGGTTTTACAAAATACTTAACGAGACATAAATTGCCAAATTTAATGTAAATTTGGTTTGCTAAACTGTAAACCTTGCACTTCTATAGCTAATCAGAAGGTAAATCGCGTGACTAAGGGAAAATTTGGTGGTGCCGCTCAAGTTTGTATAACTAGTTTGTATGAAACATTAATATGATGTAGTTTTTACATTTTTTTCTGTAACTTTCTGATTATTGTAGTATGATCGTTTGTACAAATTTATTGATAGTTATTATGTTTAATTGTTTATGGGCGTTCAGACTATAACCAAATTTTTTTAATAATTTTTAATTAAAGAGAAATAATAAGTGCTAATAATATCTTAACTACTACAATTAAAATTCATTCAAATCGTAACAGTAATTATTTTGGCCACTTGTCCCTACTAAGAAATCTCGAAAATTATCTGCGTCAACGTACTTTGTTGTTTCCTTATTTTTTCCATAAACTTTTGATGATGACGGAACTTGTGATGCCAATGGAGTTTTGCATTGATGACGCATATGTCCATTATGATGGCATCTTGAACATATTGTTGGGCCTGTCTCTTCACCTCGAGATGGAATTCGTTTATTTTCTCGTGGACGACCAGCTTGTCTTCGATCCATTTGAGGGGTTTCTAAAAATTCAATAGCTTCTTCTGCTTCCCATTCATATTCATCTGGAACCGTATTTACAGACTCAGCGTATGTGGCAACGTGAACCTCGTTTTTGAACCAGTCCATCGCCCAATGGGTACAATCGGATTGTTTCAAAAAAACAGATACATCAATCACATGACCACATGGCAAACCAGATAACTGCCATTTGCGACAACCACATTTTTTGTTGAAAACATCAACGATACATCGGTGACATCCGTCGTCAACGTTAAAATGATACTCATCAACACCCCTTACTGTCCAAGTTTTGGATTTTTGTATTCTTTTAGATATTTTGTTTTCAGCCCACTTGGTTAGGTGGTGGGCATTTTTTGCTGTTGGATAAAAAATATTAAATTATTAAAAAATTAAATAAATTATAATCAACCAGTTCTAATATAATATCTTACCACCAAGTTGTCGTCGTTCAAAATACCATTTCTGGAGCAAGGAAACAAAAAAATCAATTAGTTTTGTGATCGGTAATTTTCTCGCGTTTCGAGACAATGCGTTAATAGACTCGGCACTGTTCGAAGTCATTATATTGAACCGTTGAACAGGGCAGTGCGACCGTGCCCATTTATGAAACCCAACTCTTGTTAGTGTCTCCCTGATTGCCGGCCGCATAGCACATAACGCATTATAGTTAGTTTCAAAGTCACTGATTGTGTACGCTTTACAGGTTGCCCACCATAAGCTTTCTTGCGCTTTACCCTTTAAACGTAAATTAACCATTAAATGTCGGCAACAAAGACCATGATATGCGAGCGGGTACACTGTTCTGATTGCCAAATCAATAGAAGACGCTCTGTCAGAAATAATAGCAAGTTCCGGATGATCCGCTATGCCATCTTTTAGTTTAGACAAAAACCAAGTCCAGGCATCACCGCTTTCAGTTTTCCCGACACCGAATGCAATTGGTAAAATTTGGTTATTTCCGTCCATACCAACTGCAAGAAACATGGTGCCTTTAAAAGTACCTTTCAGATGTGCCCCGTCTATTATTATTATAGGCCGCATACAATTAACAAAACTTCGGACCTGCAGTTAATTTAAAAATAAAATATCTAACTTTTCCGTTAGTGGATCGATTATATCTTCAAAATAAATAACTTACAGCTGCACCAATAGCAATAAAAACCATTTCAAAACGGTTAAACTCGTCCCTCAGAATGTGAGTAATTGTTCCAGGGTTAGCTAACTCAAGATTGTGACAATATGCAGGGAGTTTGACAAAAGCCTCCTCGGCTGATCCGGACAAAAGCTGTTCCGCATAATGTTTTCCTCGCCATGCCTGTTTGTAAGATATATTAACATTAAACCTTTGATTGATGTCCTTCACGATTTCTTTTCCCTGATAAACACGTCCACAGTCGGTAAGTTGATCTTTTATGATATGGCCGATAACTTTTTTATTTGCATTTCTAATATTAGGATACGTCTGCGTTCTTGAACATGTGTGCTCGTTTTTAAAAGAAGTGACATGAAAAGCATTAGTATCCTTATAAGTAGAAGCTCTTAATACCCACTCACAGTTATCACCACAACATTTCACAACAAACCTTTATTTTGATGACTTTTGCACTTTGAATTCAAAACACTCATTTAAAGCCATCATTGATACTTCTAACTTTAATTCTTCTTTATCTTTAAAAACTTTGTTAACAACTGGATGTGTAGATGATGATAATAAAACATTGGAAATGTTTGTTTCGTAATTTTGAAAGGTTTCGTTGTTATCAATATATTGGTTGTTTGTGTCAAAATTATTAGGCTCATTACTAAAATCATTCATGTTGTTAAATGGAATGTTTAAATCCGGAACAACATCTTTTTTTTAGAATTAGACCCATGTGATGAGTCTTTTTTGCCAAGAGGCAGACGAACCGTAAAAGAGTCGACAACATAAAGATAACATATGTCTGTATGATTTTTCTCTATAATTTTTAAAAACACAGACATATCGTTGTCATCGTATATGTCAACGGGATACACATATGTTGAAAACTTATAAGATAAACGTCTTATATGTTGAATACCAAAACGAACTGAAATCAAATCAGTCAGCTCACCATAGCTGATTTTAGAAGAAAAATATAGACCACGACGAATACAATCAACTGGAACATAATCGTATAGACCATCTTTATGTTCCCAGTTACCACCCATACAAACTACAACGGTGAACTCCATATTTTAAAATGGTAAAAAACGAAATTTTTACGAAATTTTTAATTTGTGTCTTTTTGATGAATGTGAAAAACTTTAACAAAAATGGATTTTTATAGGCAAAAAATTTTTTTTTTTTAAAAATAGAGTATATGGGCGGGACGCCCGTAGTGGAAAATTGATAATGGGCGGGACGCCCGTAATGAGGTAAAGGGGAAAAATTAAAATTTTTTTTTTTTAAAAATCGTGTTAGTGGGCGGGACGCCCGTAGTGGAAATTTCATAATGGGCGGGACGCCCGTAGTGGGTTCCCGCTTAAAATTTCGAAAAAAAAGGGCGGGACGCCCGTATTTAGGTTCGGGACGTCCGTAGCTAGGTTCGGGCGCCCACAATGTGGTTTGGTTCTGTTGGTCGGCGACGCCTACAAAAAAAAAAAATTTGACTATGGGCGGGACGCCCACAACACGCGTGTCAGAGTGGGCCCGACGCCCGTAACCGGGTGTTTTTTTTTACGGGCGTCGGAGCATTTTTATGGGCGTGGACGCCTCTAGAGGACACGTGGCGAACCCGAATTGGTCGAGAAAGGTGGGCGGCGCCCGGAGAGCCATGGGCGTCGGCGCCCTTGGTGGTGGACATTTTGGGAAAATCCTATGTGGGCGTGGACAATTTGGGAATTTTCCCTTATACCCCTCAAAGAATGTTCTAATTCTTTATGTGCACCTCAATTTTAGAAAAATTGCGCTAAAGATACCTTTCGTCTTAGGCTAATACTATTTAATCGTTGTTTCTAAATCACACATCAAACATTAAGCTGGTTGTTTTACAGTATTACTGATTAAATTAGTATGATCAAATTTAAAAATCAAATGATATGATAAATATTATAAAGTTCATATATGTAATCCTATACTTAAAATTGAATCTGGTTTAACCAATGCAATTCACCAGTCCAGCCATTTGACCTAACAATCCGGTCTAGTTTAGACAAACACTAGATGTACGTGTTTTTGTTCATTTTACTTTTCTCTTAGTTTATAATATTAATGTTCGCATAATGTGATGAAGATCGCAGATCACATTGAAGTGCTATTTTATTAATAAGTAATAAATTGAAATAAAAAAATGGTGAACGCCACCATTAGGCGCCCCTCACCGACAGGTCCCATGACCAACATGAGGGGGTAAATCGCGTGACCCAGGAAAAATTGGGTGATGTCGGGCTTTAAACCCTAGATAATAAATTGAAATAATATTCCACAAAATTTGGAAACAATGTGTGTTCAATGTTTTGGCGATACTAATTAATCAATGTATGTTCAATGTTGGAAATTATGGATTTGCAACTATATGCACACGTTCATATATGCATACATACATACAATTTTAGTATAATTATAATTTACATATTAAACAACCACTACGTAACAAAAATGTCTGCCTAACATATTTAAATTACTCTAAAACCTTTGATACTTGATTTTCCAACAACTTATGAGGAGGGTAAAGCTGAAAACTCATTCCATCATCTGCACTTACATACACAACTTTGAACACATCATACTTAAAGAAAACCGTGGCACCAGGAAACCAATTTTGAAGTGCGTCTCGATTATTGTGTTTTAGTAGAAATGAATAACACGATTGGAGGTTCTTCCACACATAGAAGTTGATCATTGTAGGTCTAGTTGTGCACTTTAAGCAAACCCCGGCAACAGTATCATCCATCATAAGAAAATATGATTGAAAAATTGAAAAACATTCGCGCGCAAAGTCTTGCTCCTTCATTAACGTGTTAGATGGAAGATGGGTTGAACTCAGACATATTGTGTCACCTGTTGAAAACTTCGCGGCTGGAGACCCGTCTCTTGCCTTGCCTCCATAGGCGACCATAAAGTTATGGTCGACTAAAACGGCCATGGTTTGTAAATTCTTCAATGCTGAAAACTAATATAAGCATGATATGGATGAGTGCATAGCTTTGTTGTCATAATTTATAAATGAGAGTGGAATTATACATGCACACGTATATATCTAAGATGGCAAAATAAGAAAATATAATTGTATCTTAGTGATGGATATGTCTATAATGGATTGTCACGTTATTTTGTTATACGATATGCATATGAGATAAATATTAGATAAATACATAAAACAATGGCAATCTTTTTAATGAAAGAATATTAATGAAGGACAATAGTTTTATAAAAAGTTAAAAACTATAATTAGTTGATAATTATTTGTATTTTATTAAGATACAATGGATGAGTTAATTGGTAACATATTAATTAGTGTAGATATATTACCCCGTAATTATATTAAATTGTTAATTATGATGTAACTTACAAGAGCTTCATGTAGCAGTTCCCTGTCATCACGTCTCTTGATCCATGCTCCATACCATATAATCTATCGGTCATCGAAAGATAGAAGTCTTTTATCAAATAAATCGTGTGTTAAAATTCAAAAATACTTATTTATTTGTACAGATACCGTACATGACCATGAATAATTGAATATAGTTAATAGTTTACTATACTAAGTGCTACTCATTCGTCTATTTAGTGGTGTATGTGGAAGTAGAACTTCTCAAAGTAATATATCTTAGTTATATATTTTTTTTCACATTTGGTTTTCAACTACTTTCTCGACAGCATTTTGAGGTGTAAAACATAATAAGGTGAAATTCGACAACTGCTTTCCGTGTGTACCCACGGAAACGTTCTCATAAAAAAATTATTTTAAATGATTGTCAAAAACTCTAAAGCAACCCAAACAAACTTCAATTAAACATATTTATGTATCTTTGGAGTTGGTTTGTGGAACCATAAACTGTAATCCTAAAATATTAAACTCTAAACCTTCAAATTAAACCTTAAATAACAAACAAACAAACAAACTTACCCAGTATATTTTCACTTTTCAGTAGGGTCTGGAGAGGAAAGATAGACAGAAACCTTATCCATATCCCAGTGTAATAACTAAGTCATTTAAATCAACCTCTAAAGCCTAATATTAATGTTAAATCCTAAAGCTAATCTTGTAAAGTTTAATGAGGCGGTTCTAACATTATCAAAATGAGTTTAATTTAAGTTCGTTTGAGCTGTATCTGGAGTTTTTCGAAATCATTTTTAGCTTTTTTTAATCAAAATAAACTTATTTATGAATAAGATGTTCAATAAGCAGAACCAATATCAGCTAAGAACCGAAAGAAACATTTATAGGGCTATATTCAAATGAGTGAGAGATTTCCTTTTGATTAGCCTATAAAACCAGTGTATACACCTTAGTTATAAAGACATCATAAGCAAATTACAAATTGTGGCAACTACGTCATATATTTTAATTTTTAGGTGAAATCATCATAATTCATAAAGTTCTCTTCTTTACCAACTACAACTCATCCAAAAAACCCTTAGATTTTATAAATATAAAAGTGATCATCCCAGTCTTCCATGGTTCGGTCTCAAATTTTGTTTTCCTAGGTCTTTCTACACACACACACACATACACACACACACACACATATATGATATATGTATATATATATATATATATATATAGAGAGAGAGAGAGAGAGAGATGTATATACCATATTGCCATGGATGCTTTTGAAGATGGAAGAATGAATACAGCCAAGTCTTTCAGTAAAGAAAGAGAATTGTTTTAAGGTCTGGATAAGGTCATCAACAATGGCGACTGTTGGCTTCAAAACACACATGAACATGTCGAGATTATTGTTGGTGAAAGGCATGAAGGAAGCCATATATAATATAATAATAATAATAATATATATGTTAAGTTAATTTGAAGGTGGTAGGAGATGGATATAAAAGAGTGATGAAGCAAATAACAAAATGGTGTTGGTTCCATCAGTACGTAGTGGCCTGGTCAGCCGTTGAATTCCATAAAGGAATGCTGTTCTGGTCTCATTTGGCTTCTCCATCTCCCAATGCATACAAATGGTTTTATTATTTACTTAAATTTCTTGATAATTAAATAATGATCTAATTAATATATCTATTATAAATCAATAAAAATAATAAAAATGACATAGACGGATCTAGAAGATTTCATTATATCAAACATGTGTATTTTACGTGTGTGTATATAAGGGGTTAGATTAACTAAATAACTCTATTAACCTAAAATGTATAAAAAGGATTTTAAGCCATTAAATTATTAATTAATGGCTATGATTAAATCAAGTTGTTGGAAGACATTTTAGAATTGACTACTTTTGTTGACTTTTTATCAAGTTACTCACATTCTTTAAATGTTAATAACCTTTACATACGAAATTATTTTTTGAAAAAAATATACCTTAAAAACGAACATTATTCTATCTTCAAAATTAGTAGTGTATTACTATAGAAAAAAATTTGTTTTTTTAGTTTTTTATGCCTTTTGAACAGGTCATTGTGTATTTGTACGTGTTTTTTTACATCTCATTGTGTCTTTTGTGTTTCTGCTCAATATTGTGTATTTCTAAACATTTTAAGACAAAGTGATGTCAATTAAGGATGACACAATGACGATAATGAATAACACAATGATCTTTAAAAGACACAATTACCTGTAATAAAGACAAAATAACGAGTATGAACAATTTGTATATGTCATTGTGTCTTTTGTTTAGGTCATTGTGTCTTTTTTACATCTCATTGTGTCTTTTGTGTTTCTTCTCAATATTATATTTTTTTAAACAATTTAAGACACAATGATGTGGCAGAATATATAATGTTAAGCAAGAATGACACAATGACGAGTATGAATAACACAATGATCTTTAAAAAAAACAATTACCAGTAAAAAAAGACACAATGATGAGTATAACAAATTTGTACAGGTCATTGTGTCTTTTGTACATGTCATTATATATTTTGTGTTTATGCTCAATGTTGTGTTTTCTGAATAATTTAAGACACAATAATGTTGCAGAATACATAATGTTAAGCACTAATGACATAATGTCGAGTATAAAATAACATAATGAGACACAATTAACTATAAGAAAAACACAGAAAAGATAAATTTACACAGACGTTCAAAAAAGACACGATGTGAACAATTAGATACAATGGGCTGAAAATTTTTCATTTTTATAACAAATTTATACTCATTTTAAAGATAAAAAATTTCTCGCTTTTATGATATATATTTTTAATAAAATAAGATTATATGTAAAACTTATGAACGTTTAAAAAATGTGGGAGAAAAGCGATTATGACTAAATTACCCTCTAACAACTTTTTCCTTTAAAATTTTAAATTTTTCATCTTAAATTTGATCTCATAATCTAATTGTTAATAATCATTTTAGTCTTTTTAGGATAATGATACTATTTAGTAGAACTCAATTATATAATGCAATAACAAAACAGAAACTTCAAATTATCACATGTAGATCGATATGATTAATTTGATTTGGATTCAAAATTCATAATCCTCGAATTATATGATAATTTACTTATTTTAATTAAGATGTTTGTTAATTCTAAACTCACCAAACAGGTATACATGTTATCCTATTAGGCTCCTCTACTATATGTATAATTTCAAGGGAAAAAATTAATTTATCCCTTTGCAATAATATCGTCATGCTTTGTATTAATTCTTTTGTGTTTTAAATAAGATTAATTTATTGGTAGAACGGTGTACTAATAATATTATATTTTTATATTTTTATTATTAATAATATGCATGAATAAAAATAATATGTGTATGATATGATTGAATTGAATTAGGTATGATGTATAAATAATGAGTGTGATGTATGAATATTAGCAGCACCCTTTAAATTTCGAACACATATAAGGTTAATATCATATTAAGATCATTCACAAAAAAGATCATTTATCCCTTTGTTATATCGTATTTTTTGTTTTAAAAACTAAGATCATTTTAAAACTCATCAATATTTTCATAATTACAAAGAACTCATGTCAACCGTATTTATAAGATTGGATGCGTGTAAATGAAATTTCGCTTTCTTGATATATAAGGTTGTGTAATGTTTATTTCTTGCAAGTCAATTTCTATATTTTTTTTCATTTTTATCTTTACTAATTACTATAATCATTTCTTTAAGAATAATTAGAAATAAGTTTATGCTCAATAGTAATATATATCCAAATCAATGACAAGTGTTTGAAAATGATGTTGTGTTTTCTTCTCATAATCAAATAAATGAAAGCCCTTCGGGGCATGGAATTTTGACCGACTTTATTTACTATAATTCTAGGGTTCAAGATTTTTGATAACTAAACAATTTGGATTTAAAGTGTATATTTAATTAATTTTAGTTTAAGATGAGATCTATGAAAGAGGATAGTTTAGCTATATAGGAACATCTGTTATCATTAATAATAAACAAATGTACAATCTCTTAGACATTTTTGTGATTTCATCTAAAAATAACTTACTGATTTATTAGTTTTTTTAAAAAGCCAATAAGTTAATAAGTTGTTTGTCAAACTTAAAAGTACTTTTGAAAATGACTTTTTGTAAAAGGGTAATAAATTATTTTTCAAAAGATAAAAATTTTAGCTTTTCAAAATGACTTAAGATTTATTGACATAAAATTACAATCTACCTCACTCTTTACTAATGTTTTCAGAACCGGACCGGACATCGAACCGGTCTCCTTACCGGTCAGAGGTCGGACCGGTCGGATTGGTTGGACCGGATTTGAGAACCGGATGATTTTTTAAACATTTTATAAATATATATATATATATAAATTCAAAAAAAATAAGAAAAATTAAAAAAAAATAAAAAAACCGGTTCAATCACCGGTCCGACCACCGGTTCGCCGGTCCGACCGGCCGGGTCACCCCAAAACGGTTTTGAGTCTAGAACCGGCCCGCTCTACACTCCGAATCCCGGTCTGGTCCGGTCCGGGTTTGAAAACATTGTTCTTTACTCTTTACCCAATAACCTTAAATTGATGTCAATAAAAAAATGTTTTTTTTGGTCATTTTAAAAATTCATTTTGGAAAAGCTAATCCAAACATATTTTTAAAAATATCATTTCAAAAAGCCATAACTTACTAAACAATTTTAACAAAAAGTCATTTTAAGATTAAATAAGCAATCCAAAACATTGCCTTAATTATGTGTTGATAGTATATGTAGTCTTCTTTAATATAGGGATCGTGATCGTGTTCTTTGTGGTCACATGCTAAAATCACTAGAAACAACTGTTTACATTTTACAAATTTGTTTTAATCCACGTGGAAAAACATCTAACTCATTATGTTTCATTTTTTCCTTTGTATCACTTTTTTTATATGAAAAATGTCTACCATACATGTTTTTGTATTAATTGATTAAAAACTTTGATTATAGCTAGGTAGTCCAAAAATTTAATCTTTTGGCACGTGTGTATATGTATTATGGGTTAAGTTCAACTACATATGCTTCTTATTCTAAAAAATATAAGAAATATTATCAACCATTAGATCATGAGATAAAATTTAAGAGAGAAATTAAAAATTTAAATTAAAAAAATTGTTGAAAGATAATTTAGTCATGACCACTTTCCCCAACCTTTTTAACACGTTCATA
Organism: Mikania micrantha; assembly: GCA_009363875.1. Classification (NCBI taxonomy): domain Eukaryota; kingdom Viridiplantae; phylum Streptophyta; class Magnoliopsida; order Asterales; family Asteraceae; genus Mikania; species Mikania micrantha. The sequence goes on from CM018696.1 coordinate 85,866,645, forward strand.
AATTTTACATATGATATTATAATTTTTTTTAAAAATATATCATAAAAACGATCATTTTTTTAATCTTTAAAATGAGTATAGTGTTGATATAAAAAATCAATTTTTTTCAGTTTATTGTGTTTAATTATCGTTATTACGTCTTTTTTAAACGTTTGTGTATAATCATCTTTTTTTTTGTTTGTCTTACATGTAATTGTCTTTTTTTTATTGTCTTTTTTTATTGTGTTATTCATACTTGTCATTATGTTATCCATACTTGATATCATGTATTATACAAGTTTATTGCGTCTTAATTTGTTCAAAAAAACACAAATTGAGTAGAAAATCACAAAAAACACAATAATATATACAAAGATACAATGACCAGTATAAAAGGCATAATGAACTGAAAAAAATTAAGTTAAATTTGTTTTTTTCAATAGCAACACTAAAATATCCTCAAAGGACTTGATTTAATAATAGCCGTTGATTAATGATTTTAATTATTCGTGATTTTCTTTAGATTTTTTTGTATAAAGAGGCTATTTACTTTAACTTAACCTTATACATTACATATCTTAAAAGTTTATCTAAACAATACTTTTATAAACAAAAAAAAATTATTGAATAAAATTAAAACAATATCACTAATAAAATAGAAAAGAAAAGAAGAATAATTTGCCTTTCTTGAATGAAAACAATATCATTAATAAAATTACAAAGAAAAATAAAAATAAAGGATAATTTGACTGTCCCATTAGAAGACTCGTGTTCTTGCTGCTAACTCACCACCAGGTTGCATGTCTTTAATATTGACCATTGTTTTCGCATTTAGTATATTCCATATAATTTTTCAATTAACAAATGTGCATTGACCAAATATACAATTAGGTCTACGTGAAGTGTGATGGCCCTCCAAAGATAATGTATGTATAGATTATTAATCAAATTATTGTATAGTTGACAAAACACATAACGACTACAAATAAGTCTTGTAACTATTAATTTACTTTATTAGTAGCAAGAAATTCATGTATTATAACTATCAAATAATAAAATTGATAGGATTTCATATTTGCAAACACTTCTATTTCTTTGTGAAAACAATATAAATAATAAGTTTTTAAATATTTGTTATGAAGAAAATTATATATCTATATTTATATTATTTAAGAGTTAGTTAGAGACACATAACTTTCTTATGTTACCGCTCCTTACCCTTCACCCAACATTTCTTGTACATGGATATTTTTACTTGAATCTTCAAAATCATGCGGATTTTTCTTGTTGATTGTGATAAATCCGATCCCCATTTAGAGAAAACCCAAAAACGACATATTGTTCCTAACGCTTTCCTAAATTATATGTACGTGACTTACGTTATGGGATAACGTTTGCTCCTAGCTAGAATTATATGCTCATAGAGTGACACATGTAAAATGTATATATGTATGCATTTTAATTGGTTACCATTCGTGTTTTTCTTCTCATCAATAGTATATAAGTTATGTATGCATTTTAATTTCTTCTCATCAATAGAAGTTGTGTTTCTCTTCTTTTCTATCATAACACTACGAATTACAAATATGTTATAGTAATACAATGCAACAATATGAGCTAGATTCATCTTCGTCAAGTAACATATACATAAGCAATAATAGTGGACTAGTAATTCTTTTTCAAAGAAATTTTTTCTTAAAAACCATCCCGTAAATACGTGTGCGCGTTGTCTTACGCCTTTCACTTGCTTTTTTTTAACAATGACGATCCTATACACCACGTATGTCGTCTTAACAGGGTCCACCGTGCAGAGGTAAAACGCAGCCACCCCAGATACGCCGGAACCTTCTGGAATGGGTAAACCCTCTCCTCCCCTTGGTCCAGAACCCGGGATGACCAGTGCACCATCAGCAACTGTTCCCTAATATCATAAAAAAAAAGTAAGTAAAAAAAAACAAACATGAGAATTACATGACAATAAAGTACAACCTGAAACAGTTTTTGTCCAAATTATTGAACTTGTTAGAAATAACTAATTTATTTCAATAACGTGTCTTTTGAAAAGAAATCAATTTAAGAGGCCTGATGCACTGAAAGTGAAAATAGTCATAAAAATAATCCTTCCTGATGTGATATCTATATATAGCCTGATACCCATGTCAGACTATTGGGTGTGCCAAGGCGCCCCAATCACTCCACGTGTGCGCCACGTAGGCGCCACATAAGCACTCACCACAACCACTCACCCCACCATTTTGGTGGAAATGCCCCATTACCCCACTCACTCCACGTCATCATTCCTTTTTAATTTAATTTTAGATATAATTAATAAAAACAAATTACAAATTAATCAAAAAATTACAAACTAATAAAATAAATTAAAAAAAAATTACAAACTAATAAAAAAAATTAATAAAAAAATTACAAACTAATAAAAAAATACAAATTAATTATCTCTATATTTATTACGAATTTTATCCTTCTCCCGCTCGGCAATTTCGCGGTCGAGCCCGGTTAAGTGGTCGGTGTTGGTGAATAGAAGTTGTAACTCTACCAACCGTTGACGTTCCCGTTTTAATTCGTTAAAGTCACCGATTCGTTGAGATAAGTGTTCTATTCCTTGGTTATAATCCGGGGTCGTTTGAGATGAAGAGCCTCGTCTCGCCCTTGCTCGGTCGGCTTTTGCGCGATCTCTCCCGATCGGACGAGTCAAATCCTCTATCTCGTTGGCGTCCTCTTCTTCTTCTTCGTCGAGATCGTTTAGATTTATATTCACTCGAGCATCCGACGTGCCGGGGCTATCCGTTGACGATGCTTTTGATCGTTTTGAGGCCGACGATTGTACCGTCTCGAGTCGAATCCAGTTCGGACATTTTCTCATAAGCTCCCAACTCCGTTGAAGCGAGAACTGAGTGTTAAACTCTTCCCGGTACTGCTCTTCCGCTTCCCGCTCGATCATCGCGTCGCTTTGGCCGCTCCGACGAGTTTGCCATTTCTGGGAATAAATCCCGTTGAACTTTCTAACCTTTAGGTTCATGTCACGCCATTTGCTAGAGAGCATATCGTTAGTACGATATTCCCCACGACCCATGGCTTGAAAAAATTGATTTCGGATTTTACTCCAAAAGTCCGGTCCTTTTTGGTTACGACCAACAATTGGATCTTCCGACACATCGATCCAAGCTTTTGTAAGTTGAAACTCTTCCTCCGTAGTCCATTTTTCTATGCGGGATGAACCTCCCACAGCAGGTTCGGTATCCGCAGCTTGTTTCCTTCTGTGTCTACGCTTTTCTTTTGGTTGCGTGCTTGGACCGGCATTTGTAACGGGTTGGGTCTCGGGTACAACTTCATCCTGAGATAATTGTGCAAACCCGTGCGGTTGTGGACTCGAACCATAATCGGCGAATGTATAAAACCCTTGTGGGCTTGAATCAAAATTGGGTCGATAACAGTTTGAATCGAAAAAAGGATTCATTGGAGAAGGGGTAAAGACCCAATTCGGAGGTGGCGTGTTAGGGTTTCGGTTTGGTGGAGTGTTTGGGTTATAGTAATTTGTGTTTTGGTTGGGATCCATGAAAATTATTGGGTTGGTTAAGAAAGTTTAAAATGGGAAGAGTGGGTATTTTTTTGTATTGAATGTTAGAAATGAGAAATATTTTTTTGGGTTTAATAGTTGAATGGTTGGTTTAAATAGGTAAAAAAAAATTTTTTTTTTTTCTTTACCTTTCCAACGGTTCAAAAACATACCGTTGCAAGCCTTCACGCCCGTTGGTGGAGCCACGCCTTGCCTTCACGCCCCGATCACGCCATAGGGGGGGCGGTGTGCCACGCCCCTCCACGCCCACTCCCACGCCCAACGACCCGGCACACCGGAGGGTCTCATAAGTAAATAAATTGTAGCTGCCACCAATTCACATTGTATATATATACAATTCTAAAGGTCGGTGGCCATAACAATTTAACATCTAGATATATATTTGTTTTCTGCATATTAGACCAAATGAAGCTTTTGTTCACCGGTAAAAGTCTTCTACTCCTTTCGGTACGTCGCGTGTTCGAGTCCTGCATCTTTTGAATTTTTATTTTACTAAATGAGGCGCCGGAGGTATGAGATGGAGGAGATGCTTTCGGAAGTTTCCATTTGTACATATATATTTGTTTTCTGCTGATAATCAAAGTGGTCATTTGGTTCAACTGGTGTGAGCGATGTATTTCGTGAAATAGGTCATGGGTTTCATATCCCATGGCCTGTATATTTTTTCTACACTTGTGCATACTTTTGTGTACACTTAAAACGCAATGTTTATATCAAGGTTTGAATTTCTCTTAAACTTCATGCACCACAACATATATATAAGTCGCAATAACATTGTCTATATAAGTTTTAACATTAATAACTGAGACCAGTCGTTATTTCATATGTTTTATTTGATAAAACCATCAAATTACAACACGTGAGTCTTAATTAACGCGAATGATTCTTTGGCTCTGGTGGTTTCCTTAAATTCATTTAAGGCCTTTGCGCAGACCCGATGCAAGTTCGAATCGAAGTCGCCAACCTTTTTTATTTCTTTTCTCTTTTATTTTGGACCCGCATCCTGTGTTTGTTTCTCTGTTTAAGTTTTTCTTAAATGCCAGCTTCTCTCTGACACGATTCGTAAACACGTCACATTATGTAATATTGCATTCGATTTTTCCTAAATATTTCCAAATAAATTATTTTTTAGGTTTTTTATTGCAATGTACGTGACATAATAATGTTTTATATTTATGTTTCGGCAATCACACGACAACAAACGGGTTTTAATTGTATCAATGTGTGGAATCACGTGAGTAACTTTTGTATTTTTTTTTAAACATGATTAATCAATATATCTTCTTTACCAGCTATAATTATCAGATATAGAAATAGGTTTTTGAACATTAATTTAAATTTATTTTACGAGTATGAAGCCAAATTATCCTTATATTTTTTCTATTAAATTACTTTTTAAAAATTCTTATACTGCAACATAATGGATATAATGATATTCTCTTACATTTCAATCTCAATAGTATATCAATTGTGTCTTCATATTTTATGTAATCGTACTGCCAAGATATAATGCATATTTTAGTCGTATTACAACACATCTTCATAGTCGATTTGACATGAGTTTTAGTCGTACTATCCCGCCGCAACGCAGCGGGCCACTCTACTAGTTAATATACAAAAAGTAGGGAGAAGGACCATTGCAGATAACCTGGATGAATTTCTGGAATCGCTTCGTGCTGATTAATGGCTATATTTTCCTGAATTAGATCAACCTTATTCTAAAGAATTATAATATGTCCACGCCTCATAATTTCAACAGCAGCCAAGTGCTTAGATGTCTGAGGTTGGTGACAGCTTTCAATTGCAGCCAAGTGCTCTGATGTCTCATTGTTCTCAAAGTATCTATGACTGACGCTCACAAAATAGTTGACTGGCACAAAAACCTAAAAAGGAGAAGAGTAATCTTACATAAAATCGCAGTTTGAACCCTTAGGTCGCTGGAGTACGCGGTGTCACAGGTGGCTGGAAAACACGTCTAAACCCTAGCCGCCACGCAGGTGCTGTCAGAGCCTCGCTTCTAACGCTTTAGCTGCTCCACTTAACAGGTATAAACTGAAAAAATAAACAAATAAATACCACAATCTTGTTGCTTCATTGAGGTGACAAACTGTCCACTAGTATTATTAAAAAAAAATTGCCTCTTTTGTTCAATAGTTTATAGATAATCTCTTCCTCTCTAATAAGCATCCACCTTATATTCAAGCCTGTGCTTGAGATCATGCTTATAGTGTCTATAATACTACACCATAAAGACTGTCTAAAAGAAAAATACATTGACCTACAACATTATTAAAGAGGCCAAAACAACTCTAAAGAAAGATACTAACCTTGTTATTATATATTCTTATCCACTACCTTTTGCAAGACTCGATGGTATTTATGCATTTAAAGAAATAAATATGAAGAACAGAGATCTGAAAATTTTAGTGTTGCTATAAATGATCTATTTACCAGTAAATTCATATTTTCGTATCAGATTAATTGTTACCTTTTTGTCCTCCGAAATGCATCCAAATCATCTATACCCTCTAGTACGAAATCAAGCTTGTCTATTTGCACAACAATCAGCTCGACTTTGACATTACTGAAATAACATATTTTTTTATTTTTTGCCTACATGTTGGTGTGTTCTTCAGTAAAGAGTACTATGCATTATAGGTCATCATGTTAAGAAAATTCCAAATCACTAAAGCAATACAACCTATAATTCAATCAGATAGTTTTAGGAATCAAAGAAGAAACGATTAGGATACTGATTTTGTATGATTAGGCCCAGTAAACATATTAATGTTAAGAGCTCAGATTCGTACAGGAGCAAGGTTGTTACAATGCCCAAACGTAGAAAGAATCCTGCAAACACCTTATAATAGTTAAGTAAAGAGCAAGAATGAAAAATTAACAATTTCATAAAGAGGAAGCATATATCAAATAGAAACCACAATGTTTCGGAAACCTAGAACTCAACATCTAGGTGGAACAAACCACACAAAATCAAACGCTTAAACAAAAAACCCTATCTCAGACAAAGCTCATTTGGTGAAATCAACCAAAGAGAAACCTGATATTGCAGGGTTTCAAGTGATAGTTACGATCCGGGGTAGTAGTCGGTGGTGGGTTGTGGTAGACGCAATCTTCCGTCAGATGCGAAATAGGGCAAAAGTGTGTTGTGGTAGGGAAGGGTTTGGGTGGTGATGGTGACGGTGACGGTGACGGCAACGGTTGTAAAAAGGATGTCACAGGCTAAGTGGTTTCCGCAGGTGGTAGTTATCGTTGGTGGTGGCAGTGTCTAGGCGCCGTGGGAGACGGGAGAGAGAATCCAGGATTGGTTGGGCTATCGTTGGGAATAGGTGGCGGTGGCTCTTTGGGTGATAAAAGTGGGAAAAACTCACAAATCCAAGAGTCTACTATTCATAAGGCCACCGTTTTTTATATATAGGTAATGGGTCAGGTCATTAGGGTAAACTAGCTAAAAAAAATGGCTCCAAATGAGTCGAAAGTAGCCCAAGACGTGTATTAAAACCCCTACATTTAAAATTGTATAGTATTGTTAAGATAATACAACTTTTGTATTTGACTGCTTCTAAAATAACTAAAAACAAACAAGTGTTTTTGGTCAACCAGGTTCGACCCATTACCAACACTTATCATCCATAAATGGGGATGCCTAATCCAATTTTCTCTCCACCAATTGTTGTTGCTGATGAGAATCTGCAGTGAGTGAGTAGGGAAAATTTTTTGCGGCAAAAATGGTGGTACAGCTGTGTCTCATTGTGTTCTCTTGTTGTCATCTAATTCATACTTCAAACCAAACCCATGGCTAGTAAGTATCATTTCCAATCATTCGACATTAAAATGTAACTTTTAAATTCTCAACAATTTTTTGGTTCTCCTTTGAATGAATGCAATATATGTACATTAACACATCATAACAGATTTTGATCAAATCTACAATTACTTGGTGAAGGTCAAAAGAAGCAGGCTAACCCATAGACCCGTTTGCCAGTTGAGAAGTATCAACATCAGAATATGATTAAGTTATCCAAATTAACAAAAATATATTAATACTTTTTAATAAGAATATTTTGGAGGTTATGTGCAAAAAGTGTAGACAAGGCCATGTCTAGCAGTAAAGCATCGCCCGAATCAACCAATTCATGATGAAAGGGTAGACAAGGCCATGTCTAGCAGTAAAGGTAATTTACAAAACGTTTAATATTTTAATATAACAGAAAATCCACAATAGAAGATATTACCAGTTTGATGCTATGCATATCCTAATTCAATGAATATCTTGTTTGGTAGAGGTGAACGTGTCCACATGTTGTATTGTAGGAGATAGCATCCACCACATCATTTTTAACTTCAAAACGTTGAAGTTAGAAGTTTATTTCCATAACATATTTTGAACAATAAACTTGGTTTCAGAAAAGAAATCACTATGTCCGGCAAAATGGGCGGGTTGGGTTGAGTTGGGTAGCGAGTTAGGATGGGTGCGGGTCAGGATGGGTGCGGGTTAGGATGGGTTTAAATGGGTTGTTTTTAAAAATATCAACTTATTTCAAGTTAAAATGAGTTGTAAGGAAAAAATAGTTTATTTTAGTAATTTTTCAAGATTTTCCACAAAAAATGTATTACTAATCATTCTTACCCATTTGAATCAATTATACTAACATATATTTAAAGTTACACATCTTGACCCGCAATGTGTTAAGGTGTTACCCATCTCAACCCATTCAATGTCATGATGCTACCCATTTCACCCCAAACTACACTAATTGTTTACCCATTTATCTTGCTATGGGTCAAGATTGTCAGGTCTAGAAATCACCCTCAACACCTCACAACAGATCTTGAATTCTTGACAGCACCTATGATGTTACTATCCAAGTAAAAGCTGTCTACCAGTGAAGGAAGTTTTAGACATCAATGTTGTTTTTTTGGTTCAGTTCAAACCAAAAACATGTATTATAGTACTTGGAGTCATTATAAGATTTTCATGTATTAAAATAAGATACTGCTCTCCTAACCATGTTGATAACAGATTTTAATACGTAATATCTACGAGACAACGGTAAAAAAAGAGTAAGTACGGTCACCTGATCAAGACCCAAACCCAACTTAGCATTCGACCCAACTGGTGGGACGTTGCCCTAAAATCATCAACGGTCTTCCACATCATCAACTGTCCCAGAATTGCACGTATGGATTATTTTAATATAACAGAAAATCCACAATAGAAGATATTACCTGTTTGATGCTATGCATATCCTAATTGATTGCATGAAACCTTAATGAGTCAATGTCAGAAAGAATATCTTGTTTGGTAGAGGTGAACGTGTCCACATGTTGTATTGTAGGAGGTAGCATCCACCACATCATTTGCACCATCAAAAAGTTGAAAGTTAGAAAGTTTATTTCCATAACATATATTTAACTTGGTTTCAAAAAAGAAATCACCCTCAATATATTGGCAGCGTTATTAATGGAGGCAAAATGGGAGATAGGACACGCAACAGATCTTGAATTCTTGACAGCACCTATGAATAGTTATTATCCAAGAAAAAGCTGTGTAACAGTGAAGGAAGTTTTAGACATCAATGTTGTTTTATTGGTTCAGTTCAACCTAAAACATGTGTTAATAACAGATTTTAATACGTAAAATATACGAGATGACAGGATAGAATAAGAAAAAACATACCCTGTAAGAAATTCAACAGCACATATTTAAGGTTAACTTTCATAAATAATTTTTACCCATAACGCTGCAATCTCAAAGTAATACTTTACACTTCTCTCCACAAACACGAGTAATTAATTGAATAGGATATCACTATGAACATTCTAAGCGTCAAATATCATAGTACAAAACCGATAAAAATAATAGAACGACAAATATCATAGTAAATAAAACCAAGAACAGTCACCTGAATACCTGATGATCACGACCCAAATCCAACTTATCGTTCGACCCGACTGATGTGGGACGTTGCCCTAAAATCATCAAAGGTCTTCCACATCATCACCTGTCCCAGAATTGCATGGATGGATTGCTTGTCGTTTTAATCAAAACACGCACACGGAACACAATCGAAACCTGTTCGGTCGTTCCATCTCTCCGATCTCCCCTCTGCTTGTTGACTGATGATATCCAAAGATCTTAAGAACCCTAATCTGAGCGGAATGCTACTGCATGAAAGTTCGATCCAAAAGAAACCCTGATTTACCGATTGATGGTGAATTTGGTGGGGGCGGTAAGAGGGTTTTAAGATGAAGAAGATCCCTCCCTCTTGGGTTTTAATGACGTAATACGCGCCTCTTCGTTTGCTTTTATATCGACCGTTGTGTAATTTGTTATTTTCCAGATTTTATATGGATTATTATATATATATTTGAAAAATATTAAATAATAAAGATTTTACCTAAAAATGATAAAACTAATAATAGTTTGACATTGTCATGATAATATATAGGTATAACATCTTAGTTTGTATTAAATTTTTATTTTTTTTCAATACATTCTTTTTTGTTCTTTAATTTTTTTGCACTACGTTTTATTTTTTTTGTACTGAATTTGTGTTTTTTGTACTGAATGTTGTTTTCTTTTCTACTATATTTGTTTTTATACTAAATTTTTGTTTTTATGTTTTTAGCATGTCACGTGTTAAATTTATGACAGAGTAGGTTTTTAGGTTTTAGAGCAGAGTGATATTTGTTTTACCACGGAGTACATTTTACGGTTTCACAGCAAAGTGTTTGTTTTTGCATCGTGTTTTCTAATCTGCGTTTTGATATTCGTAATCATGTCACTCTTACAACGGTACACAAGTTTACTGTCGCAACACATGACTACTAAAAACTAGTTGATATTTATAATATAATTGAATTCTTTATGTTAGACAAATTTTTGGCATGATTATAAAAGATACATACACGAGTACATAATTTAACATTAATTGAAACTTGAAAGCATAATTAAGCATTCTCACACTTTATTTTAATCTTGTTTGGAAATAAAACAAATAACAAAAATAATTTACTAAATATCACTACTTCGAAGAAAGAAGATAGAACAAAATAACTATTTAATTTCATAACAGTGTGTATACTGTTTATAATAGTAGTTTTTCGTCAAGTTTTTCTTAACTAAAAATGCTATACTAATCAAACTGAAACATGATTTGTTTAATTATTAGCATCAAAAGAGTTGACTCTTCTAATTTATAAGATAACGTGTTGGGTGCAAGTAGTGTATGACTGTATGGCAATACTACCACTACCAACGTAAGTTGTCATTGTGGGCAGTGCTGGCACAATGGACCAATAATCAGCCCAATGTAGCTTAAGGCCTACAAATAACAAGTGCTTCATTTTTTTATAAACTTATGGGCTTATTTAGTTATATATATGCACTTGGGCTTAGATATTTGAAAGTTGGTTGGGAGTTGTGACAAAACCAGATAATCTCAATCTTACACATGACAGATTGTATCAAATCACAATTCTTTGGACAATGTAGGGGGAACATTGATCCGAGCCTCTATGTACCGTTGGTTAATTTATTGTCTCGGGGTGTCAAATGAGGTGACATGATGGGGTGTAAATTTGCATGTATTAGTGTTCTTGGGGCACTAATGATGTCTTGTCCAATTGTCCTAGTGGTAAGATGGAGGCATGGGGAAAGTGATAATAGACCTAGGTCATGGGTTCGATTTTTGATCCCACCCGGTTTTATCGGTCTTTCATTGTCGTGCTTTTGGGAGGGTGATTGGGTCGGGTTTTCCCCGGTAATTGATGGTTGTTGAGCTAGGGGCCCGTCCGTCTGGACTAGTGGCCAACGTGGGCATCCTATAGTCATTGGGGGCCGCATACAGAGTACCCGACAGTTGATTGGTTGGCCGTTCAAAAAAAAAAAGATTGGAAGTATCAATAAATGGGCATGTTCTTGGTTTTTAAAACTCAAAACACACCTAGAATAACTTTCAACGTAAACAATTGTGTCCAAATTCCAATAGCTATTCAAAATATTAATTATATGACATTAATAAGATTGAATTACAGGTATCAATCACAAGAACACCTGCACTTGCATCAAAAACAAATCTATCTGAAAACTATGAATGTTAAATGGGTAGTTGTTGCATGTTGAGTCAAACTCAAGCTTGAAAATTAACGAGCTAACTTTACTCAGCTCGGTTTTTTATTGAGTTGAAAGGTCAAGCTTCAAGTCCGCTCGTAAAAAAAAACACTCGAGCCAAGAGCGAGTTCGCTTTTTATTTTTCATTCTTTAAACGTCGATACAAAAAAAAAACAAACATTTAACATATACATTATAGGATTAGGTTCAACTAGAGGTGGCAATTTTTACTCAAATCAAAGAAATGGGTTGATTTGTTTGATTTGGGTAAACAATTGTAATATAATGATTTGAAATGAGTAACATCATAATATTAAATGGGTTGAGATGGGTCGCACTTAAACACAATACAGGTCAAGATGGGTAACCAAAGAACTATGTAAATGCAATGTATTTAAACATTTTAAGAATGATTAATAGCATATTTGATGAGAAAATCACTAAAATTATTCAAATGGATTATTTGTTTACTTATAACACATCTTAAGTTAAACTAAATTGATATTTTTCAAGAACAATCTATTTAGACCCGAATTGATTTTACTTAAAACCCGTTATAACTTGCACTCATCCTGATCCGAACCGGTTCTGACCCGTTATCTAACCCAAACCCAACCCACCCATTTTGTCAAGCATATGTTCAACTAAATAGTTTACTTATCCTAAATAGGCTAAGAAGAATTATTAACCATTAGATCATGAAATTAAATTTAAGAGAAAAAATTAAAATTTTAGATAAAAAAGTTGTTGGAGGGTAATTTAGTTATAACCGCTTTCTCTCATATTTTTCAAACATTCTTAACTTTTGCATTTAAAAATATATATCATAAAAACAAGTATTTTTTATCTTTGACATAAGCATAATGATTGCTATAAAAATGAATTTTTTTCAGTTCATTGTTTCTAATTATCATCATTGTGTATTTCTTAAACGTTGGTGTCTAATTATCTTTTTGTTATTTTCTTACAAGTAATTGTGTCTTTTTCACATTTAATTGTGTTATTCATAATAATGATAATTGTGTTACTCATACCCGTCATTGTGTCATTCTTGTTCAACATTATGTATTCTACAAAATCATAGTGTCTTAAATTGTTTAGAAGGATATAACATTGAGCAAAAACACAAAATACACAAAATGTACAAAAGTCACAATGACCAATACAAAAGACACAATGATCTGTATAAAAGACAAAATGCTTATACAAAATAGACAATGACCGGTACAAAATTATATATATTCATCACTATCTCTTTTTACAGGTAATTATATTTTTTTAATGATCATTGTGTTATTTATACTCGTCATTATGTCATACTTGCTTGACATTATGTATTCAGCAACATCATTGTGTCTTAACTATTCATGAAAACACAACATTGAGCAGAAACACAAAAGACACAATGACATGTACAAAAGACACAATGGTATGTACAAAAGACACAATCACATGTACAAGGATACATTAAACCACACAAAAAAAAATTCTACAGCAACACTAAATTAACTTTGAAGATAAAAAAATACTCGTTTTTATGATATATTTTTTTCAAAAAATAACTTCGTATGTAAAAGTTATTAACGTTTAAACAACATGTGAGAACTTGATAAAAAGTCAATAAAAGTAGTCATTGCTAAAATTCACTCCAAAAACTTAATTTAATATAGCAATTAATTAATGATATAATAGCTCAATATTTTTTTTCTCATGATTTTTAGGTTAAGAGGGTTATTTTAACTTAACCCATACATTACATATAATTTTGCAAGCTAAATAAATTACAATTCAAATTTATTACGTTACCAAATTATTTAGTTTAAAACAAAATAATGATTTTTAATGCACTATATTGAGTTTCAATGTAAAAAACATATCGTTTTGAGCCATCTCTAATATTTGTTTTTTAGTTTTGTGCTTTTTACATACACGGTTGGATATTAAAATCAGTAATTTTAATAAGATAGTAATCGTTATGAATTCTTTTGAATAAAAGTAAAAAAATTCATTAAAAAAAAACACACATTTACATATGTGTGTACAGTTTAAAATTCAAGTCAAAACAACTCTAGCTTGAGCTTGACTTGATTACAAAGCCGGCCTGTTTAAAAACAACTTTTTTTCACCAAGTCACAAACCTTTGAGGATGAAAATATTATATCATAATTTTGGTCTTTTTTGTAAGTTATAAGTGTCAATGTTCGTGCAACCTATATGTGTATCTCTGTACGTATATGTTTACGTTCGTTTGTGTGTAATCTTGCTAATTTTTCACACTGGAGTATAGTTATTATAGCACCTTTTTAACAATCACAGTATTTGTATCAAAATTTTTAGACCATGGGGTATGTCCCATGGTTCAATCACTCCACCTATGCGTCACGTAGGCACTCACCACAACCACTCACTCTATCATTTTGGTGGAAATGCTCATTTATCCACTCACTCAATGTCATCATTCCTTTTTAAATTAAAATGAGATATAATTAATGTTAAATTTAAAAAATTACATAAAACTATAAAAAAAATTACAAATTAATAAATAAAAATTGCAAATTAATAAATAAAAATTACAAATTAATAAAAAAATTACAAATTAATAAAAAAAATTACAAATTAATTAAAAAAATTACAAATTAATAAAAAAATTACAAATTAATAAACTTCACGATTTTTCCATAAATGTTCAATTAAATCGGCTTTGAGGTTCGCATGTGTATCCTCGTTACGAACCATTCGACGGTTTGCTTGTTTTCCTCGTCGCTGATCTCCACATGCTCCAACAAATTCGGATCGTCTTCTTCATAAAATTCACATATGGCTCGACCGTTATCTTCGATTATCATGTTGTGTAGTAATTACACATGCGTATAACGCGTTTCGGATCCGATTTGGCTTCCAAGCTCTTGCAGGGTGTTGAATCATATGCCACTTCTGTTTTAGAACGCTGAATGCGCGTTTAATATCCTTTCTTGCCCCCTCTTGACGATTCTGGAAATACAGACGTCTATCATCTTCATTTTGTCGTGTTGTAAACGATTTCACGAAAGTAGTCCATTGCGGATAAATACCATCGACTAGATAATACCCGTGTTTGTATGTTGTGTCGTTGCAAATAAACTGCTGACCGGGTGTCATGCCTTCAATAAGATCGTTGTAAATCGGCGACTAATCTAGAACATTTATATCATTGTGTCGATCCCGATGCACCAACGAAGGCATGCCATATCCAAAGATCTTGCGACGCAACAGATTCTAGCATAAAACTTGGTCTTTGATGGTCGCCTCGTTGGAATTGACCTCGCCATGCTATTGGGCAATTGTCCCATTCCCAATGGGTGCAATCAAGACTACCTAACATACCGGGGAAACCATGAACTCTTCATGAAACGTGTAAATTTGCTGGATGTCATGGGAATTTGGTTTCCTCAAGTATTTCTTCGCGTACAATCTAATTACGCCTTTACCAAATTTATAAATGCATTCCCGCCCCATTCTCTTAGACATCTGTAAATACTCATCAAACGAATCGCTGCTAGTGACGTAGGCTAGTTGGCGTATTGCAGAAGTACATTTCTGAAGACCGGAAAACCCGATCTTACCTCTTCCGTCACACCTTTGTTGAAAAAAATCATAGTTTTGTTCCAAATCATTACACACTCGTGAAAAAAGATTCCGACTCATACGAAAGCGAGTCCGAAATAAATGATCGGGGTACTTCGGATTTTCTGAAAAATAATCTTCAACAAGACGTGCGCGAGCTCTAAGACGATCTTGATTAATTCGTGCTCTTCTAGTTAGAACAGGTCTTTCAACTTGTTATCTGATGATGTCGAGAGTAAGTTGTGCGGCTTCGATTAGAAAACATTTGCCTTCGCTAAAATCGTCATCATTCCATATAAACTGCATTTTTGTAAAAATACTATTTTTTTTGTTTGATTTATTTTTGTGTGATGTGAAAATTAAAGAGTGTGTGATATGAAGAAAAATTTACTGTGTGCTAGTTGTATATATAGGTTTTTTTTAAAAAAAAATTAAAAAAAAATTTTTTAAAAAAAATTAATTTTTTTTTAATGATTAACGGTCGAAACCTTTGGGGTCCAATGGCTTGAAAGACCGTTGCCCCACTCACGCTTTATACCCACGCCCACAAGGAGACGGTGTGCCACGCCCCAATCACTCCCAATCCCGAGGCACCCATAGGTCTTATTATTTCCTAAGCTATTTCTAATTGATCTAGTTATTAGGCAATCAAATCAATTCTTTTATCATCACGTCAAATCTACTTTAATTCTCTCTATTATATTGTTTTATTCATGCCATTATATTCAAATAATAATCATGTGTCAAGATGATTAAAGTATTTACGTTGTCCATAGTCTTAAAGTTTCATGGTTTAAATTCAATCATTCTTAAGAAAATAAGTAAACTTCTCTTTTAATTCAGGTGTTTCACAATTATAACTATTTTGCTTTAAAATTTTTAAAAATGTCCATTATATTCTCTTACTATGCCTGGTAAAATGACGGGTTGGGTAACGGGTTAGAATATGTTTAGGTCAGAATGGGTGCGGTTCAGGATGAGTGCGGGTCAGAACGGGTTTTAAGCAAAACCAGTTCGGATTTAAATGGATTGTTCTTAAAAACATCAATTTAGTTTAACTTAAGATGTGTTATAAGTAAACAAATTGTCCATTTGTATAATTTTAGTGATTTTATCATAAATATGTTATTAACCATTATTAAATGTTTAAATCCATTGCATTTACATAGTTTTTTGGTTACCTATCTTGACCCGCATTGTGTTTAAGTGCTACCCATCTCAAACCATTCAATATTATGATATTAAACATTTCAACCGATTAAACTACAATTGTTTACCCAAACCAACTTATTTCCTTTGATATGGGTAAAAATTGTTACCTCTATCTCTTACTTTGTCAATCTGTCTTTATTATACTCCCTGAATTTGTTAATCTGTCTCTATTATACTGTCTAATATTTTGAAAAGTTTGGAACAAAAACATTATAAATTTTGAAAAGTTTGGTACAAAAGCGTACTTTTGAAAAGTTTGTAACAAAAGGGTGATAATTCTCAAATTATAGGGGATATAACGGACATTTTGAAAAATTTGGAGCAAAATTGTTATAACTGTCAAACCACATGTAACAAAAGAGAAGTTACTCGAAAAAAAAATTTATTGTTTTACTTTTTGAATAAAATACCACCTTATTTTAAAATACAAATCAAACATTTGTCATTCGCAAAGATCACATAATGAGATTACCTTACTTAAAGTCACTCATATATACTTGACTTATGAATTTATATTTATGATATATAATAAAATAGTAAAAATATATTACATCTTATATTTATAGTTTATTTACGTCATATTTGGCACGTCATATCTTTTAGACTATACACATAACATACTTGACAAATTAAAGATAAATTTAATTTAATACAATTAATTTAAACTTCTAAATTTTAAATAAAAATTAAATTTCATTTTCTTAAAATACTAATGAAAATTCAATCATTTCAAACTTTTTATTTTCAATTAAAAATTATGAAAATTTCAAACTTCAAATCTTATATGTATTGTTTTAAAAAAGTGTTTAGATTTATAAAATGAACTTTTGCAAAAATGTTATAAATTTCACGTTATTTGTACTTAAAAGAGGTTGCATAAAATCATATTTGATGGTTAAAACATAAAACATGAAGATAATTCCCATATACTTTCATTTTGTTCTTCATGAATGATCATCATCGATCATGAGCAACAAGACAAGGGAGGAGGAGACAATGTGGGTGGGGTTGTGGTGGGTGGGGGTTGGGACGCTTGTGGGGTGAGCGTTTGGCAAATATAGGACATACGCAATTAAAATTTACGTCTTATAAAGAGACAAACTATGAGATGGTTAGTTACCTAACAATTATATAATTACATTTATATAACGTGCTAAAAGGATGATTTATATACAAATATAACAAATCGGATAATATTACGTCGGCCATGTTGGAGATCGTAACCTAAAGTGAGACCTTGAATTCAGTTTAAAAGACAAAATAAACCAAATTATGTTAGAGGAAAAACAGAAAACGAAAACAAAAATACACTTGGATGAATTGAAAGTCAGTGAAATACACTTTCAGATCAAATAATTTGATGATTGAGCCAAACTTTTGATCAGATAAAATTCAATTTGTAAAATACATGAACAAATATGTTGATTTAGAGAGCAATTTTTACGAACGATTTGAATGATCGAAAAAGAGGTGATTCATAATAAGCACGAAATCAAAAAAGCAGGAATTCAGGGGTTGCTGCCTCTTGAACCCTGCTCTCTTCGAAGGACCGGAGGCGTTGTCTTTAGACCCCCACCAGGGGGCATTGCCTCATTGGAGCTCCTATTGAATAATAAAATGTATTAACTTGCCTAGTAAATTTCATTATTCACGTTGGTTGACGGATCAATTCATTTACACTTTAAGATTTAGCAGTTCTCTAGATGAACCATGATCCTTATTGATATATCAAGTGTTAAGTTGATAAATTTTATAGAAATAATGTTTCAAACACTAACAATTTTAATCTATATTGACACCCACTTCTTCCTATTTATATCGTTCTTATGAAAAAGGTAAACTATAGAAAATAAGTCGATAAAATTCATTTATTTTATAAGATACTTGCAAAAGAAAAACAAAACAAAACATCACAATATATGTATAGTTTCAGATGATTTCAATAAATTTATTAATAGACCTTTATTGCAATTTTAAAGTGTAATTTTTTTTTACTTGCAATTATCTGTCTCACTTATAAAACGCATGATTGACGGGAGCCCCCATTTGTTAGTTCTTGTTACAAAAGGTTTATCCTCCTTAGTACAGTTAAATAAATATATATCAAAAGATTTATACTCTAATGCTATCTAAGCATTTATTAAAGGTGTTTCTTTTAAATGATTGAAGTCTCATAAAAACAAAATACAGTAAATATAGGACTTTTATATATATATAAAAGACGAATATATTTATTATATGTGAATAATAAAATTAATTAAATAATAATAGTTATTAATTAAATATGTATGCTTTTCAAGAGAAAATACAAATATTTGTGTATTGACGGATAAGGTTTATGGGTTTGAAAGACATGTTTGGTGGTTCAATTCCCACCCAAAGAGTGTTTTTTTTTTTGACAATTTCCACCCATAGTAGCCTTTTTTGTTTTTCTTTTGTTAATTAATACTAATAATTAAATAATATTGTTGTTTATTGGATGCAA
This sequence comes from Mikania micrantha, assembly GCA_009363875.1. Taxonomy (NCBI): domain Eukaryota; kingdom Viridiplantae; phylum Streptophyta; class Magnoliopsida; order Asterales; family Asteraceae; genus Mikania; species Mikania micrantha. The sequence goes on from CM018696.1 coordinate 85,885,653, forward strand.
TGCTTGATTTATTGTTTTAAGATATATTAACAGTCCTCACGACCAAGGTTTTTGTTATGCATTATAATATATATGATTATGTCACCGATGTTGTAATCCAATACAAGAAAAATGAGCGGTTTTGAGAAAAGATGGAATATGGTGGTTTGATTCTCATAATAAGAGTTTTTTCTTCTTCTTTTATTAAATAATATTATCTAAATTTAATAATAATATTTAAATAATACTCATTATTAAATAATACTGTTAAGTAATAATTATGAATAACTAGACAATCTTATTGAAATTTCATATTAATAATTAAACAATACTAATAATTAAATAATATTAATATAATAAGTAGATATTATTAATAATGAAATAATAATATTATTTGTTGGGACTAACACTTGATTTATTGTTTTAGGATACAATGACATTAGACTATTCACAGCGGTCACCCCACTGAAAACTCTTCCCCACTGAAATTTCATGCAACGTTATCACCCCACTGAAAACCTTAAACACCCACAATGGTCACCTCACTGAAAACCCTTCCCTACTATTTCATGTCATCAACATTTTTTAAATTTAATTGATTTATTTAATTTTTTTTTTGCAAACTAAAAATAATAAACTTAGAATTTAATTAAACCATTCAAATAAAGATACAAATAAAATAAAAATTACATTGCAAATTTAAATAAAAAAAACCATACAAAAAAAACTAACAATTCAAATAAAATTTAACGATATTTATCCAAGAGTTTCTTTTTCATTTTTTTCATTATTTCACGATCTTCGTCGTCGAGCATGTCGGGAGGCATAGACTCAAGTGCTCTGAGGTCGGCTCAGAGAGTTTTCTCTTTGTGCATTTTTTTCCTTTCTTCGTGTTTTTGTTTTTGAAAAGTTGTGAAAGCTTGGAGTTGATCAGCGAGTTCAGTTGTTGACGGGTTAGAGGAGACGATTTGACGACTCGAAGAGGAAGCCCGTTTTACTGTATCTCGACCCGTCGGTCTAACCGGTTCCGGTGGGGTGTCGAACTCGGCTTCTTCTTCGTCATCCTCGAGGTTAACCGCGTGATTTGTATGTGCGGTCGAACCCCCCGGCGAACACTCGTTCAATTCGGAGTTTTTGGTTCTTTTTGAAGAACTTTGGACCTCGTTACCTTCTTGGCAAAGAACACGGAATTTTGGCGAGTCTTTTATCGCCACCCAAACGTGATAGTGGTTAAACGTTTGGCCGTTACTCTTTAGTTGGTATTCCTTTTCGGCCCACTTCAACACGTTCTCGTTGCTCATCCCGCTTTTCCTGTTGTTGGCGCGGTTGCTATAGATCCAACTAAACTTTGTTAACTTGGTGCACATATCCTTCCACTTTGAATTTAATTGATGATATGTGCGGTATTAGGCATCGAATCCTATCACATTGTGCCAACTAACGGTTACTTTTTTCCAAAAATTTTCACGTTTTTGCGAGTTACCTACAAAAAAAATTAATCAAAAGTAGGTAAAAAAATTAAACCCTTTAAAATAATATATAACAAAACTAAGTAATCAACTTTTTACCTTTGGTTTTGTTCTCGGATTCGTCCATGTAGCATCTTCCGAGAGCGATTTCTTCATCGTGAGTCCATTGCTTCGGTGCCACTGGACCACTACTCGGCCCTGTTCCGGCCGGCTGTTTGTTTTTCTTACATTTTTTGCGGTTTTGAGTGTCTTGTGTCTTCAGCACGACCTCGTTATCAGGTTGACTAGGTGACACAAAATCAGATTCGAACCTAGGTTGGGAGTAGGGAGCAAAACCGGGTTGAAAGTTTGAAGGAGATTGGAAGTTTGGTGGATGTTGTTGAAAATGTTGGATGTTTAGGTTTTGTTGTAGTTGAACCAATAAATTTCTAAGCGATTCAGGATCGTATGAGAACGAGTTGAATTCGGGATTGGGATTGTTAGGCCTTGGATTCATGTTTGTAATTTTTTTTAAAAAAATATAGAGAGAAAGATGAAAGATGAAGAGATTTGGGTGGTTTTTTGGGTAAAAAGGTTGGGTATTTATTTAGTTTAAAAAATTTGTTTTTTTGTTTTTTTACAAATTTTCCGTTGAACAACGGTCAAATATATTGGCCAATCAAATTGCTCCATCTTCGAAGGGGAGTGGGAGCCGTTGGTGGCATTGAGCGGGGGCCACGGGCAAGGGGCGGTGTTCCCGCTGGACACCGCGGCGGGAAGAGGCACCGCTGGCCCAACGGACGCCCATTGTGCATAGTCTTAGTTGCGGGTGATTTTTGAAATGTATTTTGATGTTTGTAACTATGTCCCTGTTGTAGTTATCGAATACCCTGACCATGTTTACGATGACTACATTTTAGGATTCACGCCATTGTGACATGTTTTTGTATTTGCGTTTTAATATATAGGATTGGGTATGTGCACTTATATTTGAAAATTGAAATCATGTAATTATTCATCAAACATAAAAATATAACAAATATAAGATAAAGTTAAATGAACATGCAATAAATAATAAAAAAAAAAAAAGTATATATCAACTTATAATCGTTGTTAACCTTTCGGTAGAAATAGAATGCAGTAAAAATTAATTTTATAATAAAAAAATTGATGGAAAACCAAGTTTCATTAAAAAGGAAAAGCAAGATTAAGATTAGTCACTGTCATAATAATCTTTCTTAAAAAGTAATCTTACTGTTTCCAAGCATGATCACCATCAATGATTTTCAATGGCCCTTTAAATCAATCTTTCCAGACAACAATACCTAAACCCTTGTTTTTTAACCCGACCCTTCAAACCCCAATCACACACACACACACAAACAAACACATTACTGCTAAAACATGGACGAATCATGGAGGATGCCGTTCGGAACAACCGCAACAAAGCAACCTAAAAACGAAGCCCTAGATCCTCAGAATTTTGACGATGTCTTCGGCGGTCCACCTCGCAGCGTGCTTTCCCGGCAATATTCCGGTGAAGGAAACTTTGCGAGGAGTTTTGTGTTTGACTATACGTTCAGGAAGCCGACTAGGAATGTGGATTTGGGAGGAAGGGGTGATCGGACGTTGCCTGAGTTTAGGATTCCGGAGAGTAAAACAGGGGTACGGTTGAGTGAAGAAGAGTTTTACAGTGATATATTTGGTAATTCCAGGAGGTCAAGGTCGAGATCGGTATCGCAAACAAATTCGAACTCGAAATCGAAGTCAAATTCGAAGTCAAATTCTTCATCCATGTTGAGTTCGGAGGAACTGAGTCCGTTCCGGCCGCCGGTCGTCGACGACGACGATGTGGCTTTCTCTTCCTTTGCTGCGAAGCTAAGGTACTGTAGTCGTTGGCGGTTTTTACGTGAACTTCATTCAGTATTTATGATGTTACGGTTTTAAAACTAGGATAATTTTTTTACATTTAAAAAAATCAAGATAAAGAAAACAATTAAAAAAATAAAAACTTAACCGAAATAACTAACAAACTAATAAATGACGTGTTTGTTTTTGTTTTTGATTTGGTTTCGGTTATCTTAGAATATGGAACTAAAACTTGTTTGTTATTGATTTTATGGCCAAATTAAGTGTTTTCGGTCAAAAGTTTCGTATTATCATTCATTAATCACTAGTAAGATCTAACATAATTTTAGGCCAAATTTTAAAGTCCAAAATTGTTATGATGGACCGATGATCAATTTTTAAAGCCCAAACATTTCCAGCCCAATTGTGAACGTAATCCACTAAACCAAAAACTGAATCGGTATTCTAAAATCTACACCTAAAAACTAAAGTTTCAGTTTTGGATTTGATTTTGTGTGAAGTGTGAACCCAACTCATGCATGCCCGATGCAACACATGTGAGATTCTAATTATCTAATATAAGATAAGTTGATGGGAGGGTAAGACTGTAAATTCACGCTTGTTTGCAGTGGTCAGTTTGCTCAACATTTTTATTTATGGATTTTACATAAAATACCCTGTTAATAATCTTAAAATTAATTACATATTTCTTCTTTTTAGGAAAGTATATAATTGACTTTTTATTTGAAAGATAAAAAAATATACTTTATTCACTTTTTTACTTGGGTAAAAATGTAATAAATGATATTAGTGAAGGTAAGTATGTAAATGACTCCTTTATATTTCATGCTGTGCATCAGTCCCTGTTGTTTAAGATTTTCATCACTTGCCCCCTTATTTATAACAAAAGTTTATCAGTACCCTTATTTGTTTTACATAATTACTAATTCATGAAATATGGGTTACTAGGATTCATAAAATTATTCAATATCACATAGCCAGTTTCAAAACGTGCCTCCCTTTGAATAATTACAAGTTTCTTATAAAAAAATAAAATTTTATGAAGGCCAATAAATGTGTCATCTAAATGGAACACATCAAAGAATATGCATGAGGTACAACAAAAGGCAGATTCTCCTTGCAATTTTGATTCCTTTGAGGGTGACTATATGCACAAACTTAAAGGCTGCCAAGCTGGGTTTTCACAAATCGTTTCATCCCCCAAAATTACTACTTTTAGACCAAATAATTCATATACAAGTGTCAAGGAGTCAACTGAGGATCTGCAAGTCAACTCTCCAACATCTGTAGTTTCATCATTAAATCAAGATCAAAGGGATGAAACAAGTACTTTACATGTAGAAGAAGAAGGTGGTGATGATTATGATGATGATGATATTGAAGTTATGAGCTCCTTTGTAATTGAAATAAATCCTAGCAAAAACAGAGAAAAATTCGGTGACTCACATGGCGTAGATGAAGCAATTGCTTGGGCTAAACAAAAGTGTAAAATGTGTAATTTAGAGAAACAATGGAACAAAGGAGAAGAAGATGACCATGAGTGGCCTGCAGTAGAAGGTGATATACTCATAGTTTTCATTTATTAAGATTAGTTTTTTTGAAACCTTTTATTTCAATTTTGTTTAAAAACTGAAATATTGTTTAATATTATCTTATACAAAACTGATTTTATTGAGACTTTTATAATTTTATACAATTCTCCTTTGATTGTGTTATTTATCAATCTTTTAAATAATAAAAATTAGCATAAACTGGTTTCAAAAGGCAGAGAACAATGTATTTTATCACATCTGATTATCTGCTTCAAAGGTACATTTTGTTTCACATATTTGGTTTGTTTTGCAGAAACAACAGGTGTAAATAACGTCCCTGAAGCACAAAGAGGCAAACATGGATCAACCGAATCACCTTTGGTAAATATTTTTAGAAGATCATATGATATAATTAATCTCTTAATTTTTGAAGTCTCCAAAGTATATGCTTACTAATAAAACAAGGAATGTTTATCGCATGTATTATGTTGATACCTGCTCAAATATACAGAATTGTGAATTGTAACATGTTTCAACATTTATTTGTTACACGAATTAAAATAATTTATTTGTTTTACCCTGTTAATTCTCAGTTGGATAAACAAAAGGCATGGACAACAGAAGAACTTTTACGAGAACACGAAAGAGATGTAAGCCCATATAGAAAAGAACCTTAGTATTTAACATTTCTGAAAATATTACATAAAACAAAATTTTTATTAAATTTTAATATAGATGGAACTAGAATTGCTGGATGAGGATATAAAGTTGTGGTCAGATGGAAAAGAACAAAACATTCAACTGCTTCTATCGACGCTGCATCATGTAAGTAATTATTTAAATGTATGCATATGTTATAAGTCTAATTTTATCATATTAAAATCTTAATCTTGTGTTAATCCAGATTCTATGGCCAAGTAGTGGCTGGATCATGATACCTTTAACCGACCTCAAAGATAACTCAAACGTACGAAAGGCTTATCAGAAAGCACGATTATGTCTGCACCCTGACAAACTTCAACAAAGAGGCGCCACAGTTTCTCAAAAATATGTTGCTGAGAAGGCTTTTCCAATCTTACAGGTATCCAAACATGTTTGTTGATACTGTTTTTTCATTGTGTATTAAGCTTTTTGAACTTTTGTATGATGTTTTTTGTTAGGATGCATGGGCTGCTTTCATATCCCAAGATGTTTGTTCACCTATAAAATGAGAAGCAAATAAAACAGATGATATTTAGACGCATATATACATCTAAAGGGTATAAAATAGAGAATATGATGTGTTTTGGTGGATGATGATAGTGAAGGAGAAGATATACAAAAAAGAGTACATAAATAAATAAAAAAATCCCAGAGTATTTGCTTGTATTAAGTGAGGATTCTGACATATTAATTATAATTTTGTGGTTATCTTTTCTTTTAACTGTGTGTTGTATGGTGTTAGTGAGACTGTTAATTTAAATAAATAATGTAAATAAATAAGTGTGAATGATTTGCATTCATTGTATAAAATTGTTGCCTTTTGTATACTGTTATTATTTGGGTTCTTCTTTGTGTTTGTTACTTTCAATTTTTGGTGTAGTTTTTTATTATTTTGATGATTAGGGTAATCACGTATGAATTAGTAATCATATTATTAAATTTGGTCAAGAATCATGACACGGTATTTATTGGACGATCTTGGGCATTAGTTCAAATGTACATAACTAGAAACTTACCACGGATTACTGATTTTCTTTGTCGCATTGTGATTATCAATTGTTTTAAAATTTATAATTGTACAAACAATTAACAAACTATGTGCTATTAGTTTTGATTTGAATAATTCGTTTTCGTAAACAAGCTTAAAAATGCAATAAAGTTACCAAATGCTTCTTTTGTTATATTATCCTTTAATTTTAATTTTTGATGCAAAACATATAGGTACAATCCTTATTACTGTTAATCATCCAATAATTAAATATATATCAAAATAATCTATAAAAAAATAACAGCATAAAACCACACATTTTTATTTTGATATTCAATAATGCTTCAAAGAACAAATTTTATCAGACAAATAGAGTCATAATTTTAAAATTAAATCTAATCAAAGACAATAAAATAAAAGTCTAAAAGAAAAAAACTAAAAAAAGACAACCGGAATGGTTGAAATAATTACTGAATGGAGGAAATAAGGGTCTCGTAATACATTGCTCACTTTAAGGCCTAATAGTTGTTGTAAGGATAAGAAAGACTAAGAGTGTCTTACTTAAAAAAATTGTAAACATCACCATTAGACGCCCTTCACCGACTGGTCTCACGACTAACATGAGGAAGGTAAATTGCGTGACCCGGGAAATTGGGTGGTGTCGGGCTTTGATAGAAATAACATATAAATGTCATATATCTATTCGGTGGGCAAATGATAGAAATAATTGGTTTTAAATGCATTCTTATTTTTGAATATGGCAAATAACTTTAAAAAATTTATGTAAGTATGTAACAATAAAATAAATAAACAAATTAATTATTTTATGATTTATGTTTAATTACACAAATTTTAGAATTAAATAAAAGTCAATTGCATAACAATATTTTGATTTAAATGTTTTTTTATATAACTAATAAGTGAAAATGTTAATAACAAAATGCTAACCTCCTCACTAATTTCGTGATGTAGCTATGACTTGTAAGGATTGAAATGCATCTTGTAAGAAAATAATTTCTACACTTAAGTTTTTTTTTCTAAGATGACAAACATACAAACATAAAAAAAAATTATAGAGGAAGTTTTAGCATATAATTTTACAACAAAGATTAACCTCATTTGAAGACATCGTCTCAATGAATACAATAATCAACTAAAATTAGGGTTGTATAAATTGCTCACACTTGAAACTTGTTTGACATTTGTTTGAAAATGCTCATAAATATGCTTGTTTTATTCATGCTCGGTTAAAAAGCACTTGGATCGGTTCGATTTGATTTAATTATAAACCAAGCTTGAGCAATGGTACGATCGCTCGATTTAATATTTTAATAATAATTATAAGGCCGGCCCAATGGGCCAAGCAGCCCAATATGATTGGGCTTAGGGCCTCCTATTTTTTAAGTTTATGGGCTTGTTATACATACAATTGTTATACATACAATTGTTGTTTGGGCTTGAAAACACATTGGGCCTCCTATAAACCGAATAGGAGAGGGCGAGTGGCCTGCGTTATTGAGATTTCTAGGCCTGCGTGATTTCGATTCCAGCGAATGATGATGCTATATCTTCAATCCGATTAATTCTTAACAAATTAGTATGTGCAATTTGTGAGGGCCGTTCTGGCTATATAACAAATCCGTGATTAATAATAAGATAAATAACTTATTTCATTTTGGAACCTTCATAGATTTATCGAATCGATTACTATTTCTGAATCTCAAAAAAGAGAGAAAAATAACAAGGAATAAAATTTGATTAGTTGGTATTCAAAATATACGATTCAAGTGGTCAAGTGGAGAAAGAGATGGTTGAATCAAAGTAATTTTGTTTAAAGTTCTATTTTTGTCAGAGGGCACTATGAATGTTCTATCATGTTCCATCAACACACTAAATGGGTTATACGATCTATCCCTCTTAACCAGTTTTTCCATGGATTCATTCCATTATTTGGAAGTTTCTTATGTCTTACTTCGGAATCAAATATTCCTTGTCTTCCAAAAAAATACTTTAGCTCATTCTTAAGAAAAAAAGACGGTCCATTATACTGAAGAATAGATCTTAACTTATTGAAGTTAATAACCTGGGTTTGTGATAATTTTAAAAATACATATTTTTGTGACAAGTAAGATAAATCAAAAAAAAATATGTGACTTCCGCTTCTTTGATTGAGCAATGTGTGATATTCCGAATCCTCATTACTAATGGAATCAAAATGATCTCTGAATTGATCAGAAGATCCTTTCAATTGGCTAGAATCCCTTACTTGAACGAAACTAGATCTTGTGTGTCACACCCCCAAATTCCCACTCGTGGTGTCAGTCCACGTGGGTGTGACGTGGCCAGGATCACAGCTCATGGTCATATAGAACGACTCTATATGAGTTGTACAATCACACAGTTTCAAGACCAACAAGTTTTTAATCAAAGCAGCGGAATAATCATTACAGAAGCAGCGGAAATAGTTTGATAAAATAAGTAAGTTGCAGCGGAAAGTAAACTGTTTAACAGACACTACAATGTTCAGATTGTTTTCAAAACATAACAAATGCACACAAGCCTAGGACATGAGTCTAGATGTACGCTTGACTCCTTAGTGTGTCCTGGTGAGCGTCCTAGCGTGTGCTCCATTAGTTACCTGAGAATACATGCGAAAAAGTGTCAACTAAAAAGTTGGTGAGTTCACAGGTTTAGGCAGACACAAATAGTAAACAGATATATACTGGGTATGTTAAGTTTAGTTGTTGGATCTACGATCCGTGAGTGTGTCATGTCATCTTACCGAAACTCGACTGTTTCCGTTTGCCTCCGCGGGTCATCGCTGAACCCGACATCAACATCGATTATTACACTCGTTATGACCTCCAGTCAAAGTTGTTGCCGAGTGGGGCTAGTCAAACCCAGTAGTAATACGTATTAACGACTCGTTTGTCATACAATTGACGGTAAGGATAAGTGAGGACTTTATGCGATAAAAGTTACACTCGAAAATAGTTTCACAACATACCAGTCATACATCTAAACAGTTGCATAGTATTCTCACCCCAATAGTTTAGCAATTCAGTTAAGAGTAAAAGTGGGGCCGTAAACTCACCTGAGTTCGTGTAATGCGTTAGCTCAATAAGAGATAGTGTAGCTCGCCGGCTAGTAGTCACCTATATCACATAGGTACTATGAGTTCATGTTCACAAGTGCGGGTCTCACCGGACCGTGTTAGTGTTCAACAACACTAAGTGGTTATGTGGGTCGAGTTGACCGTGTTTGACTGTGTTGACCGTGTTTGACCTAACGACCCGTTGGTGACGGTTTGGATCAAGTGTTCGTGTATCGTGGGGTTTTAGTGTCGTGTGAGGTGTACGGATACCAAAACCATTCCTATGAGGGAACTTACTAGTTATAGTAAGTTCCTATTTTAGGAAAGTTTCCTTATTTAGCAAGTAATGCATAAATCATATTCCGATTATTCTAACATGCGTATTTATCCTAAATGAGCATGTTATCACATAGCACATCGTTGCACATAGTCGGTTTAACATAGTTTGCGCGTAAAAGTTTCCATATTTAGAAAGTGCGCACAAACAAGCATATTCCACCAAATTTAACTACTAATATAATTTAACATTGTTATCCTAGTCATAATTAGCCATTTAATCATAACCGTTACGTCTAGCATGCTCCTACTTACAATTTCGCGAAATAAAGTTACTATATTTAGTAACTTATAGAAATAACCATAATCAAGTTTCCCAATCAACGTAATTCTTTCAATATCATTATTAAATCACTAAATAAGCATCTTAGACTCAATACATTATCATTTTCATCACGTATTTGCAACTTGTGTCAAAAAGCTACTATTTATAGTAACATTCCTAATAATCATGCTTTTAGCAATTCTAACCATCCAAATGTTCTAGGAATCATCATGTTAGTTTCCTAAACTTCATTCTAAGCATAGATCATGGATTCAAACACATGCATGTGACCATTATCACCACTAATCATATACTTGCAAGAATAAAGTTTCTAAATTTAGTAATAAATCTCAAATGACCATTTTTGACAAAATCATACATTACAAATCATGTAGAACACCATCAATAACATATATAGCAACATTTCAATATCGAATATCATGTGAATCATGCTAGATCATGCATGCATGTTGATAAAAGTAACCATTTACTAGTAACATCAATAACCCACTATTGTTTTCAAATAAGATCATCATCAAATCATTAAATCAGTAATGAACACCTTCAAATACAGATCTAATCTATCAAAATTTCGTGGGTCAAGTGTTGATAGTGATGCATGTGGCCTAAATGGCTTGCATGTGTGATTTCGAGAGTTTTTAGGCGAGATTAACTATAGAAACTACCTTACAACGCTTCAAATCCACGAAATAAGGCTTGAGTAGCTTCTGGAACAATGCTAAGGAGGCTGAGATCGACTCAAGTGCAGAGAAGGAAGATGGTAGAGTGTTCTTGGAGCTCCCACAATGCCTTGATCTTCAAAGATGGCTTTCAAATGGTTCAAGATGGCTCCTTGTTGCTAAAGATGGGTGTAACCGAGCTAAATTGGTCGAGAATGGAGGTTTCAGTTGAGAGAAATCAGTGAAGGGATAAACAGAATGATTAACATTGGTTTTATAAAGATTTTTGCGTGTTGGGGTCGTCGCGTACCGCGACAACTATCCAAAAAGTATCATCGCGTAGCGCGAGGATTAAAATAATCATTCGGTTCCCGAAACACGCCGCGTATCGCGATGGTGGCAGATGATCGGCCGTCGCGTAGCGCGATGGTTTTCGGAGAATTCAAATTCCCCCGCCCAGGCTTCGCGTACCGCGAAGGCCCAATTGGGTGCCCATCGCGTACCGCGATGGGTCTCGGTTGAGCCCAATAGGCCCAATTTCATTGTTTTGAACCGAATTTCTCGTATTTCTCGAATACAATCATCGTTTCTCGACACTTAAGCGTTGTTCTACTAAATTAGGTTCTCCGGAACCTAATTGTGCAGTGTATGTGTACAGTGATTCGATCCGTTCACCAACGTTCGTCATTCAAGACACGTGCGAGTTTCGTGCGATAATTCCTCGAATTATCGGTGTGTTCAGACTGTTGTGACACGTGTCACACTAAATGCATTCATTCTAGTGCCACGTATGTAATAATAATAAACATTATTAATAGAATAATAGAGTTGCTGACCTGGAATTTACGAGGTGTCACATTGTGGAATCATATTGAATATTTGACGATACATTCCGTACCTTGCGAAAAAACCTGCCAATCCCTAAAACGGACTATGTAATGTACTTTATCTGCTGGGTTACGGGCGGTCATTTTACTAGAGGTTTATAATCTACCCTTGTATGATTCCTGTTGAAGCATATACTCGAGGGGTGGGTGCAGGGCGGACGATTTGAAATTTTAAAGCAGACTCCTCATTTACGTTGGCCGGGAGATGTTGAAGCTGCATAGATTATTTGTATTGTGCCTACTATCATCAACCAAGGAGAAAATATAGAATGAGCGTGTGATAATAATTCCATATTAATCCGAATCAATCCATACGCTCCCATTTTTAATAAAATTCCGGAGACTCTCTTCAGATTGAGCCCAAATTTTTTATGAATTTGAATTCAATGTTCATTTTTTCAAGAACAAGAAGTTTGGCCCCTCTTCTAATCTAATTTTTCATTTTTTTATTATATTGATTTTGGTTATATTGAATGTGAATGTGTCTCACAACCAAGAATAATTCAGATGGTCATTTCGGTTTTGGATCTAGGACAATAGGTTCAAGAGATGAGAGAATTAAGGATACCTACCAAAAAGACTAATCCAATCCATAATGATGTACCTGAAAATACAACATTTTTGTTACTTGACCAACCATCAGGAGAAGCAAATACAACGGGTACGCTAATCAATAAGATTGATGAAGTAGTAATTAATGCAAAAACAGCCAATTGGAAAGCAAGAGTCATGCTTTTAATCCTCCAAGCTACCAACAAATGATATACCATTTGATCCCTATATCAGCCAAAAATTGTACTAAAATACATCATACAGGGATTTTACGACCGACGAATCAAATGATATTTCTGTTCCAATGTTTGCCTCTTCTTTTCCCTCTGAATCAAACTTTAGCATGCCCATTTGTAAAAAAAACCAAATTCCATTCTCCCCCACTCCATGTACGAATAAAGAGGCAGGGTAGGACCCCAAGATGTTGACTTTCTGAATCAAAATACATGTTAACACACATACTCAAACACATACTCAAAGACATAGTACTTCTAATTTTTTCCAGTTAGTCCCAAATCCAACTCAAACAGAGTATAAATCATTATAAACCTAACATGATGCATCGAAGACTAAGTACTCAATCATAAAGCCAAAATACGAACCTGAAAAGAATGAAAACCAAGAGACGCAAGAACACAAAGGAGAAGGTCTCAAGAAAACCCTATAAACGGAAAAAATTGAGATACGAAGCACATAATAAAGAACGAAAACGAACCATCAAAGGAGAAGCTCTGAAAGAGTAAACGTCTTTTAGGCAACAAATTAAACGATTAGAAGCTGCAGATGAAATACACACAGCAGCAAACCCTAAGAATCAAATGAAATCCTAATCTCACATAGTAGGATGATTCGAGTGTCAGGGAAAGCGTACCTGAAATCTTCAGCAATAGATGACGCAGGAGGAAGAAGAAGAAATGGATGTCGTAGGTTGAACGTTGAAGAAGGTAGAAGAAAATAAGAAAGTAAAAGAAAGGGTAAAGAATTATTTGAAGAAGGTAGGAGAAGGTAAAAGAAAGGGCAAATGCTTGTACCAGCTACAATAAAAGTAGGACTAAAGGAACAGTAATATGTGAGGGAGAAATTTTTGCTCTTTAATATATATATAATTCCAATTTCCAAATCAAAATACAAAGTTCAGACTTCCCTCGAAAGAAAACTAGGGCAACGATTAGATTGGAGACAATAGGTAGTCTGGCTCACTCTTCGATTGGAGACGACAGGGTAGTCTTGATCGATTAGGATTCCAGTTCCAATTTTGGCCCGCCCGGTAGTCTGGCTCACTGTTCTCTGATTGCGAGCACTGCCGGCGTGCCGCGATGCCGTCTATGGTCTACCGGCCGGCAAACGTTCTGCCATGAGGTACTGCTCTTCTGGTCACTGACTCACTGGACTAAGGCCTTCGATAGGTATTGTTGCGTATATGGACTCTTAGCATTTCAATTTATTTGATTTCGGTTGTTTTTGCTTGTGGGTTCTGACTGTGGTTTATTTTTCTTTCAATTAGAATTTAGGATTGGTTTTAGGGCCAATTGTATGACTCATTAGTTATTGATTTTGGTTTACGGTTGTTTTTGTTTGTGATTTTGGTTCATTTTCTTTTCAATCAAAATTCATTGAGGGCTTATTGTTTGATTCATCAGTAATTCATTTATGGCTGATTATTTGATTCATTTTGCTTGTTATTTGACAAGTAAAGGTTGATTTAGGACCAATTGTGTAATTTGATTTGTAGGGGTTGATTTTGGGGGTTTTTTTTTTCCTCGCAGAAGGGCCTATTTTTGTTTTTGCTTTAAGCCTCCACAAAGGTAGAGCCGGCTCTTAATATGTTACATGCATACATACACTCAAACATACACATATAATTATGTATAATTTTTAATCATACAAACATACCCCACTTTTAAGGATATATTATATCTTTTCATTTTGTTTGATAAAGAGTGAATTATTTCGCAGCTCAAATGCTCTGTCGAGATCCCTTTCAAATATTGATTTCGCAGATGGTCTCTGAGTTTACTAACCATGCTGGTCGTTTTCCACAAGGCCTTACAAAAACAAACATCAAGAACAACGCTCCTTCAAGCGTTCACTTCATGCTCTTCACAAAACCCTAGAGAAACTAACCATAACAAATCGATTTCAGGCAATGGTAATGATTACAGTCCGCATGACGGAGAATTTGAGAAGGAAGTTGCTTTTAAGTTTACGAGAAATCATACTGGAAACAATCAAGAAATCCAAGTTTTTAGAAAGGGGGAAAGTGATGGAGAGGAAATCAGGCATCCATTGGTGAAGGAAGTTTGCAGGTTAATCGATCTAAAATTGAAATGGAATCCAAACCTCGAACGCGAATTGAGACAACTGATTCAAAGGTTGAATCCTTTGCAAGTTTGCGCAGTGCTACAAAATCAATCCGATGCAAGAATCTCTCTGCAATTGTTTTACTGGGCTGATAGACTCTGGAGGTATCGACACCATCCTGTTGTTTACATTGCAATGCTCGAGATCCTTAGCAAAACTAGTTTGTATCAGGGTGCTAAACGTGTTATTCGTCTAATGACACGTAGAAGAATCAAGCCTCATCCTGAAGCGTATGGTTACCTGATGATATCATATAGTCGTGCAGGTGATTGGAGGAAAGCGTTGCAAGTTTTGTTCATAATGGAGAAATCTAAAGTTAGCCCTAATTTGTTTGTCTATAACGTTGCAGTATATGTTTTGATCAAAGCCTGCAAATTGGAAATGGCGATGAAGATGTTGAATAGAATGGAATTGGTTGATGTTTCACCTAATGTTGTTACATATAATTGCTTGATCAAAGGGTACTGTGATGCAGGTCGTATGCTTGATGCCATGGATTTGATTGAAGGTATGCATTCAAAAGGTTGTCTTCCTGATAAGGTTAGTTACCATATTTTGATGGGCTTTTATTGTAAAGATAATAGAATTAAAGAGATTAAGGATTTGATGGACAAAATGTTGAACAAAAGCAAGTTAACCCCAGATCAGGTTACTTATAATATGCTCATTCATATGCTATCTAAGTATGGTCATGGATTTGAGGCGATTAGTTTTGCTAAAGAAGCTGAAGAAAGAGGCTTTTCTATTGGCAAGATTGAATATAGTGCAATTATTCATTCTTTTTGTCAAAAAGGAGATATCGATAAGGCTAAAGAGCTTGTTAATCATATGTGTGCTTTAGGTTGTATGCCTGATGTAGTTACATATACAGATGTTATAAACGGTCTTTGTAGTGTCGGGAAAGTAGATGAAGCTAAAACATTGCTCCAGTACATGCGAAAGCTTGGTTGCAAGCCAAACACTGTTTCATATACTGCCTTGTTGAAAGGGTTATGCATTAATGGTAAATCATCAGAAGCTAAAGAGATGTTGAACATGAGTGAGGAAGAATGGTGGGTCCCAAATTCAATAACATATAGCGTTTTGATGCATGGGTTTAGAAAGGAAGGGAAGCTAAACGAGGCCCGTGATATTATCAGTGAAATGATTAGAAAAGGGTTTTCACCAACACCAGCTGAAATTAATCTCTTAATCCAGTCTTTATGTCAACAAGGAAGACCAGATGATGCCAAGAAGGTCATGGAGGAATGTCTTGCCAATGGATGTGATGTTAATGTGGTTAATTTCACAACTGTCATACATGGTTTTTGCCAAAAGGAAGATTTAGACTCAGCCTTATCAGTTTTTGATGATATGTACTTAAACAACATCAAACCTGATGCAGTGACATACACAACATTAATTGACACCTTAGGAAAAAGGGGTGACATAGATAAAGCCATTGAAATGATTGAAAAAATGCTTCACAAGAGTTTAATCCCGACACCTGTTACATACAGGGTTGTCATAAACCGATTCTGTCAACATAATAGAGTAAATGAATTGATGTCACTACTAGAAAAAATGCTTTCAAGGAAACCGTGCAAGACTGCTTACAATCAAGCTATTGAAAAGCTTTGTTGCTTGGGGAACCTTAACGAGGCGTATAAACTTTTGGGGAAAGTTCTTAGGACGGCTTCAAAAACAGATGCAAATAGTTGTCATATGCTTATTAAAAGTTATTTAAAGATGGGTGACCCGTTATCTTCATATAAAGTGGCTAATCGAATGTTTAGACGGAACCTTGTTCCTGACTTGAAGTTATGTCAGAATGTGAGTAAAAGTTTGGTTGTTCGTGGGTTATCACATGAGGCAGATGAACTTATGCTAAGATTTGTTGAAAGAGGGAAAATCTCTCCTAAAAATACTAAAAAATTGCAAAGATTTTCCACTCCTTGCTGATAACAAGATATTTCTGTCTTTTATATATTTTATTTATATTTTTTCGTTTAATCCTACTTGAAATTATGATATATTCTTTGCGTCTTGGACGATTACATAACATAAGTTTCCAAAATGGGTTTCTCAAATCGAGTAAAATTCATTAAAAACATAAACATGCATTTTATTTATAAACATATATTCTATAAATCGATATACAATTTGAATCTAAAACTCGTAACTCCGTTTGATGTAAGCATAATTAACAACTCTTAACCGAGACATGACCAAGCCAATTGTTCATGTCCACTAAGAAGGTGCTAACACGTGGATTTGTAATCATCTCTGTTTTGTGTTTATTAGTACCCTTGTTTGTTTTACGTAGTTACTAATTAATGAAATTAGAGTTATTACGGCTCATAAAATTATTCAATATCACATGGCCACTTTCAGAACGTGCCTCCATTTGAATATTACAAATTTCTTATAAAAAAAATAAAATTTTGTGAAGGCCAGTAAATGTGTCTTCTAAATGGAACACATCAAAGAATAGGCATGAGGTACAACAAAAGGCAGATTCTTCTTGCAATTTGATTCCTTTGAGGGGCACAAATTTAAAGGCTCTTAAGCTAGATTCTCACAAATCGTTTCATCCCTTGAAATTACTACTTTTAGACATAATATTTCATATACAAGTGTCAAGGAGTCAATTTTGGATCTGCAAGTCAACTCTTCAGCATTCGTAATTTCATCATTAAATCAGGGATCAATGAGATGAAACAAGTACTCTGCATGTGTAAGAAGAAGGTGATGACGATGATGGTATTGAAGTTATGAGCTGCTTTGTTATTGAAATAAATCCTAGTAATAACAGAGAAAAAGTCGGTGACTCACATGGCATAGATGAAGCAATTGCATGGGCTAAACAAAAGGTAAAACATGTGATTTAGAGTAAGAATGGAATAAAAGAGAAGATGCCCATGAGTGGCCTGCAGTAGAAGGTGATATATTGATAGTTTTCATTTATCAAGATTAGCTTTTTTGGAACCCATAGTATTTGTTTGTATTATGTGAGGATTCTGACATATTAATTATAATTTTTTAGTATTCTTTACTTTAAACTGTTGTATGGTGTTAGTGAGATTGGTAATTTAAATAAGTGTGAATCATTTACATTCATTGTATAAAAGGATTGCCTTTTGTATACTGTTATTTGAGTTATCATTGATGTTAGTTGCTTTCAATTCTTTGGCGTTTTTTTTATTACTTTGATGATAAATGTAATTACACATGAATCGGTAATCATATTATTAAATTTGGTCAAGAATCATGACACGATATTGGAAGATCTTGGGCATGAGTCCAAATGCACATCACTAGAAACTTATCAGGGACTACTGATGTTAAATTTAGCAAGTCAAAGGGCTTAAATAAACATTATGTTATTCCCAAGTGTTGAGTTGTTCTTTCACAAAAGAGGGAGAGCAACCTCATCCATAAAATCTTTCAACCACCAATGAGTTTCTAGCAAAAATCCACCTCACCTCCTCTCTCTTTGTAGAGATAAATATATGTGCAATCCAAATAACCACCGCCCCAACGACCACCACCACCACCATGGCGGCAGCAACAGCAGCAGCAGTGATTGCATTCCACTCATATTCTCCACAAGAACAACACCAGCATCAGCAAGCTCAAGCACAACAATCAACAGACACCCCTCAGCTTACCAATAAACCGAAAACCCTCCTCCATAAAAACCCTCTTTACACTCCAGTCCACTCAAAACTGTCCCTCCAATTCAAAGAAAAGATCTTATGTCTTGAAGTTATGGGTGTTGATTCAGGCAAAGCCCTATCTTTAAACCCATTAATCCATTCAGCCACTCTCAATTCCATCCACAACATCATCACTTTCCTTCAATCGAAAGGGATTCAACAAAAGGATCTTCCAAGAATCATTGGTATGTGCCCCAAGATCCTCACAGCCAACATCAACAATGAACTCATTCCAGTTTTCAACTTTTTATCACATGATCTCAATATCCCAGATCACAATTACAGAAAAGTGATCAATAAATGTCCAAGATTGCTTGTTTCAAGTGTGGAAAATCAGCTAAGACCTGCTTTGTTTTACCTAAAAAGACTAGGGTTTCGGGATTTGGGAGCTTTAGCTTATCAAGATTGTGTGTTATTGGTGTCAAATGTGGAGAACACATTAATGCCCAAATTGGATTACCTGATCAGTTTAGGGTTTTCTAAGCCTGAGGCGATTGAGATGGTTTTGAGGTGCCCCGGGCTGTTTACTTTCAGTCTCGACAACAATTTTAAACCGAAATTCGAATATTTTGAGAAAGAAATGAAAAGGGATATGAGTGAATTAAAGGATTTCCCTCAGTATTTTGCATTTAGTTTGGAGAAGAGGATAAAGCCTAGACATTTGGAGGCTGTTGAATGTGGGGTTGAGATTTCTCTGCCACTTTTGCTCAAAACCACTGACGTGGAGTTTGCAGAGTTGATGCAGAGAAACAAACTAAGAAATCTGTAAATTCTTCCTTTTCTTCTTTTAAATGTTAGAAAATTGATCATGTTTATTGCAGTTTTTCTGGATGTAACTTTAAATTAAATGGGCAAACAGTAATAATTGACATTATAACCATTAACCACCTTACTACTAATAATAAAAATATCACATTACACAGTTTATAGTTGAAGTTACGGTGATATAATGTAAAAGATCAAACAAGAAAAATCCACATTTGGGAATGAAATGAACAATCTTTTGTACAACAAAATTCAGAAGCGAAGTCTTATTTGATTTGCCACCAACCATCCAAAATCCGAGATTACAAAGGTGGTAACGCACGAGCACCTGCAACAGAAGGATTACAATTGAAGTAAATGAAAGATGCTTAAAAAAATTCATTTAAATTTGAATATTGAAAAAAAAAAGTGTAAAACCAGTATAAAACCCTGTTATAATTCCCGTGAAAACTGCAAGATTTATCGAATAAGTGAAATTTGCAACTAACCAGCTAAATTCCCATTTGTCTCATCTTCAGCTCTCCACACGATATCCTTCAATCCAGTTGACAGATTCTTGTAGAACTGTATAATCAAGATAAAAAAAAAAAAAAAAAAAAGGATGATAAAACCATGAATGTAAAAGAACCAGAGGAATTATAAAGCAATTGGATCAATTTTACATGTGATTTTAATATACCTTATGAAATTCCAATGTATCCCCTCCAGCTTTGCGGACCTCAACCATGTACAACGAAGGTGCCACTTCAAAAATCTAAGAAACAACAATACAATCAAAAATCTAAGTAATATTGTACAATAATAATCTAAATTTTGTAATAAAACAACGCAGGAGGTTTTATGCATTGTGAGTATACTTTGTGGTGTGAATGCTGACCAACTTGGTCCAATCGTCCCATTTTATGTTTGCTATTTCTTTAAAGCTTACCCATTGACCAGCTCAAGACAAGGCATAACCCAACTTGACCCATTTATCTATAAATGGGTCTAAATTGCCGACTGTAATTTTTAACGCACACACATTTATAGAAACAACGTGACATGTTTAGAAGAATATATACCTCTGTTGCAACAGATAAGTGGCCTTTGCGTCCAGTCTTTTCGCCTTGAAGTTTCAACTACAATGCAAAAAGCACAGGCGGTGTAACATTTAAGCTTCCAAAATGAAGCAAATTTAACATAAAGAAAAAACATGTAAAAGCACCTTGTAGTTGTTTTTCTTAACATCAAATCCTAAAGGTGTAGCAGCTTCTTCTATTTTTGAAATAATCTCATTGGCAGGCCGTTTTGATGTAAATCTTGTTTCACGATTCACGAGCCCCTGAAATTTCATTTTATTCCAGGGTTGATAAACATTCTTTTTTAAATAATACCATATACAAATCAGAATTAGCAAAATGTTGCATTGATAAGATAACTTTTATAAAGGATAATAATCAGATAATCATTTAATAAAAAAAGCTGTAAAAAATGTTGTGTTTGGCTTTTATGTACTGTCTAAAAATGTACGGATTAGATGTTTGAGAGATTTAAATTCGATAGTTTAAAAATATATAGATTAAACGACTAAAAATACATTGATTGTCAAGAAAATAGATGCCTTATGAAAGGGGAGTAGTACAATGAATTTAAGGTGAAAAAAGTAAATAGGTAACTTAATTTTACTCTTAAATAATCGGCAAAATAATCAGAAACAAAAACCATTTATCCAAACATCAAAATTTACAACTGCTCATTAACATATCAAAACATTATAATTTTCAAAAATGAGATGATCTAAATCCAATAAAAAAGAATGAGAAAGGTTAGGCATACCATTTGTTTCTCAAAAAGAGAGCTGAGATTTAGGCCTTGAGATTTAGAAATAAGCTCAAAGGCATTCATAGTGACGGGTTGTGCAGGACGTTCATCCCGCTTTTCCACAACAAGGAGTGCAGCATCCTAAATGACAAATATGTTAATTGATTCTGGATGAGTATTTAAGGTTTATTATTGTTTTTTCCGGATAAGATAATGTTGCTAGTTTTTAGCTAAGTTTGTTTAAGATTGAGGTCTTTAAATAGGGATTTGTTTTGATTATTTTGTATTCAGTTTTTCAAAGATAATAAAGAGAATAGTCAGGGTCTTCCCAAAATCGTGTGTGCAATCCAGATTGTTTGCTTACAATCTGGTATCAGAGCCTGGTCACGAAGAACAAGCTCGCCGATCGTAGAAGACAGCCACCATGGCCGGAGCCGCTGGAGGGAATGGCGTAGGTAACAGGAACGATGCGATCGTAGTTCCAATCAGGGACGGTGGGTCGACCACCTATCAATGCCCCTTGTTGTCGGCAACCAATTATACTTCGTGGGCCATCAAGATGGAATCGTTCATGGATGCCCAAGGAATTTGGGATGCCATAGAACCCCCCACGGAAGCAGAGGTAGATGTGAAGACTCGGAAAAAGGCGCGGGCCTTTATCTTCCAGGCGCTGCCTGAGGAGATTTTGTTGCAGGTAGCCGGACACAAGGAGGCGAAGGATGTGTGGGATGCGCTCAAGGTACGCTACCTTGGGGCGGATAGAGTCCAACAGGCCCGGATTCAGAATCTAAACCGGGAGTTCGAACTGCTAAGCATGAAAGAAGGAGACTCGATTGATGACTTTGCAGGGAAGATTGGTGAAGTCACATCCAAGTTCCGAACACTTGGAATTACCATGGAAGAGAAAACGAAAGTTAAGAAACTACTGGGTGCTGCACCAGACAGGTTCCTCCCTATAGTCGCGGCAATCGAACAATTCTCAGACCTAAGCACGATGATGTTTGAAGAGCTGGTCGGGCGACTTAAAGCATATGAAGAGAGGGTGAAACCGGCCACCAATGCCCAAAGCCAGCCCGCAAAACTGCTGTTAACAAAAGAAGAATGGCAAGAAAAACAAAGGACAGAGAACAAGTCAGGAGGCAGGGGTCGAGGATCAGGCCAAAGTTCTTTTAATGGACATGGCAGGGGGCGAGGAAGGTACAACAATAGCCGTGGACGAGGAGGAAATCGGTCTTCGCATGGGGATCGATGGTCAAATCGAAATCAGCAACAAACACAACAAAGCAGGCAACAAAACAGAACCGAACGAAGGTGCTACAACTACGATAAAACTGGGCACCTTGCAGCAGATTGTTGGGCCCCGAAAAAACAAACTGAAGAAGCAAACTTGACCAAGGAAGAAGATGAGCCTACATTGCTGATGATCAAAACCCCAATTGAGCAGGTCATGCTGAACGAAGAAAAGGTGTTTCCCAATACATATGTGAAAGACAAAGGTGACTGTGGAACCTGGTACCTTGATAATGGGGCAAGTAACCACATGACCGGAGAACGAAATTATTTCAGTGAACTGAATGAAAGGATGGTTGGGAAAGTGAAGTTCGGAGATGGCTCGGACGTGGAAATAAGAGGCAAGGGGTCCATCCTCCTCCAGTGCAAGAATGGGGACCAAAAGCTCATAACCAATGTGTATTACATACCTGACCTGTGTAATAACATATTGAGTTTGGGCCAATTCGATGAAGCCGGCTGCAAGGTACAGATGCAGGATGGGTACCTATGGCTCTATGATCAGCAAGGAACCACACTAATGAAGGTCAGGAAGTCTCAAAACCATCTCTACAAAATCCAGCTCCAAGTGGCCTCACCAGTCAGCCTCCTCTCGAAGATCGATGAAGCAGCTTGGCTGTGGCATGCCCGCCTCGGCCATCTAAACTTCGATGCAATAAGGAGAATCTCAAAGGAGAACCTCAAAGGAGAACCTCGTGAAAGGAGTACCCAGCATCAATCAGAAGTCTCAAGTATGTGAAGCATGCCTGGTTGGAAAACAAAGACAGCTCCCATTCCCAATGCAAGCAAAGTACCGAGCAAGCCAGCCACTTGAACTAATGCATGCTGACCTATGCGGCCCTATCTCGCCCCCTACTCCAGCAGGAAACAGGTACTTCCTATTACTTGTTGATGATTTTAGCAGGTACATGTGGATACACATGCTGAAAACAAAGGACCAAGCACTCGAAGCCTTCGAAACATTCAAACAAGCAGCCGAGTTGGAAAGTGGACTCAAGGTGAAGGCCCTTAGAACCGATCGAGGTGGGGAGTTCACCTCAACAAAGTTTGAACAAGTGTGCAGCAAAGAAGGCATCAAACGATTCCTGACCGCGCCATACACACCACAGCAAAATGGTGTGGTGGAAAGAAGGAATCAAACCATCCTTGGCACTACAAGATCAATGCTTAAAGCAATGATGCTGCCAAGATGGATGTGGGGCGAAGGAGTACGACACGCGGTCTATATCCTGAACAGAACTCCAACAAAAGCCGTGGAAAAAGGAACTCCCTATGAAGCATATAAAGGATGGAAGCCAAACCTTGAACACCTCAAGGTATTTGGGTGCCTAGCCCATGTAAAAGTACCCTCGGTCAAGCTTACGAAACTGGAAGACAGAAGTGAAGCAATGGTCAATCTCGGAACTGAACCAGGGAGCAAAGCATACCGGCTATACAATCCAAAAACAGGAAGAATTCATGTCAGCAGGGATGTCAAATTTGAAGAACAAAAACCATGGGGCTGGGAAGAAGAAGAGATCGAAGGAGAAGGGAAACAAAAAACAACCGAGTTCGAGATAGAAGAAAGTGTTCAAGATGCACAAAACCTGCAACCTCACCCTATACCTATCCATGAAAACATCACTGAACCTCCAAACAGCCCACAAAGCCCGACTGAAACTCAAGACTCCAGAAGATATGGCACAGAAGCACCAGTAAACGACCAAAACCTCGACTTCAACAGCCCAAGCAGCTCGATCTCTAGCTTCCACTATGATGACACTCCACCACAAGGCTTCCGAAGTATGAATAATGTTCTGAACAGAACACAGGTACTACAACAAATTCCCTTCGAACCACCACAGTTCGATGACCCTGAGATGCTGCTATTAAATGAGGAACCTGAGACGTTTGGTGACGCAAATGTAAGAAAAGAATGGAGGGATGCAATGATGGAAGAAATTGATTCCATTGAAAGGAATGGCACTTGGAAACTTGTTGATCTCCCAAAACATCAAAAGCCAATCGGATTGAGATGGGTATTCAAGGTCAAGAAAGATGCAAGTGGGAAAATTTCTCGGTACAAAGCACGACTAGTTGCCAAAGGTTATGTCCAGAAAAAGGGGATCCATTACACAGAGGCATTTGCACCGGTGACACGTCTGGAGACTGTGCGGTTGATTCTTGCTCTCTCAGCCCGAATTGGTTGGGAGGTCCATCACTTGGACGTCAAGTCAGCCTTTCTACATGGAAACTTACAAGAAGAGGTCTATGTTGTGCAACCCGAGGGGTTTGTAAAGAAGGGAAAAGAACAGATGGTGTATAAGCTGTTCAAGGCCCTATACGACTTAAGGCAGGCACCTCGTGCCTGGAACATCCGCCTGGATAAGGTCCTAAAGGATCTGAATTTCAAACGAAGTCCAAGAGAATATGCCTTGTACCAGAGGGAGGATCACAAAGGAGTGCTGATAGTTGGAGTATATGTTGATGATCTAATAGTCACCGGGTCAAGCATAAAAGAGATCGAAAATTTCAAAAACCAAATGAGGAAGAATTTCGAAATGAGTGACTTGGGACAGCTCACATATTATCTGGGAATAGAGGTGGTGCAGGAAAATCAAGGAATTGCAATAAGTCAAGAAGGTTATGCCATCAAAATACTCAAGAATGCAAACATGTGGGATTGCAATTCCACGAAGTATCCTATGGAACCTGGTGTGCAGTTGACGAATGAAGACAAAACAGAGCTGGTAGACCCAACCACGTATAGAAGTATCATTGGATGTCTCAGGTACTTGACTCATACTCGGCCTGACATTAATTATGCAGTAGGAGTAACTAGCAGATTCATGGAAAAGCCAAGAGCAACTCATATGCAGGCTGTTAAACACCTGCTAAGGTACATAAAAGGAACTTTGAGCTTCGGGATACAGTATACAAGGAATGGGTGTGGAAAGCTAATAGGTTACAGTGACAGCTCTCATGCTAATGATCGAGTGGATGGAAAGAGCACAACTGGGATGATATTTTATTATGGGGGTGGTCCGGTTGCCTGGAGTAGTCAGAAGCAGAGTTCAGTTGCATTATCATCCTGCGAAGCAGAGTTCATGGCTGCTACAGCCACTGCTTGTCAAGCAATCTGGTTGAAAGCAGTATTAGAAGAAATAACAGGAAGTGATATGGGAAGCATCACACTGATGGTAGACAATAAATCAGCAATAGAGTTGATGAAAAACCCAGTATTTCACGGTAGAAGCAAACATATTGAAACAAGATATCATTTCATTCGAGAAAGTGTGGAGAAAAAGTTGGTAAATGTGGAGCATGTAAGCGGAGAAGAGCAGAAGGCAGAAATATTGACTACGGCATTGCCAAGAGTAAAGTTTCAAGAGATGAGGAATATTCTGGGAATTGAAGATTTGTCAAGTCTGAAGGCTAGAATCAAGGGGGTGAATGTTAATTGATTCTGGATAAGTATTTAAGGTTTATTATTGTTTTTTCCGGATAAGATAATGTTGCTAGTTTTTAGCTAAGTTTGTTTAAGATTGAGGTCTTTAAATAGGGATTTGTTTTGATTATTTTGTATTCAGTTTTTCAAAGATAATAAAGAGAATAGTCGGGGTCTTCCCAAAATCGTGTGTGCAATCCAGATTGTTTGCTTACAAAATAGAAAATCATTAACCATCACCAAAAGGGGTATAATTGTAAATTAATAGGTGAATGAAAATACCCCGGCTTCATTGAAAATAGCATCCACATCAGCCAGACTAACATCCTGTAGTTCAAACTTAGGGGGCACATATCCTTTCTTAAACCAGTCATTTTCAATGACCTCAGCCGCTGTAATTCGCTGTCATAAACATAAAGTTGATATAATCAGTGAAAAATGTACAAAAAGAATGTAAGCAATATGTTTAAACATCTCTAATGAAAACTGTTGCAATCTTGTGGCAGAATATATTAATCATGATGATAATTTGTATAATTGTTTTTAACGATTTCGTGGTTCTATTATGTTTGTACTTTAGGCATGTTAAATGTAAATGAAGACGTTATACAAATCTGACATTTCTCAACAATGCAAAGGGAAGAAGAAAACATACCGTTACAGGATTAGGATCCAGTATCCTTTTAATTAGCTTCTTTGCACTTGAAGAGAACCATGGAGGACAAGTGAAGTCTGCCTTAAATATCTGCAAGCAAATATATATGATGTTACCAAATGGTCTATATTGCTTTTAATAAACTAGAAAAAAAAAACATATCAAGTTTTCATCATAACTAAAATGGAAAAAAAAATGTAAATAACACAAGAGTACCTTCTTATACAGAGTCGTAAGGTTTGCATCCTCAAAAGGCAGATATCCAGCCATGAGAACAAAGAGAATTACACCACATGACCATAAATCTGCCTTGGCTCCATCATAACCCTTGTTGTTGATTACCTAAGGAAGTAATTAACCAAACCCAAAGGAAAGTAATTTTGTTAAAATTACTAAAATATTCATAAATTGGTTATACGTATAATAACTTACCTCAGGAGCAACATAATTAGGTGTTCCACATGTTGTGTACAGTAAGCCATCTTCCTATAAAATGAATGTTCAGGAACCGAGTTCAAAACGAATGTGATATCTAAAAACCTGAACCTGTAGAACATATTATCAACTTCACATTTCATATATAAAAACTAAAACTCACTCGAACTTGCTGTGGCAGTGCACTCAAGCCAAAATCAGAAACCTTGAGACATCCATTTGCATCCAACAGCAAATTTTCAGGCTGAAAAACAACATATGGAACCCTAATCGTTAAGGCTTGCTTGGTATATCAAATTTATATGAAGCAAAGATCTGCAGGTTTAGATTGAAACAGTCGTTTTTGTCCTGGTCAAAGTGGGCCAAGTTGAGTCAGGTTGTATGCATCAAAACAGAATCAAACAATAGGATTACAATAATAATCAAAATCTCAAAATCAAACAAATTTGGAGGTTGTATGCATTAAAACAGAATCAAACAATAGTATTACAATAATAATCAAAATCTCAAAATCAAACAATTTTGGAGGTTGTATGCATTAAAATAGACTCTGGCAACTTACAAACCCATTCAACCCGTCCTTTTAACTGATTTTCTGATAATGACTTTTTTGAGATAAAACACAACCAGACCCATTCATATATAAATGAGAAAATTTCACAAAGACAACCTTGAGATCTCTATGGAAAACACCCCGACTATGACAGTAATCAACTGCATTAATGAGCTGCTGAAAATATTTCCTTGCTTCATCTTCTTTAAGTCTGCCTCTACTTGCCTTAAATATAAAGTCATAATCATGTATTATACTATTAGTATGTGGTATGCCTATGGTGAAGGCCGTGAAAAGCTCAAAGCTACCGTGAAACTTACAACTTTGTCAAATAGTTCACCACCAGTCACAAATTCCAAAACGATGTATATTTTTGTCTTGCTCGCCATAACCTACAATAATAGTGACTCTAGTCACACATGCATCATGATTCATAACGGCTAATTTATGTCAATCAAATATAATATAGTAATTAAGAGGTTTATCTTCGGTGAATTTGCAAAAAAAAAAAAAAAAAAGGAATGTTCCTAGGTCGATAAAACATAAACATGCAAAATTAATGCCAATATTCAAATTTCCATGTGTTAGAAGGATATTACAGGAAAATTAATGTCAATCTTCACGTATCTTGAAAAAAAATAATTTTTTTTTTCATTTCCCCTATTATGTATCTTTATAACCTTAGTTTTTTCAATATTTAGTTATTTAATCAAGTACAAAGAAATTAAATATTGTAACACTGATAAACAAACTCTCATGAAACAAGTGACCCTCAGGGTTTCCCCATTGAACAACTCAACAAGTAAATACTACAGACTGATTTAAGGTTAAGTATATTTCTACAAGTTTAACAACAAAAGCAACTACAACCAAGACACATGCTAACTCACCTCAAACATACGAATCACATTAGGGTGTCTGATCAGTTTCATAGTCGATATCTCCCGTTTGATCTGCAATATCCCAAAACAAATGTAACATAAGCAATTCCATCAGAGTCAATGAATGGTCAAACTGAACATGACAAGGTATATCACGAGTAAAGAACCATAAAACTCCTAACTCCAATTAAAAAAAATAAATACAAAAAAAAAAAAATTTTGTTTAATCTGACCGCTCAAGAAAGTCAAACTAGTTCAACTCAGATCAAGAATTGAAAAAGGTCAACGCCATATACCTGAGTGATCATCTTATGCTTAAGAACTTTCTCTTTATCAAGAATCTTGATGGCAACATTCTCACCTGTTTCAACATTTCTAGCGAATTTCACCTTCGCAAAAGTCCCTTCACCAAGGGTTCTTCCGAGCTCATATCTTCCAACCCTTGTTCTTGAAGGTCGTGAAGACGCCATTTTTCTAACCTAATTGTGTTAATCTGTCTATACAGAAATATACAAGTATATTCCTATGAATCACCAACAATCTTTAAACAAATTGTGTTGTTCAATTCTTTTTTTTTTTTTTATTCCAATCGAAAGTTACTATCGATTAAAGATACATATACCATCCATATTGCCGGAAGAATTTCTTTTCCGTTTCAAATCAAGATCTTTTCTTTTTACAAGGTTGCCAAACTTGCGATCTTGTTACACGCATCTTCGCTAAATTCAAAAGAAACCCTAGAACAAATTAACCTCGTTTGAACCACCTGCAAGATCTTCAAATGCAAAGATTAGCTCGTCATTAGAATCAGCCAAAAACGAAATTACAAGACGAATTGGGTTCAATCTGCGAAAAGCAAACATTCATGGGTGATGATGATGATGATGAAATCAGGGAGTTCTAGGCATGACAAATTTGGGAAATCTTGGGGAAAATTGAGGGGAAGAAGAAACAAAAAATGGACGGCGAAAGCAAAGGGCAGACACAATAATGGAATGGCGTAGTATTAAATTCGATCACTTAATTTGATATTCGAATCGGTTCTTCCCCAGAACAACCTGGTTAGCATTATATTAATATATTTTTTATTATAAGTAAATTTGACGCAACTTTATAAATGTGTGGGTAGGGACCTAGGTTTAAAACAGGTGTCAGGCCGAATATAATAATAATAATAATAATAATAATAATAATAATAATAATAATAATAATAATAAATCGAACCAAGATAAGAAGGATCACTTAACGTCTTCTTTTTTCTGCTCATCGAAGTTCTTTCACAAAGGCTTACCATGGTAAGGAAGAACCCAGAGCTCCTCCTACTGCTTGAGAGCTTACGGTTTCATGTTTTATTTCAACGTACTATTTTCTATTTTCTTGAAAAAGACGCTCAACCTATATGAATTGTTCAGGATATTTTCCCTTTTGGGCCGGTTGAGGACGAGGAAGGATTCAAACCCCAACACCGTGGTTTCCCTCCTTTTCTTGTTAGGATTGGAAATCCTATGTTTTACATATCCATACGATTGAGTCATTGGGTTTCCGAAAAAGGTTTCGAATTGCCTAGTATTCCACCAATTGTCTAATGGGTCAGGCAATCTAATTAAGGACTAAGGATCCAAGGCTCCTAAAAATATAGGGTGTAATTATTTATGAAAACTTTACATGTAGCTAGTTTTTTTTACCAGTTGATTTTTTTATTTAATTTGTAGACTCTTAAGAGAATAAGAATATAAGAAAGAATCAAATATAAACTCGTTCTCTGATTTTAATGGAAGGTTTGGAGTTTAAAAATCTATGAAAAAGTTTAGTTTATTATTATCGGTTCTAAGGCCGTATAAAAGAAGGATTTTTTACGTAACCATTATTGTAGGGTTCCGAGTTTTTATTCTGTTTAAGGCTCTCAAAATAGTTGAGCGAACCCGTAATGAAATGAATTGTTATAAACCGTAATCGTTATATGGAGTTATGGACTGGTTATGGTTCTTACAATATCAAATTTGAGATCTTGGTTTAGTCCGGCCCAAAATCTACGGCAAGTATAACTGTATAAGAACCGAATACCCTGTTTAAATTAGTGATGGCAAAAAAACCCGAGCCCGACGAGTTTACCTGAAACCCGCTACATATGGGACGGGTATTCCCAAACCCGATGGGTATTGAGCCGGGTATGAGATTAATTTTAAAAAGTTTCACTGGTATGGGACGGGCTTGGGATTTGTTCATATACCCGTTTACCTGGCCCGATTACCCGATTATATATACATGTTTACTCGTCCCGTGTATCCGATTATAAATATCATTTATATACATTTGAATTAATAGAATTTGTTTCTTTTTTAATCCTTTTGAACTTTAGAAATTGTTCATATAATTTGTTTCTTTTTTTATCTTTGTTTTTTTTGTGGCAACTACAAAAAAAAAAATTGAACCATTTTGTTTATAATTGCTACTTTTTGGTTTATCTTGAACGATGATAATCAAGTTATAACATTTTGAAAATTCATGTTATTTGATATATTAATAGCTTGTTCTTGGCATATTTAACATATAGTTTTTTGTTATAAAAAAATAAATATATTATTAGTTACTCGATTCCAGACGTTTTTAAGCCAGTTATTCTCAAAGAATATATTTAGCTAAACCCGTTGGGATACCTGAAACCCGCCGGGATACCCGATAGAAACCCGATGGGATTTGGGACGGGTATGGAACATACTTTTATAAACGGATATGAGACTGGAATTACTCAAACCCGTCCCAAACCCAGCCCATTGTCATCCCTAGTTTAAATTGGAACTCGGAACTCAGAAGCTATATGAATAAATAATAATTACCTAATTAATGATTTATTGGTAAATAAATGATTCTTCTTATTCTAAAATTTTCTGTATGATAAAAGGACTGAGTCAATTTCAACACCATGCTTAGTATATTTTATCAATTTTAACATCAAGAGAAATACGTCCAGTTGATTTTATTGCCAGTTAGAATTCGACATATGTTAATATGTTAATTACCTGTTTAAACATGTTTATACATATATATTTTTTAATTTATTAAAATAGCAAAATAGATGAATATTTACACGTTTTAATTTGTTAGTCATCTGTTTCAATGTGGTTAAACAGACATATAAACTTATTTAGATATGTTTATGCTATTTAATATTTCTAAATATTTGAGTTTTTTTATAACTGCCGGAACCCACTTATGTACCTCTGGTGCCCTCCAATACCATACTAACCGGGATGAACAGTTAAAACGTGACTGCAAGCAATCGGGTCAGTGATCTAAAAAAAAATCGTCTTAGTTAGAAATTAAACTTGAAACTTTAAAGTTGTCTCTCATAGAGGTTGGTGCTCTTCTTTGGAAAATATGTCAAGATTTGTGCTCTTAAATTTGAGTTTTATTGTATCTCTTAATGGTTTTTATTGTGTAATACGTTACTACTAAACAGACATGTGCTCTTGTTTGGAAAACATATATGTGCTCGTCTTTTATTATCCATAGGGTAAAGCTTGAACATGTTGAAAGGGAGGTGCGGAATTTACAGGACCCAGAATAAATGTTAATTTTTTTTAAGCGAGAGGAGCAAAACCTATATTTATATTTTTAAAAAAAAATGACATTTCGGTCGAAAAATTAACACTACGGATGGAAAAAAAGAGGCGGTCACTCCCGGCCCTATAAAAGCTACGTCATTCTTATCATGTGGTGTCAACCTTGTTATACGAGCCTAACCTTACCTATAAATGTTGCTTTGATTATCAATTTCATATAATTTTACCCTTTATCCTTTTTATTACATGTTATCTCTTTGTGTGCATGTATGCACATACATACGTACATATCACCAAAATACATTAACTAAGTTTTGTTTATGAAGCTTATAACAATAAGATATTTAACATATATTGCATCAGAAAGTAATAAATTGCATACTTGAATAAGTCTTGGTCTTGTTTGATGAGCACAACAAAACAAACAGGCGTGCCTCTTTTTTCTCTAATACACACAAAAATTAAAAAAAAAAAAATTTTGACTTTTGGCTTAATTTATTTTTATTGGCAATTATTGTTCCTAGACTTTTAAGCGTAGAAATAGAATTATCAATTATGCCACGTATGTATTCAAATCCTAATTCGGTGGCCAAATCTTAAATTTTGTACTTTAAAAAATCTCATTCATATATTTAGTTGCTGCTCTTACCACAGACCATATATTTTATATACACTACTCTAAATCTAATGGTTATATATTCTATTCTATTATATATATATAATAAAAAGGAAACAGTTCTCACATAAATTAGTGTTCATTTTGGTAAAATTGCAAGCATTTTATGTAGCTTTTACAATTTTTTTTTCTTTTTTCATTATTATTATTATTATTATTATTATTATTAATTTTTAAAATAACTCTACAGAAATCTAACCAACATTCTATTTTGTTCCAATCAAGGCACAAAAACTTTTTTTTGTCTCAATTAAGTCATTTAAATTATTTTGATGTTTTAATCTTATGTTTTTAACTTGGATAAAAGGTAATATATATTGATATAAGTTTGACTAAATAATTTTTTTTCTTGAAAATGACTGACTTGAATCAATAATTATTAATTATTGATTTTTTGTTCTTTGTCAAGAAATTAATTATAATTTTAATAATTATTGATTCAAGTAAGGTTTTTTTTTTATAAAAAAAATATTCACTCAAACTTATATCAACATGTATTACATGTTATTCAGGTTAAAAACACATAATTGAAACAACAAAATAACTTGAATGACTTAATTGTGACAAAAAAAGTTTGAGTTACTTAATTATAACAAAATTGAAAGTTGGTTATATTTATTTGAGGTTATCCCGTTTTTAAATTAGTCTGTCTCCCACCATAGAGTTGGATAACTCTTTTTGGCTGTTTTTTTTCTTCTATAAAATAAACCCCCATCACATTTTCGATCACTACTAAATACCAATGTCGTGGGTTGGACAACCGGTGCGATCATTACATTTTAAAGAGAGAGATATATAAATTAAATATTTAAATTTATTATTGTATTCATTGAGATAGAGGTTGAGAATTGAGATTATAACAACCTTACATGTTCGTTAATGGGCTGATGAGCGACTTTGGGCTGATTGAGTGGACAAAATCTCTCTAACTGGACTGGGTAACTTGAGAGTTTTATGTCGTTCTAAAATCGGGTCGCTTACGGCCCATCTGCCATTTTAATTCACAA
Organism: Mikania micrantha; assembly: GCA_009363875.1. NCBI lineage: Eukaryota > Viridiplantae > Streptophyta > Magnoliopsida > Asterales > Asteraceae > Mikania > Mikania micrantha. The sequence goes on from CM018696.1 coordinate 85,919,096, forward strand.
TTAGGGGTGTTCAAAATATCCAAAACCCGAAAAAACCTTATCCGAAATCTATTTCGGGTCGGATAATATGATTTTAGATTCAGCTCGGGTTTCGGATATGCAAAACTAGTTTTTCGGGTAGGAAACCCGAAAAAAAGAGGTTTATTCGGGTTGTTCGGATGCATGAATTCGGGTTTTTCGGCTTGGATAATATATTTTGAATTTTGGGTCGGGCCTGGTTTCGGATAGACCAAATAAATTTCAAACCCGAAAAACCTGATTTGAAAAACTCGAATAACTCGTTATCCATCCGACCCGATGAACACCCATGGCCCTAATTCACATGCTCCCATTGATCCATGAACAAGTTGGCCGAATGAGATAAGTTGAAGGTCTCTTGCTAAGGATGAAATTGGGTCAATTGTCATCATCTTTGAGACTTGAGAGTCACCATCGACGCTTAAATTCTTATGCCGACTCTTGCTTTTCGTATTAATTCCGTTGTATTTAGTAACGTGAAGAAAAACGACTTCACATGTGAAATATAAAGCTGCCAAGTGCCTGCTTATTAGATGATGTATCTACCTGCCCGTATCATTAAAGATATTTTTTGTTGGCATCGAAACTTCCTATTTAGCACTTTTTTGTTCATGAGTCGGCCCACTGTGAAACTTTATGCATTGATGTTCATTTAACACACTATCGACTAAGGGGTTGTTTGATAAACAATCTTTTAATGGATAAGAGATATGAATTACAAAACATGTGTTTTCTGTTTAATCATTAAGAGACTTGCTGACCAATTCAGATATGTCATTAAGAGGTACGAAACAGCCCAACCACTGACCGATTACGAGTTAGCCTATTAATGAAATCATTACAGGACTATTAAACATCCTTATTAAGTATTTTAGCAAAGAATTATGAATCTTTCATAGGAGAAATTCTCATACGACTTGAAAGCAAGACAAGAACCTAAGCATGAAATTTATGCATTTATGTTTGTAAAAGACTAGAATTATATATTATTCAGTATCTTATATAAGAGAATAAGTTTTATATCCCCCCCTCTCCGGAGTGTCCATAAATTGACTGGACAAATTTGTGTGTTTGGTTTGATTTGTCATTTGTTGAAACCGCGGTTAGTGGTTTGGTTCAAGAATTTTTGCAAATCAACCAAACCGCACCGTGAACATCCATATCCCCCTCTCAAACACATATCTTATATTATTTAATTAATAGTAATAAATTAAAAATAATTAGGGACACTTTTCACCAATCCTCATTTCATTTTTCTTTTGTTTTTCTATCTCGCACCCATTTATATGTTGATTCTTATTGTTTATTATAGAACATAAATTATAAAATGGATATGAATACGAGTATATATTAAGAATATGAATAATAATTAATACATTATTAATAAAATGAATTTAATGTAAAATTTATTATGTTTTTAAATAATTTTTTATAATTAAAAACTTATACTTAAGTTTCTAAATATCACTAAGTTTTTAAATTATATTTGTTAAAATATATTTTTTTAAAAAAAAGGAAAAGTAATTGTCCGAATTGTTTTTAACTAGTGATATCTAAAAGTTTTGAATTATTTAATGTAGTTGGATGACTTAAATGGTAAAAACACATTACCTAAAATAATAAAAAAAAATCATGATATTAAAAAAATACAACTATGTTGAAAAGCTTTTTGTCTGATTCAGAGTTGTTTTTTTAGTGAAACAAACAATATAGAGGTAGTCTTTTAATGAAATCATTAAAAAACTATCAAATAACCCTAAACGATAATTAAACACACCATATATCGATGATAGACTGTTTTAATTTTAAATGGAATCTTTAAACTTCATTCTTAGGTGACCTATTATCCAGGGAATAGTAAATGCCATTTTCAGTATATCATGAGTCTTGTTCTCTCCCTATCAAAATTGCCGCAAAAAAAGGGTGTCTAATTAAAACAAAAAAAGGATACTTTTAAAATTTAATGCCTTGTTAGCCAGCCTTTTTTTGAACCCACAGTACGGTTTGACCTTATCGATCTGTTCTTAGCCAGCCGGGCCTATAAATAAGTGACCCAAATCATTCATCAGCAACTCAACTCAATTCACACAACGATCAGTTAATCTTTAGTCATCATGGCAACACGATTTCTTTTGGCTTCAGTCCCCAAAACCCACCCCAAGACCAAAGCATCACAACACCTCACTCCATTCTCTGCGGTTGCAGCCTCTCGTTTCTTGCCCATCCCTCGGCTCGAAGCTTCCAGGATTCTCGAAACGATATACGAAGATCAAGAAAACGCAGCTGCAGATCATGTGGTGGTTACAAGTGGTTCAGTTTCGGCTTCTTTTCTAGTGTCCAACATGTCAACGTGTTATGGACACGTGAAGAAGCAGTTGTCTAGTAACTCCTGTAACGCACTCACGTACGTGTGCTTATAGATCAAAATAATAACTAATTAATTACTCGTTAAAGAGATCATGTGGAACTTCATTGATGTGGCGACAATCGTCACTCTTTAGGGATTGATCTCATCTTGTATTTTTATATCGTGTTTTAGGTCTGCTATAATTAGTAAGTTAGTTATGGTCTAATAATTTTGTTATTTGTAGCTTGTTTTTCGAAGGCATGTGGTGGGTAACAGCTTCTTTGTTTTCTTTTTTGTACATCTTGGTGATGTATTTGTTTTCATATAAATGTATTTAACCTTGTGCTGATTCATTTAAGCGTGAAACAAACTGTAATATTTATAAGTATGAGATCAATAATTTAAAAGAAAAAAACAACATTAATAATTAAACTCAAAGATTTATGATTTATGAGTAACCTATGAAAATTAAATTAAGATAAGTTGATAACTATACAAATAGCTCGAGGACAATGGTGTACCCACATTATTGGTTTTTTTTTTTTGGACGGGAGGGGTTTAAATTTTCTCTGTAGTAATGTATGTTAAAATCATAACCAACTTACTTAATATTTTGTAATTCCCCCTTAAATTTACATAATCTGACGTGTGATAAGAACAAATTTAGATGTATTGACTTTTATAATGTTTTTTTTATATGAAATTTTGTTTGATTGTTTTTTTAACATTACCCAACTTGATTCGACCCAACCAGACCAGAATAGAAAAAAAATTATTAAATAATGATTATCAAACAACCTTAAAATATTTTCAACCTATAAAAAAATGTCAAGGTCCGCCACTGTTGGTGCTGGTGCCTGGTGTATCGAAACTCACTCATAATTAAGATGGTTAAATCCCTTGCTCGTATAAACATTTGAGTCGAGTTCGAGACGGTAGCTTGTTTAGATAACTTTTCATCATTGATTTTCTTCTTGATTGTTCATTTGTTCAATTTATATATATATATTGATAGTTTCATATTATTACTTTCGAGGCTTGATAATATTAAATTTTCTGTTGTCTAACCTATAAAAACCCTACAAAATCATCAAAATTAAATTCAAAATAAATGAGTCGTTTGACAAGACACGCGATGACTCTAGTTTCACTACCAACACACTCTCAAACATGGTCTACAACTAGTCAAAAAATTGAATTAAAAAAAAATTTAAACGAGAGAGATCTCTGCCAATGCTTTTAACCTGAACTGAGCCGGCTCGGTTGAAAACAAGCCGAGTTCAAGCCAAGAATACATGCTTGGTGATAACAAGTGTCATCATATTACATATTTTATTTAATCTAATTTTTATTTTAAATTTAATCTCTCTTTTTATATATTATATTATTTTTTATAAAAATTACGTCATTATACTCGTCTCAATACACTAAATGGTAACACTTTATATCATTATATTAAAAATCATACTCAGGCTCATCACCCATGTTTCTTATTACTATATATATGTGTGTGCATATATATATATATAATAAAAATTCATGAAAAAGAAATAGTGATAATAATATTATGATATAGTGAGTGGTCTTATTTTATATTATATTATATATTATATATTAAATTATTTACGTATCCGATCCATGCAATGACGTTTTGAAAATTTATACTTGGACCATAAGAAGTTTTTAACTTTAATAAACAGTAAATAGAGATAAGGATATTAAATTTGAGAGATTTGCTTAAAGATTTGGGTTTTTCTTTTAATTCGAACAGTTGGTTGTCGGTAAGACGGGTTTTGTGAGTAAATGTAATTTTTATAACACATTTGTGAAGATTTTGTATGATTTAATGTTTTTATGAAAAATTTGTATAGATTTCGTGATAAGAAATTTGATTTTGCTATGTAATTTATGATTTTACAAATGATATATAATACATATTTTCGAGAGTGTATATTGATAATCAGCCGCAATGCGCGGGAAGAATAAACCTAGTTACAAGAACATAGCAACCACTACTCTAAATGTTGTACTTAAAAATCCTAAACACTAGGTAACATGAAAGTTGAGATTAGAGGTGAACAATAAAACCGGTTTGGGTTCTCAAACCGGTTTCCAAACCGGTCCAGTCATGATCTCAAACCGATTTCACCCAAACCGGTCCGAACCGCCGGTTTGTAATAGGTTTGACATCCTCATCTCCCAAACCAGTTTCCACCCCTCCAAACCGGTTTCAAACCCTCCAAACTGGTTTCAAGCCGGTCCAAACCGGTTCTATAGGTTTGACATCCCTCATCTCCCAAACCGGTTTCCAAACCGAACCGGTTTTCACCCAAACCGGTTTTGACCATCCGTTGACCAAACCGGACCGGTTTGAAAATCGAACCGGTTTGAGAAAAAAACCCAGTTTGAGAACCTCTAGTTGAGATAGAAAAATATGCAACTGAGAAACAAGCTGCTCAATCCATAAATCTACTGGGCTTCTTCACTTCTCTCTCGGGCTTTCCATCATGTTAGTATCCAACTGGGCTTGAACAGTTACTGGACCAGGCTGGTCCGTATCAGGATACCTACAATTTCATTTATGAAATTTTGGTTCATGAATTTAACTCAAGTAGTCAAGTATGCGAGCAGCTGGTAAGACCGATTGGGGTGAAAATAAGGAACGAAGATATTATTAAATGTAACCATGTTTGCAGGGACGAGATGTCGAGACATTACAACAGACTGATCTGAAACTCACCTAAGATTTTAAAACCATTTCTATTGGGGTGCCGATGCAGTATTGAGATACAGTGGCTTGTGTCCTTTGACGCGGTGCAGGCGAATCGAAACTAAGACAGCGTTTGGTATCCATGCAGTGGCGTACCCATGCTATAGCATTGGGGGGCAGACACACCCCATGAATTTTTTTTTTCCAGTAGCATATATATGTTAAAATTTTGACTGACTCCCTTAATATTTTGCAACCAATTAAATTTGCGTATTCAGACTTGTTATGAAAAATTTAAGTGATACTTGTGTTTGTTTTTTAAAGAACAAGTTGCTTAAAAATTCCAGAGATATTGTTTTTGATAGATTTGAAAAATAAAATTCTGTAGAGAACAAATATGTCTGAAAATCTTGAGCTAAACAAGATGAGTAACTTAAAAACTATATGAATATAATGAATTCAAATGGATAAAAACGATCAATGATTTATTTGATGAAAAAAATTACTAAAAACTATTTAATTAAACTATATGTTTAGTTACAATGCATTTTAACTTGAACGGAATTTATGTTTTTTAAAATGACTTATTTAAACCCAAACTACTTTTGCTTCAAACACATCCTGACATGCACTCATACTACCCGCACCGTTCTGACCTGTTACCCAACCCAACTCACCCCGTCCATGTTGCTTAGTATAAGAGCAACTTTAGATGTATTGTATTATTTATTATAATTTTATATGTGAAATTTAGTTTTATTGTCTTTTTTTTTTTAAATTACCCGATCCGATTCGACCTAACCCGATCTGAATAGAAAAGAAAAAATATAATATATTGATCCCTAAACTACTTTAAAAAATCTTCGCCCTCGTGAAAAAAATTTCTAGGTCCGCCACTGTATGCATGAATGAAAGATGGAATGAAATGAGTCATTATGTTGGAATGAAAAGAAGCGTGTTTGGTTACCACGTAGGAATGGAATGCACCATTCCATAAGGAATGTTATTCATTCACTTTTGATGATTTTCATTCCTTGGAGCGTGAGTGTTTTTTTTCATTCATTCTCTTGAAGGAATGATTCAACCAATGACCCGACCCATGTCCAAAACCATGACCTGAACCATGACGCGAACGATGACCCGAACTATGACGCGAACGATGACCCGACCCATAACCTGAACCATGGCACGAACAATGACCCAAACCATGACTCAAAAAATTACTAGACCCTTGACTAAAACAATGACCCAATCCACGAACCAAATCATGACCCGACCCATGACCCGATCCACAAGCCAAACCATGACCCAATCCATGAAATGCCTGTGATCGAACCATGAGCGAAACAATAACCGACCAATGAACCGACCGATGGTCCGAACCATGACTCGACCCATGACACCCGACCCATGATTCGAACGATGATTAAAACGACTCGACCCATAAATTGTATTTCATTCATTCATCTTCTCATGTCTACCAAATAACAAGAAGTACCAAACATGACAATGTAATGGTAATGATTTATTTCTTTCCCACATCCATTCCATTCCCTCGTACCAAACAGACCTAAATGTGTAATATTCATGATTGATGGGTAGAAATATAAGCTTCAGAGGGTTGCATCGGGACCTCATAAAAATCTGTTATAGTTTTATCATTTAATTTGTGTATTGATTTGGACCAAAAACCGGACATACCCGTAGTAACACAGACCTTGATTGATGAGTTCGAATAGGTCTTTTAAAAAATTAGGGCCCCACAAAAATTGGCCATGTGCGCAGTAGCGGACCCAAAAATTTTTTTTATGGGGGGCGAACATTTTTTATGATCATTTGATGATCGTTATATAATAGTTTTTTTTTCTCTTTGTTCAGATCGGGTTAGGTCGAATTGGCTCGGAGCATGTTAAAAAAAGACAAACAAACTTAATTCATGTATAAAAACATAATAAAAATACAATATATCTAAAGTTGCTTTTATGCCTAGCAAAATAGGAGGGTTTGGTTGTGTTAGGTAGCGGATCAGAACGGGTGCGGGTCAGGATGCATGGGTGCAGATTAGGATGAGTTTTAAATAAAATCAGTTTGTGTTTAAAAGGATCATTTTAAAAAACTTCAATTTTGTTCAAGTTAAAGTGAATTGTAACTAAACAAATAGTTTAATTGAATAATTTTTAGTGATTTTCTAACATAATACTGATCATTGTTATCCGTTTAAATTCATTATATTTACATAATTTTTAAGTTATCTATCTTAACACATGTTGTGTTAAGGTGCTAGTCATATCAACCCATTTGATGTTATGATTTTATATTATAATCTTAAGCATTTCAACCCAAAATACAATATTTGTTTATCTAATCTTCGCATTTATCTTGTTATAAGTTAAGATTGTCAGGCATAGTTGTTTTCTACTGAGTTTTATTTTTAAAACTATATCCAAAACAACATGTATGGAGACTTTTTTAAGTATCTATTTTTCCAAAAAAACAAGTATAACTATTACTTAAATTCTCAACATAAGTCCAATTATTCAAAGTTAAGGGAGCAATTGCAAAATATTAAGGGGATCGATCAAGATTTTAATATATATATATATATATATACTACCGTAAAAAGAAATCAGTGAGGGCGGCTGCCCCCCAAAACAGGGGGTGGGTACGCCACTTACGGCTATGCGGTCGAACCTCCCGTACTTGCTCTAAGACCCTGATACAGAAATACATATAAAATGCGTGTCTTAAGGGACGTGAATAAAGATGTTTTAAAACTACAATTTAATGATTAAAACTGCTTTTGCAACTACCACCTCCATCGATACCACCTTTACCATTGTCAACATCAGCCCGTCATCACCCGTATGCTCCACCAACAACTAATCACCCCTACCACTATTAGCACTATCGACTTGCCACATCTAACTTGTTTAACAAAGTTACTGTTTGTAGAGAAATTCCAGAAGGCGCTGCCCCCGGACCCCCGCCAAGGGGTCGTTGCCCCTTGGAACCCCCATTGAATTTATAAAATATTAAACAAGCGTGCACCCCACACCCAACTTGTTTAATGATTTCATAATTCATATTGATCGATTAAATTAACCTCAATTACACTAAAATATCTAACAATCCTCCCCTATTTTAGTGTAACTCTTGATTAATTTAAAACAAAATCACAACAATTTCAAACTTATGCATAAATGAAATATCGTGACGATTGAATTTCATCTTAGTATATTACACATTTCAAATATTCGAATTTATTAGGTATCTCTAAGGATTGAACCCAATCTATTCAACATTGAATACCTGAAGATAATATACACACAAGTTTACATACTTATTAGTTCTTACATGACACTATTTTTACTAGCTTATGTCCATATCCTTCATAAACATATCAAAGCCAAGTCCCAGCTTCTTGAAGCAGCTAAACTTCATGTTCATATAGGTAGTTCTTTTTATCTCGCACCTGCATATGCAATTTTTCAAAAGAACTATTAAGAATTATAAATTCAACCTCTTCAACTTGCAGGTCTGAACACATACCTTTGGATGAATCTACTAATGTGTTCCAATCTTTAGATGTTAAGCTTTCCACATTGAATTCTACATCTAATGTATGTTAGATGTGAATTGGGTATCTCAACAGTAAAGATTTCAAATGGACTTTAATCCCATCCCTTTAGCTGATTTGTGCACAAGATCTCTACATAACCCTTTGGTTAAATGATCAGCTAAATTTTGTTGAGTTTTCACAAACTCCAATGATATTACACCATTTGTAATTAGATCACGAATCATGCTGTGTCTAACACCTAAGTGTCTAGACTTCCCATTATACACTTGACTATAGGCTTTAGCCAAAGTTGCAGCACTATCACATCTAATTGATATTGGTGATATTGGTTTGGGCCACAATGGAATTTCATAAATCAAGTTCTTTAGCCATTCAGCTTCTTTACCAGCTGCGGCTAATGCTTCAAACTCAGATTCCATTGTTGAATTAGTAATGCAAGTTTGCTTCTTAGATGCCCAACTGATAGCTCCTCCACCAAGAAGAAAAACCCATCCACTTGTAGAAGAATGATCTTCCATATTAGTGATCCAACTTGCATCAGAATATCCTTCTAAAATTGAAGGAAATCTTGTATAATTCAAACCATAATTCATGGTTCCTTTCAAGTACCTAAGTACTCGGTTTAATGCTTGCCAATGATTTGAACTAGGATTACTAGTATATCTACTTAGTTTCCCAACAGCAAAAGCTATATCTAGCCTAGTGCTAATCATGGCATACATGAGAGAACCAATAACCCTTGAATATTCAAGTTGTGATACTGCAACACCTTTATTAGGTAACAACTTGATATTAGGATCCATTGGAGTACTAGATGAAAAACAATCTTGAAAATTAAACTTTTTCAATATTTTCTCAATGTAATGAGATTGAGTAATACAAATTCCATTGTTTTCACGCTTGATTCTAATACCAAGAATCACTTCAGCTTCTCCCATGTCTTTCATAGAAAATTTAGATGACAAAAATTGTTTTGTTTTATCAACCTGATCTTGGCTTGTACCAAATATCAACATGTCATCTACATACAAAAAAATTATAACTCCTTTACCAGAATTATCAAATTTGCTGTATACACATTTATCAGATTGGTTAAGCACATAACCACTTGACAACACAACATCATCAAACTTTTGATGCCATTGTTTATGTGCTTGTTTTAAACCATACAGTGACTTAACAAGTTTACACACCTTATGCTCATTACCAGGCAAAACAAAACCTTCAGGTTGTTTCATATATATTTTCTCATCCAAATCACCATTCAAGAAAGCAGTTTTTACATCCTTTTGATGAATCACTAGATTGTGTATAGCTCCTAAAGCAATCAACAATCTAATAGTGGATATCCTTGCTACTGGAGCATATGTATCAAAATAATCAATACCTTCCTTTTGTCTAAAGCCTTGAATAACCAATCTAGCTTTAAACTTATCAATGGAACCATCCACTTTCATCTTTTTCTTGAATATCCATTTACAACCTAATGGTTTACAACCAGGAGGTAAATCTGTCAATCTCCAAGTATTATTTTGCATAATAGAGTCCATCTCATCATTAATTGCCTCTTTCCAGAAAGCAACATCCCGAGATGCCATAGCCTCATTATAAGTTTTTGGATCTTCCTCAATATTGAAACAATATTCATATTTAGCTTGGATCTCATCTCTAGATCCTTCAACTAAATATAACTGAAAATCAGAACCAAAATCTTTGGCTATTCTTGCTCTTTTACTTCTTCTAGGTTCAGTTGAAGTAGAAGGAATTTCTTTATGATTAATTTCTTCAGAGTTACTTGAACTCACAATCATATCCTTTGGTCTAGATATTGATGAAAATCTCTCCTCATCAAATATTGCATCTCTTGATTCAACAATAGTATTTACTGAAACATAATCATTAGGTTCTATAACGTAGAACCTATATGCCTTGGAATATTCTGCATATCCAATAAAGATGCAATCTATGCCTCTTTCTTCCAAATTTTTCCTTTTGGGTTCATTAAGCCTTACTACAGCTCTGCAACCCCAAATCCTTAAATAGTTCAAATTTGGAGGCTTGCCATACCAAAGTTCATATGGGGTTATCTTGTTCCTTTTATTTGGAACTCTATTCAATAAATAGCAGGCTGTTAACATAGCCTCACCTCAAAAACCTTCACTTAAACCAGAATATGATAACATAGAATTAACCATTTCTTTTAAAACTCTAATTTTCCTCTCAGACACTCCATTTTGCTGTGGAGTGTAAGGAGCAGTGATTTGATGTATAATCCCCACTGATTGAAAATAACTTGGATCATAATATTCACCTCCCCTATCAGTGCGTAATGTCTTAATTAATTCATTTCTTTGCAACTCTACTTCAGTTTTATATATTTTAAATTTATCTAATGCTTCATTTTTAGAATATAAAAGATATACATAACAAAATCTAGAAGCATCATCAATAAATGTAACAATATATTTTTTATTTCCTATAGATGGAGTTGCATGAAAGTCACATAAGTCACTATGTATCAATTCTAGCACCTTAGATTCTCTTTGAACATCAGTGAACGGTAATCTAGTTATCTTTGTTAGCATGCAAGTTTTACATTTTTCATTATTCATTTCAAATGCGGGTATTATACTCATTTTTGACATTTCTTTTAGCCTTTTATAATGTACATGTCCTAGTCTAGCATGCCATAATTCTGATTTATTTAAATTACTACTAGAACTTGATGAAGTCATGCACACAGATTCATTACTAAAAGAAACATCAAGATTCAACTTAAACATGCCATTACAAAGATAACCAAAACCTACAAAAGTACCATGTCTTGACAAGATAAACTTGTCACTTTCCAACACTTGTTTGTAACCACAATTATTCAACATAATACCAGACAAGAGATTCTTTCGAATCCCTGGAACATACAAGACATTGTCTAAACATAAACATTTTCCAGAAGTAAAAACAAGCTTCACTTTGCCTAGTCCTATGATTGGTTCAGTTGCAACGTTCCCCATCTTTATAACAGATCCATCTTCAATTGGTTGAAAGTCCTTAAACCAACGAAGATCTTTACACACGTGACTTGTTGCACCTGAATCAACCCACCAAGCAATGTCATCATCCTGCACATAACATGCCTTAGAAATTAGTGATACATAATTCAATACAGAATTATAACTTTGTACTAAATTCTGACCTTGTTGCTTGTTTGGGTCCTTAGACCCACTTGGACCAGCTTCCTTGTTGTGTTTACCAACACGACAATCCTTCTTAAAGTGACCAACTTTGCCACATTTCCAACAAGTTATGATTTGCTTCTTGTTTGAACCCTTGTTGTCTTTACCTTGAAACTTTCGTTTCCCTTTAAGCTTCTGATTATTCTTGGATGATCCACCTTCTTCAACTAAGTTAACATAAGAAGGTCCAACAGGTTTCTTATCATCATTTACCCACGTTTTTTCAAAGCCCCTCAAAGATTCTTCAATTCTGAAGTGGCTTCCAAGTTCAACCAAAGTTAATTCTCCTTTCTGATGTTTTAGATTATGTTTATAATCTTTCCAGGAAGGAGGTAACTTATCAATGATACTTGAAACCTGAATGGATTCATCCATTTTCATATCATGTTGAGTAAATTGTCCTAGAATCCTCAACAATTCGTTATATTGTTCCATGACAGATCGAGAATCAACCATTTTATAATTTATAAAATTACTCACAAGAAACTTCTTACTAGAAGAATCTTCTGCCATCTATTTGGCTTCTAGGGTATCCCATAACACTTTTGCAGTCTCTACGTTTTGATAAACATCAAATAGAGCATCACACATACTGTTCAAAATATGACCAAGGCAGATGTAGTTGTCATTCTCCCACTTTGATCGTTTCCTGATTTGTTCCAAGTTTCCATCTTCAAGTATTTCGGGTATGGGAGTGCTTAACACGTACACCACTTTCAAAGTCGTGAGAAGGAAGTGCATCTTCTTCTGCCAACGCCTGAAATCCTGGCCTTCAAATTTTTCCAGTTTGTCAAACTTACTTGTCATCTCCTTCGTTGAATTCTTGTTCGCCATCTTCAACAGATAGTTTGATCTTTGTAGAGAAATTCCAGAAATCACGAACACCGGATGATATCGAAAGTCGTGGATCGCACTTTCAGATCAAACTATTTGCGGTTCACCAAATATTTGATCGGATAAAATTCGATTTTTGTTCAAGAATGTAACATTAGTGCCAGACACGTGCCGAAACAGTGATCGCAACAGTAAACACGAACAGTAATTCAGGTATACATTACGGGAAACTATGTTTATACTATTGATGCATTTGGATTCACATGAAACTATTAAACGATTGTCTGAATCTGACTGAAATCTTAGGATTTAATAGTCAGAAAACATTTCAGACAACACAGTGTTGAAACACAAATACTTGATGTGATATGATTTGGCGTAAACGTATGTGAGGTTAAACAAAACAAAACTATAACGGTTGTTGTTACGGAATGCTAAACCGATGAGTTATTCGTATAGGTGACGATCTGTACGAATGATTCTGATAGATTAACGTTTCGAAATAATAACTTAACAGTAGAAAACAAAAGTCAGAAAGCAAAACCATCGTCGTGTTCGTTCGAATGACGATTCGAACGAATACGCGCGATGGTGACGCGTTCTGACGAAACGAAAACGAAAACGATGAAAGATTCGAACGATCATAAATTCAAGGAAATAAAATATTTCCTAGTTTACAATTTTGAAACTCATCATAAATGGAACTAAACGAAACCGTTTTGTTAAAACGCGAACCGAGCAACAAAAACGAACCCGAACTCACTCGTGGTATAAATACCATGAATGAGTCCCATTTTCTTATTTCCCACTTCATCTTCCTCATCTAAGACCCCAAACCCGGTTTTGAGAAAACCCTCCCATCTACAACCTTCAAACCTCCATAACTTCCTCATTTCTTCACCAAATTCGTCCATTCTTGAACCTACTTGAAGCTCTCAACCTCTACTACACGAAAGTACAAACGATCGGAGCCAAATACCACTGTAAATCGAGGTAATGAGCTGCAAACATTACGAAAATTAGGGTTTTCTAACCCTTTTGGGTCACCCATAACCCAAGCCGGCTTTAGGCCATTCTTTTCATCATACACCTTCAAAAATTACTCACCAACAACTCATCACCCTCGAAACACCCAGTACCACGGCCAAGAGCTTGGTTGACACACAAGGCCGACCGAAGCCACAGCCGGCCGAATGAAGGCCAAGGCCGAAAGGCCTCATGCGCTCTAGAGCCATTCGCCGGCTGGGAACCCCTCATTCGCCGACCCTTCTCATTCGGAGCCCACCTTCGCCCTAGTCACATTAGGCCACCACCTTCGGCCATGTAGCCATTCGCCAACCTCCTTTCAGTCGGCCATCACCACTCATTCGGTCAAGACAATGCCTCTTTCGCTCATGCTTCATTCGCCCAGAAGCATCACACAGACATCCGGCCATTTAGTCTTTTGTTTCATTCGGCCAAGATGTTGGCAGGAGCCAACAAGGGGCCCAAACAGCAAATACCTGGCCCAAAGCCATTGGTTCAGTCCTTAGGAAGGCCCAACACTATTCTATTTAAAATCGGCCCAAGGCCCATCAAATTTGGTCCAAGGCCCATGGAATTCGGCCAATGCCCACTCTTCGGCCCACTGGATAGGATTGAACCATGCTCATCTTGGCCATCTCAGCCCAAACATCTTATTGTAGCCAAACACACTTAACAGACCCATTATATTACCAAGGCCCCTGTGCAGGCCCAACAGCCCCTATATTGGGCTAAATCCAACAGTTAAGCCCAGTCCACTCGGCCCATCACGGGCCCAAATCCTGTTTTTGATCCACTTTGGCCCAACTTGAATCCATTTGATCATTCAGCCTATTGGGACTAAACTGGCCCTCATACTTAGTTCACACACTTACATGACCCTTGATTTTCTTGACTTTGGCCCACATATGATTCCGACTCAAATGAACCAGGCCCAGATTGGCCCAGGACCTAATATACTTCGGGCCAGGATGAAACAGGTGGGGCCCAGCAGAATTAGCCCGAGGCCTATCGAGTTTGACCCAAGGCTTACTCTTAAGGCCCATGGCCTAACTTTTGGGGCCATTATGCAAGTAACTTGGCCAGTGGTTTACTCTTGGCTCAAATGGGGTTTCTTGCAACTCATTTCCACTTCAGGCCCAACATTTCGTAGTGGGCCAACCTCTAGCCCAACAAAATCTTCGCGGCCCAACAAAGGCCCACAAGGCCCATTTGATTACAAGGCCTTGTAACACTTGGTCGGGCCCTTGTATTTCAACAGCCTATTTCATGGGCCCACACATTTCGAATAGGCCTAACAACTTTCAATTGTTCAAGACTAGTCCAACGCCCATAGATTTGGGCCCGGGGCCCAACTTGTTACACGGAGGCCCAATGTAACACCCCGACCGGCGGCGGAATCGTCGGGATGCCACGAGGGATGTGTAGATTGTTCAAAAGCTCGTGGGCATCTAAATTAATCATCATATATCAATTAAGCAAACAACATAATTACACAAAAATCATGTTCATCATGAATCAATTACATCAATTACACAAAAGAATTAGTTAAACTAACTAAACTCTAGTCGCCAGAAATTTAGTTAATTAACTAAGTCCAAGACCCTATATGATGATGTCCAAAATAGAAGAGATCCTCTCTTCATTCCTACTTGTCTCCATCACCTGAAACATGTAAGAAAACCAAGTGTCAACTACAAAAGTAGTTGGTGAGTAATCATAAGTTTTTATATTTAAAAAGGTTTTAGTAAAATGAGTTTGAAAGTTTATGCTTAAAAATGGTTTTATAAAATGCTTTGTTTAAAACGAGAATAAAACTTATGATCTTCTTGAGAAAATCCATATGAATACCTGTATGAGATAATCCAACACACATCTATCAATTCAACAATCAAACACATACACAATCACATAACCACATAACTAAATCAATCATAGTCAATCACAAATAATCATAATCAAATATAGATAATCAATCCACAAACTAATCAACCAATCTCATCAATCATATTCTCAAATAATGTTCGTGACTATACATGATCATTATGTAATTAACATAAGTTAAATACATGATTCATGGAGTGGTCGCTAACCACGTGACAATACATGAAGTCAAAGCATTTAACCGAAGTCAAAGGCAATGATTCACAGATGTGGAAATCATCCACGTGACAATACACAATGTCAAAGCAATTAACCGAAGTTACGAGCGATGACTCTCGGGTTTTGTGACAATACTTGTAATCTTTGTTATTGACCGAAGTCAATAACAAAGTTTACATGGATATAAATAACAAGAGACAATCCATACAAAATGAAAATCTTATATCGTGAATATCATATTGATAAACATGTATTAACCTTGAGTTATCAAAATAATATTTGAATTTGGTATACATGTTTCACCTCCGAGTTTTAAAACTAAAACAGTTTAAAGAAAAGGAGGTTATGAGAACTCACCTGAAGTCCTTAGAATCCGGGTTCTCGTATTATGCGCGCTCGCGTAAGTAACTCAATCAACTCAACGATCTGTGGTTCATAGGTGATTGTGTTTATAAGTGCAAACGTTTTATTAGTATTAGATACTCATCATGATTTACTTTAAACCCATAGGTACCTTATTAACCTAGTTCTATTTGTTTCTAAGTTAGGTAGTGACATTTAGGGTTTATAAATATTTCACCTACAATTGAGCTTTAAACTTAATAGTTTCAATTGCTCAATATATTAGGGCCTTAAATTTACAATTTAAAAGTTCACACTCATAAAGGTATCGTCCTTATACTTTAAGTACACTTTTATATCCATGCATGCATAATTAAGTCTCTTAACCACCTATATCAAGTTATCAAAATCAACTTTATGGTTTAAAAGATCACACTTACGTTATTTTCAGAAACATTCACCTTATAACATTTCGTAACTTGAATATTGATATTATTAAAGAAAGGTGGTAATCAAGGTCCTCATGCATGCATGGTTATACATATTTCCATGTATACGTATATCTACATAGTTATATCTCCCGTTAGACCTTAATCCCATATAAAACTTACATTGTGTAATGTTTATGTCATAAATAAAAGGTGTCAACACTCATTTTTCTCATGCGCGCATTGTTTATTAAATCCCCATAATCCTTTGTCCATCCCCAACGTTCGGTTACTGCAGTTAAGCCTTACCAGCCCTTGCCCCAACCTTAGGACCAACGAACCTATAGGTTCGCTGCCCTTGTGCCCAAGGTTCGCCCACTTTAGGGTTCGGTTACCCATGGTTCGTTGGTTAAACCACCTAAAGGTTCGGCCAACTTATACCGAGAGGCAGTAGGTTCGTAGCCCAAAAGGTGAAAAGGTTCGGCTTGCATGTGATCCCAAGGTTCGTGGAAATAAGAAGGTTCGGCCACTAGGTTTGTGGGTTCGCGACTCATGCAAAGCAAGGGTTCGGTAGTGGCGGCTGGATGGCTCGGCCAGAAGCTGCTAGGGTTCACTTAAACCAGGGTTCGGCTAGGGCTGTCCCTAAGGTTCGGTCCTGTCCCAGCTCAGTAGGTTCGTGACTCATGATTCCAGCCGTAGGTTCGCTGACCTGGGGAAGGTTCGGCTTCAGAACCTGGTCGATGTGGGTTCGCAGAACAGAAAAAAGTTCGGCTTCCCCTTGCTGTGTCACGAACCAGTGAGTTCATCTCTTCCATTTCAAGTTCTAAGCTACAGCAGGTCCGTCTATGGTTCCCATCGTTCACAACAATACGATTTAACAGAAAACAAGGTCCTAATCTCAATCAAACATACAAAACCCTACTATCTTGTGTTCATGACAAAAACCGAAAACAAAACATCAGATTTACCTCGAATTGGTGATTAAGAGCAGGATTTCTTGATATATTCTTGTTCCTCTTGATCTCACGAACGCGTGGGCGCCAAGATCTCCCGATTTCGTCAAGAAACGAGCCCGAAATGTTAGAGAGAAGTTAGAGAGAGAAAGGGTGTGCGTTTTTGTGAGTTAGTGAGAGAAAGATGGAGATGGAAATGAGAAAGAAAAGGCTACATCTTCTTTCTTATATCGCGTGTAATCCCCGTGTGCTCGGTCCCGTTTTTATCGCGATAAAACAAAATAAAAACTCGGTTTTTCTCGTTTAAACATATTTAAATATAAAGTGTTTAAATAATAATATGGTTTCATTAATTATCATGATTTCTAAATACCCCTTTGACTCGTAACAGATCTCGTTTAATACGCGTGGAACGTAACAGCATGCTCGGTTTTCTAATGTAACATATTTAAACAATAAATCGTTTTAAATAAATTAGTTTTGTTTAATTAAAATAAGCTTAAATAAATTGTTTCGTAAATCGCTTTCGTTTCAGTATCGTTAATTAATTATTTAATATATTAATTTATTCGAAATCATTTTAGGTTGCGATTCCTAATAAATATTTTAAGTTTCCATTTAAATAATTTAACATCGTTAAATATTATTTAATTATCTCGTCGAAACGCGTTACTTACGTACGTATTCGTAAAGATCGTCACCTTTGCGAATCCGACGCTCGTATCGTATTTCGATTTGATTTATATTTATGGAATATCGTTTTAGAACATTATTCTTAATAATTATATTCGTATGAATCGTCACTCACGCGAATACATTATTAAGTTAATGTTTCTGAATCAATACTCGCGTTTAAATAATGACCGTAACCTCACATCGCGTATTTATTATTCTCATTATTTATTAACTTTAATATTATCATTTCCCAAACCAAAACCCACTAAATCCTAGTCACTGACACATCCATGATAGACCGAAATATGCATATGTATAGGGCATATGCAGAGGTAGATCGCAACCTCCCCTACACCGTCCCACCGCTATTTCGATAAACCATGACCATGTGTCCTTGACTACGTTTAGTAACCAGACCATAACAAACTCCCAGTTCCATCCCAATACATCCTCAAACCATTAATCCTTCATCATCAACAATGAGTAACTGCGATAAACGCTGCGGGCTTGTTTAGTTGTATCACAACTAAACTTCCCGTGGTTTACTCGTATGATAAATGTGTTATAACATGCATACCAGTACAGTGATAATATCAGTAATGAAAATCAATAATTTCATAATCATTAATAATTACAAATCTCCGGTCGTAAAAGTACAATCGTACGGATGTACGGACAACCGGAAGTACAGTGATGTTACAGTCTCCCCTAGTTAAAGGAATTTCGTCCCGAAATTCAACTTAGAGTGACCGTAGTAAATAAATGTGGGTACTTTAGCTTCATCTGATCTTCCCGCTCCCAAGTGAATTCTGGACCCCGCTTCGATTTCCAACGTACTTTGACAATTGGGATTCTACTGCGTTTGAGCTTTTTAACCTCACGATCCATTATCTCCACCGGTCTTTCAACAAAATGCATGGTATCATCGATGCGAATGTCATCGAGTGGTACCTGAAGATCCCGATCAGCTAAGCACTTTCTTAGATTGGACACGTGAAATGTCGGGTGCACGTTACTAAGTTCATTAGGAAGTTCTAATTTGTAGGCAACCTTCCCGATCCGTTCAATGATTTTAAAAGGGCCTACATAACGCGGAGCAAGCTTTCCTTTCTTCCCGAATCGCACAACACCTTTCCAAGGCGACACTTTAAGTAAAACCATATCTCCCACTTCAAACTCTAAAGGTTTTCTTCGTTTATCCGCGTAACTCTTCTGTCTACTGCGAGCAGCTAACAGATTGTCGCGGATTTGGCGGATCTTGTCAGTCGTTTCCTGAATAATCTCGGGACCAGTGATCTGCGAATCGCCGACTTCGGTCCAACAAATAGGTGACCGACATTTCCTGCCTTAAAGAGCTTCAAATGGTGCCATACCAATGCTCGCGTGATAACTGTTGTTATACGAGAACTCAACCAATGGTAGATGGCTATCCCAATTGCCACCGAAATCATGTCTGAATCGTTCGCTCCGTTTGACCATCCGTTTGAGGATGATAAGCAGTGCTAAGATACAGTCTTGTTCCAAAGGCTTCATGAAGTGACTCCCAAAATCGTGCCGTGAAGCGAGCATCACGATCCGATATTATGTTTAAGGGAATACCATGTCGGCTAATGATCTCATCAATGTAGATACGAGCTAACTTCCGCACAGGGTAAGTTTCGCGTATCGGTAAGAAATGAGCCGACTTGGTCAATCTATCAACTATCACCCAAATGCTATCTTTACCGTTTGCGGTTCGTGGGAGTTTAGTAATAAAATCCATGGAGATATTCTCCCACTTCCACATTGGTATTTCAGGTTGTATTAACAATCCAGAAGGTCGCTGGTGTTCTGCCTTGACTTTCGCACAGTTAAGGCACTTAGACACATATTCAGCAATGTCCTTCTTCATTCCAGGCCACCAGTACAAGCCCCTAAGGTCTTGATACATCTTGTCAGAACCTGGATGGATTGAGTAACGAGACTTATGAGCTTCATTCATAATCACCATCCTGAGATCACCCCTGTTCGGTATCCACAACCGATTCAAGTAATACATTAAACCATCATCCTTAGTTCCCAACAGTATTTCAGCCCCGCAAGACATCTCATTTTTCAAGTCATCTTGAGCCAATGAGTGTTGTTGGGCTGTGAGAATATCATTACGGAGGTTATTGTGCACTCGGACACTATGGATTTGAACTTGACTCTTGCGACTAAGCGCGTCTGCTACTACATTCGCCTTACCAGGATGGTAGCGAATTTCACAGTCATAATCATTCAACAGTTCAACCCATCTCCGTTGTCTCATATTGAGTTCTTTCTGATTGAGAATATGTTGCAAGCTTTTATGATCAGTGAACATTACACACTTAGTGCCATAAAGATAATGTCTCCATATCTTCAAAGCAAACACGACTGCACCCAATTCCAAATCGTGTGTAGTGTAGTTCTTCTCATGAATCTTCAATTGTCTTGATGCATAAGCCACAACCTTTCCCCGTTGCATGAGAACACAACCGAGACCTAGGTTGGATGCATCACAATAAACCACAAAATCATCATTTCCATCAGGCAATGTCAAGACAGGAGCATCACAGAGTTTCTGCTTCAAGGTCTGGAATGCCTCTTCTTGCTTTGGTCCCCACTCGTACGGCCTATTCTTTTGAGTCAAAGCAGTGAGAGGGACAGCAATTCTGGAGAAATTCGAGATGAATCGCCGATAGTAACCGGCAAGTCCGAGAAATGATCGAATCTCCGTGGGTGTCTTCGGTGTACTCCAATTCTTCACAGCATCAATCTTCGCAGGATCCACGTGAACACCGTATTCGTTGACTATGTGCCCCAAGAATTGAACTTCCTTAAGCCAAAATTCACATTTAGAGAATTTGGCATACAGTCGCTCTTCTCTTAGGATCTCCAAAACCAACTTAAGGTGCTTCTCGTGTTCTTCCTTGGTCTTTGAATAGATCAGAATATCATCAATGAATACAATCACAAATTTATCTAAGTATGGCCTGCAAACACGGTTCATGAGGTCCATGAAAACCGCAGGTGCATTGGTAAGGCCGAAAGGCATTACCAAGAACTCATAGTGGCCATATCTGGTTCTGAAAGCAGTCTTGGGAATATCATCATCATGTACACGAAGCTGATGATACCCAGACCTAAGATCGATCTTTGAAAACCATGCCGAGCCTTGAAGCTGATCGAAGAGATCATCGATACGCGGCAGTGGATATCGATTCTTGATTGTGAGTTTGTTCAACTCGCGGTAGTCGATGCACATTCGGAATGACCCGTCCTTCTTCTTGACAAACAGGACCGGTGCACCCCATGGCGAATGGCTCGGGCGAATGAATCCTTTATCGGTAAGTTCTTGCAGCTGGCTCGCCAATTCTTGCAACTCCGAAGGCGCAAGTCTGTAGGGAGCTTTGGCGACTGGGTTCGCACCAGGTACTAAGTCGATTCGGAACTCAACTTGACGTTCTGGTGGAAGACCCGGTAAATCATCTGGAAATACTTCCGGAAAATCTCGTATCACTGGAACATCTTCAATTCTCTTTTCTTTCTCTTTCTTCTCCACAATATGAGCTAGAAATGCTACACATTTCTTTCTAAGGTACTTGTGTGCTTTAGTGCAAGACATCAGCTTAAGACCTTTACTAGCAGTTTCTCCAAATATTCTCAAAGTTTCACCCGAAGGTAAGGGAATACGAATATACTTTTCATGGCATACAATCTCCGCTTTGTGGGTGGCTAACCAATCCATGCCAATGATAACATCAAAGCTACCAAGATGCATAGGTATAAGATCAATCGGGAAAACGTGATCATTTAAGTTCACAGTACATCCGATAATAACAGTGTCAATATCAATAGTGTTTCCGTCAGCCACTTCCACGTTAAACGGTTTATCTAAGTATGTACGTGTTCTACCAAGCAAGCATCAAAATCATATGAAACGAAACTCCTATCGGCACCAGAATCAAACAAGACAGATGCATAAGAGTTGTTGATCAGAAATGTACCGTTGACGACGTCCTGGTTGGCTTGAGCAGCTGGAGCATTCAACTGAAAAGCCCGGCCTCTTGCCACCCTTTGATTATTTCCAGTCAACTTTGGGCATTGATTTCTGAAGTGACCCACTTCACCACATTCATAACAGGCTCTTGCCTGTGCTTGAGGTACCTGGCGAATGGGTACAGCAGGAATAGGTTGTGCATGAGGAGCTGGCAGTGCAAGCGGTGCGTGTTGCATCCTTTGTGCTTGCGGTGCACTCCGACAAACATTAGCATAGTGCCCAAACTTGCCACAGTTGTTGCAAACGCGACACGGCAAGTTAGGGGCATGATGATATCTGCAAGTGTTACATTGGGGAGTGTTCCCAGTGTAATTTCTGGCAGTGGAGTTGTTTGAGGATTGCTGCGCAGATTTGGCAGCAGGAGCAGTGACCATGAAGTTTCTGGTCTTCCTCTTCTTGTTGTTGCTCTTCGATGAACTAGCGGCTTCAGACTTGACTTCAGTTTTGACTTCCTTTGCAGTAGTCTTGGTGTCAGTCTTCTTGTGTCCCTTCCGAGTAAGAGTCCCATTCTTCACATGGTTATCAGTAAGAGTTGCAGATAGACGGATAGCAGCCTCCAGTGTTTTGGGATTACTCCCGTAGACCGTATCCTGAATCTGTACCGGCAGCCCGCCGATATATTTCTCAATCGCCCTCTCCAAGGGTGTCACCATATGAGGCACTAGCAGACTATACTCATGGAATTGAGTATTGTAGATGACGTTCTCGCCACTATCTTGTTTGAGTTCCCAGAACTCAGTCTCCAGTTTCCTCATCTCGCTTCTAGGACAGAATTCAGTGGTCATCAGATTCTTGACCTCTGTCCATGTCAGTGCTAAGGCAGCATCCACTCCCCTAGTTCGTTTTTCCCCATTCCACCAAGTCAGTGCTCTCTTTTGGAAAACACTGGTGGCATAGCGAACTTTCAGATTCTCGGGACATTCGCTGTTGATGAAGGTGTTCTCCATACTCTCGAACCACTGCAGCAGACCAGTGGCCGACTCAGCACCCGTGAATTTCAGGGGGTTGCAGGAATTGAAGTGTTTGAATGTGCAAGTTGTCTGGTTTGCACCACCTCTGTTCTGGTTGATATTCTGGTTAGCCTGAGTCAGTTGGCTCACCAATCCAGAAATAAGTGTGGCTAACTCTTGTATGCCAGAGTTGGCATTACCGTTGTTAGCATCCCCACTGTTTGAGTCATCTTCGTTGTGACGGCGAGGCGGCATGTTTCTGAGAAATTAGAAACATGTTAATACCGTTTACAACGTAAGTCATACAAACAATGGTCAATTGAGTTTATTTTAAACAGTTAGGATTACATATAGGAACTATATTTATTTCCTATCTGTTATTTAAACTCATAATGTTTATAAATTTGCCTAGTATTATTCTAAGTGTCCTAGTTGGTCATAACTAGTGTTAGCTAACTATTCCTAGGTCCTATACATTCCTCACCCTATACCAACACTGACAACCTCCCAATACAATGCAACAAGCTTATATATAGGGCATATGCAGAGGTAGATCGCAATCTCCCCTACACCGTCCCACCACCGTTCCATTGCACCACGATTATGCCCTTGTTAGCATTTAGGGTGTGTTATGTATCTTACCATAACCTCACTTCACTACCCTTATCCTTGGTAGGATAATTTTGAGTGAAGTGGTCTCTAGTTCCCTTGGGCAATTAGGTTCGCCTAATGTCTAAGTTCACCTGACATGTAGGTTTACTTATTTCTAAGTTCACCTAATGTCTAAGTTCACCTGACATTAAGTTTCCCCCAATTGTCTAAGTTCACTAAAGTCCATGTCAATCCCAATGTCAATAATCATCAATGAGGGCTCATATCATCACAAAGTGCTCTTATTGTCACTAAGTGTTCATATCTTCACTAAGTGTTAGTATCATCACCATGCGTTTATATTATCATCAAGTGTCTATATCATCACCCAAGTCCATATTCCATCACTAATCACTCATATCGTTTGTTAATTCTATGCACCCTACGTGTCCAATCAGTGTGTTTCATAAGTGAATTTATAAGTATTTATCAAGTGTGATCATTCAAGATTCAATCCCAGTCAATCCATCAAACATATCATCAACAGTCCACGATCATATCCTCTCAACCACTCCTAGTAAGGTCCTAATAATATCCTAAGTTCCTGACACTGACAGACCCCCGATATACTTCAAATGGTATATGTATAGGGCATATGCAAGAGTAGGTCGCAACCTCCCTTACACCGTCCCACCACCTTTGTAGTATACCACGAGTGTGTCCTTGTCTGGTGATCACAAGATCTAACAGATAATTCCTAAAGCAATTAAATTTCTAAGCAGTTAAGTTCCTAAACAGATAAGTGTCCCAAACGGGTAGTTCCCTTGTTCCTCAATACTGACATCCACCCGATGTACTGTAAATGGTATATGTATAGGGCATATGATAAGGGTAGGTCGCAACCGCCCAAACCACCGTCCCACCACCTTTACAATACACCACGAGCATGTCCTTACCGAGTCATTAGGGCACAAGTAAGCAATTAATTAGTAGCAGCATATATAATCAAATGTATAACAGGAGTTCAGTTAACATGTAATAAACACATAAGCATGAAATCCTGAATATACTAACTAGTGTATGAAATTATTCATACTAGGGTATTCTACGGTTATAGACTAGGTCAACCATTTCTAGTAACCTAATTCTCTATAACCCAGGCTCTGATACAAATCTGTAACACCCCGACCGGCGGCGGAATCGTCGGGATGCCACGAGGGATGTGTAGATTGTTCAAAAGCTCGTGGGCATCTAAATTAATCATCATATATCAATTAAGCAAACAACATAATTACACAAAAATCATGTTCATCATGAATCAATTACATCAATTACACAAAAGAATTAGTTAAACTAACTAAACTCTAGTCGCCAGAAATTTAGTTAATTAACTAAGTCCAAGACCCTATATGATGATGTCCAAAATAGAAGAGATCCTCTCTTCATTCCTACTTGTCTCCATCACCTGAAACATGTAAGAAAACCAAGTGTCAACTACAAAAGTAGTTGGTGAGTAATCATAAGTTTTTATATTTAAAAAGGTTTTAGTAAAATGAGTTTGAAAGTTTATGCTTAAAAATGGTTTTATAAAATGCTTTGTTTAAAACGAGAATAAAACTTATGATCTTCTTGAGAAAATCCATATGAATACCTGTATGAGATAATCCAACACACATCTATCAATTCAACAATCAAACACATACACAATCACATAACCACATAACTAAATCAATCATAGTCAATCACAAATAATCATAATCAAATATAGATAATCAATCCACAAACTAATCAACCAATCTCATCAATCATATTCTCAAATAATGTTCGTGACTATACATGATCATTATGTAATTAACATAAGTTAAATACATGATTCATGGAGTGGTCGCTAACCACGTGACAATACATGAAGTCAAAGCATTTAACCGAAGTCAAAGGCAATGATTCACAGATGTGGAAATCATCCACGTGACAATACACAATGTCAAAGCAATTAACCGAAGTTACGAGCGATGACTCTCGGGTTTTGTGACAATACTTGTAATCTTTGTTATTGACCGAAGTCAATAACAAAGTTTACATGGATATAAATAACAAGAGACAATCCATACAAAATGAAAATCTTATATCGTGAATATCATATTGATAAACAGGTATTAACCTTGAGTTATCAAAATAATATTTGAATTTGGTATACATGTTTCACCTCCGAGTTTTAAAACTAAAACAGTTTAAAGAAAAGGAGGTTATGAGAACTCACCTGAAGTCCTTAGAATCCGGGTTCTCGTATTATGCGCGCTCGCGTAAGTAACTCAATCAACTCAACGATCTGTGGTTCATAGGTGATTGTGTTTATAAGTGCAAACGTTTTATTAGTATTAGATACTCATCATGATTTACTTTAAACCCATAGGTACCTTATTAACCTAGTTCTATTTGTTTCTAAG
This sequence comes from Mikania micrantha, assembly GCA_009363875.1. Lineage (NCBI taxonomy): Eukaryota > Viridiplantae > Streptophyta > Magnoliopsida > Asterales > Asteraceae > Mikania > Mikania micrantha. The sequence goes on from CM018696.1 coordinate 85,945,396, forward strand.
TTAGGTAGTGACATTTAGGGTTTATAAATATTTCACCTACAATTGAGCTTTAAACTTAATAGTTTCAATTGCTCAATATATTAGGGCCTTAAATTTACAATTTAAAAGTTCACACTCATAAAGGTATCGTCCTTATACTTTAAGTACACTTTTATATCCATGCATGCATAATTAAGTCTCTTAACCACCTATATCAAGTTATCAAAATCAACTTTATGGTTTAAAAGATCACACTTACGTTATTTTCAGAAACATTCACCTTATAACATTTCGTAACTTGAATATTGATATTATTAAAGAAAGGTGGTAATCAAGGTCCTCATGCATGCATGGTTATACATATTTCCATGTATACGTATATCTACATAGTTATATCTCCCGTTAGACCTTAATCCCATATAAAACTTACATTGTGTAATGTTTATGTCATAAATAAAAGGTGTCAACACTCATTTTTCTCATGCGCGCATTGTTTATTAAATCCCCATAATCCTTTGTCCATCCCCAACGTTCGGTTAATGCAGTTAAGCCTTACCAGCCCTTGCCCCAACCTTAGGACCAACGAACCTATAGGTTCGCTGCCCTTGTGCCCAAGGTTCGCCCCCTTTAGGGTTCGGCTACCCATGGTTCGTTGGTTAAACCACCTAAAGGTTCGGCCAACTTATACCGAGAGGCAGTAGGTTCGTAGCCCAAAAGGTGAAAAGGTTCGGCTTGCATGTGATCCCAAGGTTCGTGGACATAAGAAGGTTCGGCCACTAGGTTTGTGGGTTCGCGACTCATGCAAAGCAAGGGTTCGGTAGTGGCGGCTGGATGGCTCGGCCAGAAGCTGCTAGGGTTCACTTAAACCAGGGTTCGGCTAGGGCTGTCCCTAAGGTTCGGTCCTGTCCCAGCTCAGTAGGTTCGTGACTCATGATTCCAGCCGTAGGTTCGCTGACCTGGGGAAGGTTCGGCTTCAGAACCTGGTCGATGTGGGTTCGCAGAACAGAAAAAAGTTCGGCTTCCCCTTGCTGTGTCACGAACCAGTGAGTTCATCTCTTCCATTTCAAGGTCTAAGCTACAGCAGGTCCGTCTATGGTTCCCATCGTTCACAACAATACGATTTAACAGAAAACAAGGTCCTAATCTCAATCAAACATACAAAACCCTACTATCTTGTGTTCATGACAAAAACCGAAAACAAAACATCAGATTTACCTCGAATTGGTGATTAAGAGCAGGATTTCTTGATATATTCTTGTTCCTCTTGATCTCACGAACGCGTGGGCGCCAAGATCTCCCGATTTCGTCAAGAAACGAGCCCGAAATGTTAGAGAGAAGTTAGAGAGAGAAAGGGTGTGCGTTTTTGTGAGTTAGTGAGAGAAAGATGGAGATGGAAATGAGAAAGAAAAGGCTACATCTTCTTTCTTATATCGCGTGTAATCCCCGTGTGCTCGGTCCCGTTTTTATCGCGATAAAACAAAATAAAAACTCGGTTTTTCTCGTTTAAACATATTTAAATATAAAGTGTTTAAATAATAATATGGTTTCATTAATTATCATGATTTCTAAATACCCCTTTGACTCGTAACAGATCTCGTTTAATACGCGTGGAACGTAACAACATGCTCGGTTTTCTAATGTAACATATTTAAACAATAAATCGTTTTAAATAAATTAGTTTTGTTTAATTAAAATAAGCTTAAATAAATTGTTTCGTAAATCGCTTTCGTTTCAGTATCGTTAATTAATTATTTAATATATTAATTTATTCGAAATCATTTTAGGTTGCGATTCCTAATAAATATTTTAAGTTTCCATTTAAATAATTTAACATCGTTAAATATTATTTAATTATCTCGTCGAAACGCGTTACTTACGTACGTATTCGTAAAGATCGTCACCTTTGCGAATCCGACGCTCGTATCGTATTTCGATTTGATTTATATTTATGGAATATCGTTTTAGAACATTATTCTTAATAATTATATTCGTATGAATCGTCACTCACGCGAATACATTATTAAGTTAATGTTTCTGAATCAATACTCGCGTTTAAATAATGACCGTAACCTCACATCGCGTATTTATTATTCTCATTATTTATTAACTTTAATATTATCATTTCCCAAACCAAAACCCACTAAATCCTAGTCACTGACACATCCATGATAGACCGAAATATGCATATGTATAGGGCATATGCAGAGGTAGATCGCAACCTCCCCTACACCGTCCCACCGCTATTTCGATAAACCATGACCATGTGTCCTTGACTACGTTTAGTAACCAGACCATAACAAACTCCCAGTTCCATCCCAATACATCCTCAAACCATTAATCCTTCATCATCAACAATGAGTAACTGCGATAAACGCTGCGGGCTTGTTTAGTTGTATCACAACTAAACTTCCCGTGGTTTACTCGTATGATAAATGTGTTATAACATGCATACCAGTACAGTGATAATATCAGTAATGAAAATCAATAATTTCATAATCATTAATAATTACAAATCTCCGGTCGTAACAGTACAATCGTACGGATGTACGGATGTACGGACAACCGGAAGTACAGTGATGTTACAGTCTCCCCTAGTTAAAGGAATTTCGTCCCGAAATTCAACTTAGAGTGACCGTAGTAAATAAATGTGGGTACTTTAGCTTCATCTGATCTTCCCGCTCCCAAGTGAATTCTGGACCCCGCTTCGATTCCCAACGTACTTTGACAATTGGGATTCTACTGCGTTTGAGCTTTTTAACCTCACGATCCATTATCTCCACCGGTCTTTCAACAAAATGCATGGTATCATCGATGCGAATGTCATCGAGTGGTACCTGAAGATCCCGATCAGCTAAGCACTTTCTTAGATTGGACACGTGAAATGTCGGGTGCACGTTACTAAGTTCATTAGGAAGTTCTAATTTGTAGGCAACCTTCCCGATCCGTTCAATGATTTTAAAAGGGCCTACATAACGCGGAGCAAGCTTTCCTTTCTTCCCGAATCGCACAACACCTTTCCAAGGCGACACTTTAAGTAAAACCATATCTCCCACTTCAAACTCTAAAGGTTTTCTTCGTTTATCCGCGTAACTCTTCTGTCTACTGCGAGCAGCTAACAGATTGTCGCGGATTTGGCGGATCTTGTCAGTCGTTTCCTGAATAATCTCGGGACCAGTGATCTGCGAATCGCCGACTTCGGTCCAACAAATAGGTGACCGACATTTCCTGCCTTAAAGAGCTTCAAATGGTGCCATACCAATGCTCGCGTGATAACTGTTGTTATACGAGAACTCAACCAATGGTAGATGGCTATCCCAATTGCCACCGAAATCGATAACACAAGCTCTTAACATGTCTTCCAATGTCTGAATCGTTCGCTCCGTTTGACCATCCGTTTGAGGATGATAAGCAGTGCTAAGATCCAGTCTTGTTCCAAAGGCTTCATGAAGTGACTCCCAAAATCGTGCCGTGAAGCGAGCATCACGATCCGATATTATGCTTAAGGGAATACCATGTCGGCTAATGATCTCATCAATGTAGATACGAGCTAACTTCCGCACAGGGTAAGTTTCGCGTATCGGTAAGAAATGAGCCGACTTGGTCAATCTATCAACTATCACCCAAATGCTATCTTTACCGTTTGCGGTTCGTGGGAGTTTAGTAATAAAATCCATGGAGATATTCTCCCACTTCCACATTGGTATTTCAGGTTGTATTAACAATCCAGAAGGTCGCTGGTGTTCTGCCTTGACTTTCGCACAGTTAAGGCACTTAGACACATATTCAGCAATGTCCTTCTTCATTCCAGGCCACCAGTACAAGCCCCTAAGGTCTTGATACATCTTGTCAGAACCTGGATGGATTGAGTAACGAGACTTATGAGCTTCATTCATAATCACCATCCTGAGATCACCCCTGTTCGGTATCCACAACCGATTCAAGTAATACATTAAACCATCATCCTTAGTTCCCAACAGTATTTCAGCCCCGCAAGACATCTCATTTTTCAAGTCATCTTGAGCCAATGAGTGTTGTTGGGCTGTGAGAATATCATTACGGAGGTTATTGTGCACTCGGACACTATGGATTTGAACTTGACTCTTGCGACTAAGCGCGTCTGCTACTACATTCGCCTTACCAGGATGGTAGCGAATTTCACAGTCATAATCATTCAACAGTTCAACCCATCTCCGTTGTCTCATATTGAGTTCTTTCTGATTGAGAATATGTTGCAAGCTTTTATGATCAGTGAACACTACACACTTAGTGCCATAAAGATAATGTCTCCATATCTTCAAAGCAAACACGACTGCACCCAATTCCAAATCGTGTGTAGTGTAGTTCTTCTCATGAATCTTCAATTGTCTTGATGCATAAGCCACAACCTTTCCCCGTTGCATGAGAACACAACCGAGACCTAGGTTGGATGCATCACAATAAACCACAAAATCATCATTTCCATCAGGCAATGTCAAGACAGGAGCATCACAGAGTTTCTGCTTCAAGGTCTGGAATGCCTCTTCTTGCTTTGGTCCCCACTCGTACGGCCTATTCTTTTGAGTCAAAGCAGTGAGAGGGACAGCAATTCTGGAGAAATTCGAGATGAATCGCCGATAGTAACCGGCAAGTCCGAGAAATGATCGAATCTCCGTGGGTGTCTTCGGTGTACTCCAATTCTTCACAGCATCAATCTTCGCAGGATCCACGTGAACACCGTATTCGTTGACTATGTGCCCCAAGAATTGAACTTCCTTAAGCCAAAATTCACATTTAGAGAATTTGGCATACAGTCGCTCTTCTCTTAGGATCTCCAAAACCAACTTAAGGTGCTTCTCGTGTTCTTCCTTGGTCTTTGAATAGATCAGAATATCATCAATGAATACAATCACAAATTTATCTAAGTATGGCCTGCAAACACGGTTCATGAGGTCCATGAAAACCGCAGGTGCATTGGTAAGGCCGAAAGGCATTACCAAGAACTCATAGTGGCCATATCTGGTTCTGAAAGCAGTCTTGGGAATATCATCATCATGTACACGAAGCTGATGATACCCAGACCTAAGATCGATCTTTGAAAACCATGCCGAGCCTTGAAGCTGATCGAAGAGATCATCGATACGCGGCAGTGGATATCGATTCTTGATTGTGAGTTTGTTCAACTCGCGGTAGTCGATGCACATTCGGAATGACCCGTCCTTCTTCTTGACAAACAGGACCGGTGCACCCCATGGCGAATGGCTCGGGCGAATGAATCCTTTATCGGTAAGTTCTTGCAGCTGGCTCGCCAATTCTTGCAACTCCGAAGGCGCAAGTCTGTAGGGAGCTTTGGCGACTGGGTTCGCACCAGGTACTAAGTCGATTCGGAACTCAACTTGACGTTCTGGTGGAAGACCCGGTAAATCATCTGGAAATACTTCCGGAAAATCTCGTATCACTGGAACATCTTCAATTCTCTTTTCTTTCTCTTTCTTCTCCACAATATGAGCTAGAAATGCTACACATTTCTTTCTAAGGTACTTGTGTGCTTTAGTGCAAGACATCAGCTTAAGACCTTTACTAGCAGTTTCTCCAAATATTCTCAAAGTTTCACCCGAAGGTAAGGGAATACGAATATACTTTTCATGGCATACAATCTCCGCTTTGTGGGTGGCTAACCAATCCATGCCAATGATAACATCAAAGCTACCAAGATGCATAGGTATAAGATCAATCGGGAAAACGTGATCATTTAAGTTCACAGTACATCCGATAATAACAGTGTCAATATCAATAGTGTTTCCGTCAGCCACTTCCACGTTAAACGGTTTATCTAAGTATGTACGTGTTCTACCAAGCAAGCATTCAAAATCATATGAAACGAAACTCCTATCGGCACCAGAATCAAACAAGACAGATGCATAAGAGTTGTTGATCAGAAATGTACCGTTGACGACGTCCTGGTTGGCTTGAGCAGCTGGAGCATTCAACTGAAAAGCCCGGCCTCTTGCCACCCTTTGATTATTTCCAGTCAACTTTGGGCATTGATTTCTGAAGTGACCCACTTCACCACATTCATAACAGGCTCTTGCCTGTGCTTGAGGTACCTGGCGAATGGGTACAGCAGGAATAGGTTGTGCATGAGGAGCTGGCAGTGCAAGCGGTGCGTGTTGCATCCTTTGTGCTTGCGGTGCACTCCGACAAACATTAGCATAGTGCCCAAACTTGCCACAGTTGTTGCAAACGCGACACGGCAAGTTAGGGGCATGATGATATCTGCAAGTGTTACATTGGGGAGTGTTCCCAGTGTAATTTCTGGCAGTGGAGTTGTTTGAGGATTGCTGCGCAGATTTGGCAGCAGGAGCAGTGACCATGAAGTTTCTGGTCTTCCTCTTCTTGTTGTTGCTCTTCGATGAACTAGCGGCTTCAGACTTGACTTCAGTTTTGACTTCCTTTGCAGTAGTCTTGGTGTCAGTCTTCTTGTGTCCCTTCCGAGTAAGAGTCCCATTCTTCACATGGTTATCAGTAAGAGTTGCAGATAGACGGATAGCAGCCTCCAGTGTTTTGGGATTACTCCCGTAGACCGTATCCTGAATCTGTACCGGCAGCCCGCCGATATATTTCTCAATCGCCCTCTCCAAGGGTGTCACCATATGAGGCACTAGCAGACTATACTCATGGAATTGAGTATTGTAGATGACGTTCTCGCCACTATCTTGTTTGAGTTCCCAGAACTCAGTCTCCAGTTTCCTCATCTCGCTTCTAGGACAGAATTCAGTGGTCATCAGATTCTTGACCTCTGTCCATGTCAGTGCTAAGGCAGCATCCACTCCCCTAGTTCGTTTTTCCCCATTCCACCAAGTCAGTGCTCTCTTTTGGAAAACACTGGTGGCATAGCGAACTTTCAGATTCTCGGGACATTCGCTGTTGATGAAGGTGTTCTCCATACTCTCGAACCACTGCAGCAGACCAGTGGCCGACTCAGCACCCGTGAATTTCAGGGGGTTGCAGGAATTGAAGTGTTTGAATGTGCAAGTTGTCTGGTTTGCACCACCTCTGTTCTGGTTGATATTCTGGTTAGCCTGAGTCAGTTGGCTCACCAATCCAGAAATAAGTGTGGCTAACTCTTGTATGCCAGAGTTGGCATTACCGTTGTTAGCATCCCCACTGTTTGAGTCATCTTCGTTGTGACGGCGAGGCGGCATGTTTCTGAGAAATTAGAAACATGTTAATACCGTTTACAACGTAAGTCATACAAACAATGGTCAATTGAGTTTATTTTAAACAGTTAGGATTACATATAGGAACTATATTTATTTCCTATCTGTTATTTAAACTCATAATGTTTATAAATTTGCCTAGTATTATTCTAAGTGTCCTAGTTGGTCATAACTAGTGTTAGCTAACTATTCCTAGGTCCTATACATTCCTCACCCTATACTAACACTGACAACCTCCCAATACAATGCAACAAGCTTATATATAGGGCATATGCAGAGGTAGATCGCAATCTCCCCTACACCGTCCCACCACCGTTCCATTGCACCACGATTATGCCCTTGTTAGCATTTAGGGTGTGTTATGTATCTTACCATAACCTCACTTCACTACCCTTATCCTTGGTAGGATAATTTTGAGTGAAGTGGTCTCTAGTTCCCTTGGGCAATTAGGTTCGCCTAATGTCTAAGTTCACCTGACATGTAGGTTTACTTATTTCTAAGTTCACCTAATGTCTAAGTTCACCTGACATTAAGTTTCCCCCAATTGTCTAAGTTCACTAAAGTCCATGTCAATCCCAATGTCAATAATCATCAATGAGGGCTCATATCATCACAAAGTGCTCTTATTGTCACTAAGTGTTCATATCTTCACTAAGTGTTAGTATCATCACCATGCGTTTATATTATCATCAAGTGTCTATATCATCACCCAAGTCCATATTCCATCACTAATCACTCATATCGTTTGTTAATTCTATGCACCCTACGTGTCCAATCAGTGTGTTTCATAAGTGAATTTATAAGTATTTATCAAGTGTGATCATTCAAGATTCAATCCCAGTCAATCCATCAAACATATCATCAACAGTCCACGATCATATCCTCTCAACCACTCCTAGTAAGGTCCTAATAATATCCTAAGTTCCTGACACTGACAGACCCCCGATATACTTCAAATGGTATATGTATAGGGCATATGCAAGAGTAGGTCGCAACCTCCCTTACACCGTCCCACCACCTTTGTAGTATACCACGAGTGTGTCCTTGTCTGGTGATCACAAGATCTAACAGATAATTCCTAAAGCAATTAAATTTCTAAGCAGTTAAGTTCCTAAACAGATAAGTGTCCCAAACGGGTAGTTCCCTTGTTCCTCAATACTGACATCCACCCGATGTACTGTAAATGGTATATGTATAGGGCATATGATAAGGGTAGGTCGCAACCGCCCAAACCACCGTCCCACCACCTTTACAATACACCACGAGCATGTCCTTACCGAGTCATTAGGGCACAAGTAAGCAATTAATTAGTAGCAGCATATATAATCAAATGTATAACAGGAGTTCAGTTAACATGTAATAAACACATAAGCATGAAATCCTGAATATACTAACTAGTGTATGAAATTATTCATACTAGGGTATTCTACGGTTATAGACTAGGTCAACCATTTCTAGTAACCTAATTCTCTATAACCCAGGCTCTGATACAAATCTGTAACACCCCGACCGGCGGCGGAATCGTCGGGATGCCACGAGGGATGTGTAGATTGTTCAAAAGCTCGTGGGCATCTAAATTAATCATCATATATCAATTAAGCAAACAACATAATTACACAAAAATCATGTTCATCATGAATCAATTACATCAATTACACAAAAGAATTAGTTAAACTAACTAAACTCTAGTCGCCAGAAATTTAGTTAATTAACTAAGTCCAAGACCCTATATGATGATGTCCAAAATAGAAGAGATCCTCTCTTCATTCCTACTTGTCTCCATCACCTGAAACATGTAAGAAAACCGTGTCAACTACAAAAGTAGTTGGTGAGTAATCATAAGTTTTTATATTTAAAAAGGTTTTAGTAAAATGAGTTTGAAAGTTTATGCTTAAAAATGGTTTTATAAAATGCTTTGTTTAAAACGAGAATAAAACTTATGATCTTCTTGAGAAAATCCATATGAATACCTGTATGAGATAATCCAACACACATCTATCAATTCAACAATCAAACACATACACAATCACATAACCACATAACTAAATCAATCATAGTCAATCACAAATAATCATAATCAAATATAGATAATCAATCCACAAACTAATCAACCAATCTCATCAATCATATTCTCAAATAATGTTCGTGACTATACATGATCATTATGTAATTAACATAAGTTAAATACATGATTCATGGAGTGGTCGCTAACCACGTGACAATACATGAAGTCAAAGCATTTAACCGAAGTCAAAGGCAATGATTCACAGATGTGGAAATCATCCACGTGACAATACACAATGTCAAAGCAATTAACCGAAGTTACGAGCGATGACTCTCGGGTTTTGTGACAATACTTGTAATCTTTGTTATTGACCGAAGTCAATAACAAAGTTTACATGGATATAAATAACAAGAGACAATCCATACAAAATGAAAATCTTATATCGTGAATATCATATTGATAAACAGGTATTAACCTTGAGTTATCAAAATAATATTTGAATTTGGTATACATGTTTCACCTCCGAGTTTTAAAACTAAAACAGTTTAAAGAAAAGGAGGTTATGAGAACTCACCTGAAGTCCTTAGAATCCGGGTTCTCGTATTATGCGCGCTCGCGTAAGTAACTCAATCAACTCAACGATCTGTGGTTCATAGGTGATTGTGTTTATAAGTGCAAACGTTTTATTAGTATTAGATACTCATCATGATTTACTTTAAACCCATAGGTACCTTATTAACCTAGTTCTATTTGTTTCTAAGTTAGGTAGTGACATTTAGGGTTTATAAATATTTCACCTACAATTGAGCTTTAAACTTAATAGTTTCAATTGCTCAATATATTAGGGCCTTAAATTTACAATTTAAAAGTTCACACTCATAAAGGTATCGTCCTTATAATTTAAGTACACTTTTATATCCATGCATGCATAATTAAGTCTCTTAACCACCTATATCAAGTTATCAAAATCAACTTTATGGTTTAAAAGATCACACTTACGTTATTTTCAGAAACATTCACCTTATAACATTTCGTAACTTGAATATTGATATTATTAAAGAAAGGTGGTAATCAAGGTCCTCATGCATGCATGGTTATACATATTTCCATGTATACGTATATCTACATAGTTATATCTCCCGTTAGACCTTAATCCCATATAAAACTTACATTGTGTAATGTTTATGTCATAAATAAAAGGTGTCAACACTCATTTTTCTCATGCGCGCATTGTTTATTAAATCCCCATAATCCTTTGTCCATCCCCAACGTTCGGTTAATGCAGTTAAGCCTTACCAGCCCTTGCCCCAACCTTAGGACCAACGAACCTATAGGTTCGCTGCCCTTGTGCCCAAGGTTCGCCCCCTTTAGGGTTCGGCTACCCATGGTTCGTTGGTTAAACCACCTAAAGGTTCGGCCAACTTATACCGAGAGGCAGTAGGTTCGTAGCCCAAAAGGTGAAAAGGTTCGGCTTGCATGTGATCCCAAGGTTCGTGGACATAAGAAGGTTCGGCCACTAGGTTTGTGGGTTCGCGACTCATGCAAAGCAAGGGTTCGGTAGTGGCGGCTGGATGGCTCGGCCAGAAGCTGCTAGGGTTCACTTAAACCAGGGTTCGGCTAGGGCTGTCCCTAAGGTTCGGTCCTGTCCCAGCTCAGTAGGTTCGTGACTCATGATTCCAGCCGTAGGTTCGCTGACCTGGGGAAGGTTCGGCTTCAGAACCTGGTCGATGTGGGTTCGCAGAACAGAAAAAAGTTCGGCTTCCCCTTGCTGTGTCACGAACCAGTGAGTTCATCTCTTCCATTTCAAGGTCTAAGCTACAGCAGGTCCGTCTATGGTTCCCATCGTTCACAACAATACGATTTAACAGAAAACAAGGTCCTAATCTCAATCAAACATACAAAACCCTACTATCTTGTGTTCATGACAAAAACCGAAAACAAAACATCAGATTTACCTCGAATTGGTGATTAAGAGCAGGATTTCTTGATATATTCTTGTTCCTCTTGATCTCACGAACGCGTGGGCGCCAAGATCTCCCGATTTCGTCAAGAAACGAGCCCGAAATGTTAGAGAGAAGTTAGAGAGAGAAAGGGTGTGCGTTTTTGTGAGTTAGTGAGAGAAAGATGGAGATGGAAATGAGAAAGAAAAGGCTACATCTTCTTTCTTATATCGCGTGTAATCCCCGTGTGCTCGGTCCCGTTTTTATCGCGATAAAACAAAATAAAAACTCGGTTTTTCTCGTTTAAACATATTTAAATATAAAGTGTTTAAATAATAATATGGTTTCATTAATTATCATGATTTCTAAATACCCCTTTGACTCGTAACAGATCTCGTTTAATACGCGTGGAACGTAACAACATGCTCGGTTTTCTAATGTAACATATTTAAACAATAAATCGTTTTAAATAAATTAGTTTTGTTTAATTAAAATAAGCTTAAATAAATTGTTTCGTAAATCGCTTTCGTTTCAGTATCGTTAATTAATTATTTAATATATTAATTTATTCGAAATCATTTTAGGTTGCGATTCCTAATAAATATTTTAAGTTTCCATTTAAATAATTTAACATCGTTAAATATTATTTAATTATCTCGTCGAAACGCGTTACTTACGTACGTATTCGTAAAGATCGTCACCTTTGCGAATCCGACGCTCGTATCGTATTTCGATTTGATTTATATTTATGGAATATCGTTTTAGAACATTATTCTTAATAATTATATTCGTATGAATCGTCACTCACGCGAATACATTATTAAGTTAATGTTTCTGAATCAATACTCGCGTTTAAATAATGACCGTAACCTCACATCGCGTATTTATTATTCTCATTATTTATTAACTTTAATATTATCATTTCCCAAACCAAAACCCACTAAATCCTAGTCACTGACACATCCATGATAGACCGAAATATGCATATGTATAGGGCATATGCAGAGGTAGATCGCAACCTCCCCTACACCGTCCCACCGCTATTTCGATAAACCATGACCATGTGTCCTTGACTACGTTTAGTAACCAGACCATAACAAACTCCCAGTTCCATCCCAATACATCCTCAAACCATTAATCCTTCATCATCAACAATGAGTAACTGCGATAAACGCTGCGGGCTTGTTTAGTTGTATCACAACTAAACTTCCCGTGGTTTACTCGTATGATAAATGTGTTATAACATGCATACCAGTACAGTGATAATATCAGTAATGAAAATCAATAATTTCATAATCATTAATAATTACAAATCTCCGGTCGTAACAGTACAATCGTACGGATGTACGGACAACCGGAAGTACAGTGATGTTACAGTCTCCCCTAGTTAAAGCAGCATATATAATCAAATGTATAACAGGAGTTCAGTTAACATGTAATAAACACATAAGCATGAAATCCTGAATATACTAACTAGTGTATGAAATTATTCATACTAGGGTATTCTACGGTTATAGACTAGGTCAACCATTTCTAGTAACCTAATTCTCTATAACCCAGGCTCTGATACAAATCTGTAACACCCCGACCGGCGCGGAATCGTCGGGATGCCACGAGGGATGTGTAGATTGTTCAAAAGCTCGTGGGCATCTAAATTAATCATCATATATCAATTAAGAAACAACATAATTACACAAAAATCATGTTCATCATGAATCAATTACATCAATTACACAAAAGAATTAGTTAAACTAACTAAACTCTAGTCGCCAGAAATTTAGTTAATTAACTAAGTCCAAGACCCTATATGATGATGTCCAAAATAGAAGAGATCCTCTCTTCATTCCTACTAATCTCCATCACCTGAAACATGTAAGAAAACCAAGTTCAACTACAAAAGTAGTTGGTGAGTAATCATAAGTTTTTATATTTAAAAGGTTTTAGTAAAATGAGTTTGAAATGTTTATGCTTAAAAATGGTTTTATAAAATGCTTTGTTTAAAACGAGAATAAAACTTATGATCTTCTTGAGAAAATCCATATGAATACCTGTATGAGATAATCCAACACACATCTATCAATTCAACAATCAAACACATACACAATCACATAACCACATAACTAAATCAATCATAGTCAATCACAAATAATCATAATCAAATATAGATAATCAATCCACAAACTAATCAACCAATCTCATCAATCATATTCTCAAATAATGTTCGTGACTATACATGATCATTATGTAATTAACATAAGTTAAATACATGATTCATGGAGTGGTCGCTAACCACGTGACAATACATGAAGTCAAAGCATTTAACCGAAGTCAAAGGCAATGATTCACAGATGTGGAAATCATCCACGTGACAATACACAATGTCAAAGCAATTAACCGAAGTTACGAGCGATGACTCTCGGGTTTGTGACAATACTTGTAATCTTTGTTATTGACCGAAGTCAATAACAAAGTTTACATGGATATAAATAACAAGAGACAATCCATACAAAATGAAAATCTTATATCGTGAATATCATATTGATAAACAGGTATTAACCTTGAGTTATCAAAATAATATTTGAATTTGGTATACATGTTTCACCTCCGAGTTTTAAAACTAAAACAGTTTAAAGAAAAGGAGGTTATGAGAACTCACCTGAAGTCCTTAGAATCCGGGTTCTCGTATTATGCGCGCTCGCGTAAGTAACTCAATCAACTCAACGATCTGTGGTTCATAGGTGATTGTGTTTATAAGTGCAAACGTTTTATTAGTATTAGATACTCATCATGATTTACTTTAAACCCATAGGTACCTTATTAACCTAGTTCTATTTGTTTCTAAGTTAGGTAGTGACATTTAGGGTTTATAAATATTTCACCTACAATTGAGCTTTAAACTTAATAGTTTCAATTGCTCAATATATTAGGGCCTTAAATTTACAATTTAAAAGTTCACACTCATAAAGGTATCGTCCTTATACTTTAAGTACAATTTTATATCCATGCATGCATAATTAAGTCTCTTAACCGCCTATATCAAGTTATCAAAATCAACTTTATGGTTTAAAAGATCACACTTACGTTATTTTCAGAAACATTCACCTTATAACATTTCGTAACTTGAATATTGATATTATTAAAGAAAGGTGGTAATCAAGGTCCTCATGCATGCATGGTTATACATATTTCCATGTATACGTATATCTACATAGTTATATCTCCCGTTAGACCTTAATCCCATATAAAACTTACATTGTGTAATGTTTATGTCATAAATAAAAGGTGTCAACACTCATTTTTCTCATGCGCGCATTGTTTATTAAATCCCCATAATCCTTTGTCCATCCCCAACGTTCGGTTAATGCAGTTAAGCCTTACCAGCCCTTGCCCCAACCTTAGGACCAACGAACCTATAGGTTCGCTGCCCTTGTGCCCAAGGTTCGCCCCCTTTAGGGTTCGGCTACCCATGGTTCGTTGGTTAAACCACCTAAAGGTTCGGCCAACTTATACCGAGAGGCAGTAGGTTCGTAGCCCAAAAGGTGAAAAGGTTCGGCTTGCATGTGATCCCAAGGTTCGTGGACATAAGAAGGTTCGGCCACTAGGTTTGTGGGTTCGCGACTCATGCAAAGCAAGGGTTCGGTAGTGGCGGCTGGATGGCTCGGCCAGAAGCTGCTAGGGTTCACTTAAACCAGGGTTCGGCTAGGGCTGTCCCTAAGGTTCGGTCCTGTCCCAGCTCAGTAGGTTCGTGACTCATGATTCCAGCCGTAGGTTCGCTGACCTGGGGAAGGTTCGGCTTCAGAACCTGGTCGATGTGGGTTCGCAGAACAGAAAAAAGTTCGGCTTCCCCTTGCTGTGTCACGAACCAGTGAGTTCATCTCTTCCATTTCAAGGTCTAAGCTACAGCAGGTCCGTCTATGGTTCCCATCGTTCACAACAATACGATTTAACAGAAAACAAGGTCCTAATCTCAATCAAACATACAAAACCCTACTATCTTGTGTTCATGACAAAAACCGAAAACAAAACATCAGATTTACCTCGAATTGGTGATTAAGAGCAGGATTTCTTGATATATTCTTGTTCCTCTTGATCTCACGAACGCGTGGGCGCCAAGATCTCCCGATTTCGTCAAGAAACGAGCCCGAAATGTTAGAGAGAAGTTAGAGAGAGAAAGGGTGTGCGTTTTTGTGAGTTAGTGAGAGAAAGATGGAGATGGAAATGAGAAAGAAAAGGCTACATCTTCTTTCTTATATCGCGTGTAATCCCCGTGTGCTCGGTCCCGTTTTTATCGCGATAAAACAAAATAAAAACTCGGTTTTTCTCGTTTAAACATATTTAAATATAAAGTGTTTAAATAATAATATGGTTTCATTAATTATCATGATTTCTAAATACCCCTTTGACTCGTAACAGATCTCGTTTAATACGCGTGGAACGTAACAACATGCTCGGTTTTCTAATGTAACATATTTAAACAATAAATCGTTTTAAATAAATTAGTTTTGTTTAATTAAAATAAGCTTAAATAAATTGTTTCGTAAATCGCTTTCGTTTCAGTATCGTTAATTAATTATTTAATATATTAATTTATTCGAAATCATTTTAGGTTGCGATTCCTAATAAATATTTTAAGTTTCCATTTAAATAATTTAACATCGTTAAATATTATTTAATTATCTCGTCGAAACGCGTTACTTACGTACGTATTCGTAAAGATCGTCACCTTTGCGAATCCGACGCTCGTATCGTATTTCGATTTGATTTATATTTATGGAATATCGTTTTAGAACATTATTCTTAATAATTATATTCGTATGAATCGTCACTCACGCGAATACATTATTAAGTTAATGTTTCTGAATCAATACTCGCGTTTAAATAATGACCGTAACCTCACATCGCGTATTTATTATTCTCATTATTTATTAACTTTAATATTATCATTTCCCAAACCAAAACCCACTAAATCCTAGTCACTGACACATCCATGATAGACCGAAATATGCATATGTATAGGGCATATGCAGAGGTAGATCGCAACCTCCCCTACACCGTCCCACCGCTATTTCGATAAACCATGACCATGTGTCCTTGACTACGTTTAGTAACCAGACCATAACAAACTCCCAGTTCCATCCCAATACATCCTCAAACCATTAATCCTTCATCATCAACAATGAGTAACTGCGATAAACGCTGCGGGCTTGTTTAGTTGTATCACAACTAAACTTCCCGTGGTTTACTCGTATGATAAATGTGTTATAACATGCATACCAGTACAGTGATAATATCAGTAATGAAAATCAATAATTTCATAATCATTAATAATTACAAATCTCCGGTCGTAACAGTACAATCGTACGGATGTACGGATGTACGGACAACCGGAAGTACAGTGATGTTACAGTCTCCCCTAGTTAAAGGAATTTCGTCCCGAAATTAAAATTAGAGTGACCGTAGTAAATAAATGTGGGTACTTTAGCTTCATCTGATCTTCCCGCTCCCAAGTGAATTCTGGACCCCGCTTCGATTCCCAACGTACTTTGACAATTGGGATTCTACTGCGTTTGAGCTTTTTAACCTCACGATCCATTATCTCCACCGGTCTTTCAACAAAATGCATGGTATCATCGATGCGAATGTCATCGAGTGGTACCTGAAGATCCCGATCAGCTAAGCACTTTCTTAGATTGGACACGTGAAATGTCGGGTGCACGTTACTAAGTTCATTAGGAAGTTCTAATTTGTAGGCAACCTTCCCGATCCGTTCAATGATTTTAAAAGGGCCTACATAACGCGGAGCAAGCTTTCCTTTCTTCCCGAATCGCACAACACCTTTCCAAGGCGACACTTTAAGTAAAACCATATCTCCCACTTCAAACTCTAAAGGTTTTCTTCGTTTATCCGCGTAACTCTTCTGTCTACTGCGAGCAGCTAACAGATTGTCGCGGATTTGGCGGATCTTGTCAGTCGTTTCCTGAATAATCTCGGGACCAGTGATCTGCGAATCGCCGACTTCGGTCCAACAAATAGGTGACCGACATTTCCTGCCTTAAAGAGCTTCAAATGGTGCCATACCAATGCTCGCGTGATAACTGTTGTTATACGAGAACTCAACCAATGGTAGATGGCTATCCCAATTGCCACCGAAATCGATAACACAAGCTCTTAACATGTCTTCCAATGTCTGAATCGTTCGCTCCGTTTGACCATCCGTTTGAGGATGATAAGCAGTGCTAAGATCCAGTCTTGTTCCAAAGGCTTCATGAAGTGACTCCCAAAATCGTGCCGTGAAGCGAGCATCACGATCCGATATTATGCTTAAGGGAATACCATGTCGGCTAATGATCTCATCAATGTAGATACGAGCTAACTTCCGCACAGGGTAAGTTTCGCGTATCGGTAAGAAATGAGCCGACTTGGTCAATCTATCAACTATCACCCAAATGCTATCTTTACCGTTTGCGGTTCGTGGGAGTTTAGTAATAAAATCCATGGAGATATTCTCCCACTTCCACATTGGTATTTCAGGTTGTATTAACAATCCAGAAGGTCGCTGGTGTTCTGCCTTGACTTTCGCACAGTTAAGGCACTTAGACACATATTCAGCAATGTCCTTCTTCATTCCAGGCCACCAGTACAAGCCCCTAAGGTCTTGATACATCTTGTCAGAACCTGGATGGATTGAGTAACGAGACTTATGAGCTTCATTCATAATCACCATCCTGAGATCACCCCTGTTCGGTATCCACAACCGATTCAAGTAATACATTAAACCATCATCCTTAGTTCCCAACAGTATTTCAGCCCCGCAAGACATCTCATTTTTCAAGTCATCTTGAGCCAATGAGTGTTGTTGGGCTGTGAGAATATCATTACGGAGGTTATTGTGCACTCGGACACTATGGATTTGAACTTGACTCTTGCGACTAAGCGCGTCTGCTACTACATTCGCCTTACCAGGATGGTAGCGAATTTCACAGTCATAATCATTCAACAGTTCAACCCATCTCCGTTGTCTCATATTGAGTTCTTTCTGATTGAGAATATGTTGCAAGCTTTTATGATCAGTGAACACTACACACTTAGTGCCATAAAGATAATGTCTCCATATCTTCAAAGCAAACACGACTGCACCCAATTCCAAATCGTGTGTAGTGTAGTTCTTCTCATGAATCTTCAATTGTCTTGATGCATAAGCCACAACCTTTCCCCGTTGCATGAGAACACAACCGAGACCTAGGTTGGATGCATCACAATAAACCACAAAATCATCATTTCCATCAGGCAATGTCAAGACAGGAGCATCACAGAGTTTCTGCTTCAAGGTCTGGAATGCCTCTTCTTGCTTTGGTCCCCACTCGTACGGCCTATTCTTTTGAGTCAAAGCAGTGAGAGGGACAGCAATTCTGGAGAAATTCGAGATGAATCGCCGATAGTAACCGGCAAGTCCGAGAAATGATCGAATCTCCGTGGGTGTCTTCGGTGTACTCCAATTCTTCACAGCATCAATCTTCGCAGGATCCACGTGAACACCGTATTCGTTGACTATGTGCCCCAAGAATTGAACTTCCTTAAGCCAAAATTCACATTTAGAGAATTTGGCATACAGTCGCTCTTCTCTTAGGATCTCCAAAACCAACTTAAGGTGCTTCTCGTGTTCTTCCTTGGTCTTTGAATAGATCAGAATATCATCAATGAATACAATCACAAATTTATCTAAGTATGGCCTGCAAACACGGTTCATGAGGTCCATGAAAACCGCAGGTGCATTGGTAAGGCCGAAAGGCATTACCAAGAACTCATAGTGGCCATATCTGGTTCTGAAAGCAGTCTTGGGAATATCATCATCATGTACACGAAGCTGATGATACCCAGACCTAAGATCGATCTTTGAAAACCATGCCGAGCCTTGAAGCTGATCGAAGAGATCATCGATACGCGGCAGTGGATATCGATTCTTGATTGTGAGTTTGTTCAACTCGCGGTAGTCGATGCACATTCGGAATGACCCGTCCTTCTTCTTGACAAACAGGACCGGTGCACCCCATGGCGAATGGCTCGGGCGAATGAATCCTTTATCGGTAAGTTCTTGCAGCTGGCTCGCCAATTCTTGCAACTCCGAAGGCGCAAGTCTGTAGGGAGCTTTGGCGACTGGGTTCGCACCAGGTACTAAGTCGATTCGGAACTCAACTTGACGTTCTGGTGGAAGACCCGGTAAATCATCTGGAAATACTTCCGGAAAATCTCGTATCACTGGAACATCTTCAATTCTCTTTTCTTTCTCTTTCTTCTCCACAATATGAGCTAGAAATGCTACACATTTCTTTCTAAGGTACTTGTGTGCTTTAGTGCAAGACATCAGCTTAAGACCTTTACTAGCAGTTTCTCCAAATATTCTCAAAGTTTCACCCGAAGGTAAGGGAATACGAATATACTTTTCATGGCATACAATCTCCGCTTTGTGGGTGGCTAACCAATCCATGCCAATGATAACATCAAAGCTACCAAGATGCATAGGTATAAGATCAATCGGGAAAACGTGATCATTTAAGTTCACAGTACATCCGATAATAACAGTGTCAATATCAATAGTGTTTCCGTCAGCCACTTCCACGTTAAACGGTTTATCTAAGTATGTACGTGTTCTACCAAGCAAGCATTCAAAATCATATGAAACGAAACTCCTATCGGCACCAGAATCAAACAAGACAGATGCATAAGAGTTGTTGATCAGAAATGTACCGTTGACGACGTCCTGGTTGGCTTGAGCAGCTGGAGCATTCAACTGAAAAGCCCGGCCTCTTGCCACCCTTTGATTATTTCCAGTCAACTTTGGGCATTGATTTCTGAAGTGACCCACTTCACCACATTCATAACAGGCTCTTGCCTGTGCTTGAGGTACCTGGCGAATGGGTACAGCAGGAATAGGTTGTGCATGAGGAGCTGGCAGTGCAAGCGGTGCGTGTTGCATCCTTTGTGCTTGCGGTGCACTCCGACAAACATTAGCATAGTGCCCAAACTTGCCACAGTTGTTGCAAACGCGACACGGCAAGTTAGGGGCATGATGATATCTGCAAGTGTTACATTGGGGAGTGTTCCCAGTGTAATTTCTGGCAGTGGAGTTGTTTGAGGATTGCTGCGCAGATTTGGCAGCAGGAGCAGTGACCATGAAGTTTCTGGTCTTCCTCTTCTTGTTGTTGCTCTTCGATGAACTAGCGGCTTCAGACTTGACTTCAGTTTTGACTTCCTTTGCAGTAGTCTTGGTGTCAGTCTTCTTGTGTCCCTTCCGAGTAAGAGTCCCATTCTTCACATGGTTATCAGTAAGAGTTGCAGATAGACGGATAGCAGCCTCCAGTGTTTTGGGATTACTCCCGTAGACCGTATCCTGAATCTGTACCGGAAGCCCGCCGATATATTTCTCAATCGCCCTCTCCAAGGGTGTCACCATATGAGGCACTAGCAGACTATACTCATGGAATTGAGTATTGTAGATGACGTTCTCGCCACTATCTTGTTTGAGTTCCCAGAACTCAGTCTCCAGTTTCCTCATCTCGCTTCTAGGACAGAATTCAGTGGTCATCAGATTCTTGACCTCTGTCCATGTCAGTGCTAAGGCAGCATCCACTCCCCTAGTTCGTTTTTCCCCATTCCACCAAGTCAGTGCTCTCTTTTGGAAAACACTGGTGGCATAGCGAACTTTCATATTCTCGGGACATTCGTTGTTGATGAAGGTGTTCTCCATACTCTCGAACCACTGCAGCAGACCAGTGGCCGACTCAGCACCCGTGAATTTCAGGGGGTTGCAGGAATTGAAGTGTTTGAATGTGCAAGTTGTCTGGTTTGCACCACCTCTGTTCTGGTTGATATTCTGGTTAGCCTGAGTCAGTTGGCTCACCAATCCAGAAATAAGTGTGGCTAACTCTTGTATGCCAGAGTTGGCATTACCGTTGTTAGCATCCCCACTGTTTGAGTCATCTTCGTTGTGACGGCGAGGCGGCATGTTTCTGAGAAATTAGAAACATGTTAATACCGTTTACAACGTAAGTCATACAAACAATGGTCAATTGAGTTTATTTTAAACAGTTAGGATTACATATAGGAACTATATTTATTTCCTATCTGTTATTTAAACTCATAATGTTTATAAATTTGCCTAGTATTATTCTAAGTGTCCTAGTTGGTCATAACTAGTGTTAGCTAACTATTCCTAGGTCCTATACATTCCTCACCCTATACTAACACTGACAACCTCCCAATACAATGCAACAAGCTTATATATAGGGCATATGCAAAGGTAGATCGCAATCTCCCCTACACCGTCCCACCACCGTTCCATTGCACCACGATTATGCCCTTGTTAGCATTTAGGGTGTGTTATGTATCTTACCATAACCTCACTTCACTACCCTTATCCTTGGTAGGATAATTTTGAGTGAAGTGGTCTCTAGTTCCCTTGGGCAATTAGGTTCGCCTAATGTCTAAGTTCACCTGACATGTAGGTTTACTTATTTCTAAGTTCACCTAATGTCTAAGTTCACCTGACATTAAGTTTCCCCCAATTGTCTAAGTTCACTAAAGTCCATGTCAATCCCAATGTCAATAATCATCAATGAGGGCTCATATCATCACAAAGTGCTCTTATTGTCACTAAGTGTTCATATCTTCACTAAGTGTTAGTATCATCACCATGCGTTTATATTATCATCAAGTGTCTATATCATCACCCAAGTCCATATTCCATCACTAATCACTCATATCGTTTGTTAATTCTATGCACCCTACGTGTCCAATCAGTGTGTTTCATAAGTGAATTTATAAGTATTTATCAAGTGTGATCATTCAAGATTCAATCCCAGTCAATCCATCAAACATATCATCAACAGTCCACGATCATATCCTCTCAACCACTCCTAGTAAGGTCCTAATAATATCCTAAGTTCCTGACACTGACAGACCCCCGATATACTTCAAATGGTATATGTATAGGGCATATGCAAGAGTAGGTCGCAACCTCCCTTACACCGTCCCACCACCTTTGTAGTATTCCATGAGTGTGTCCTTGTCTGGTGATCACAAGATCTAACAGATAATTCCTAAAGCAATTAAATTTCTAAGCAGTTAAGTTCCTAAACAGATAAGTGTCCCAAACGGGTAGTTCCCTTGTTCCTCAATACTGACATCCACCCGATGTACTGTAAATGGTATATGTATAGGGCATATGATAAGGGTAGGTCGCAACCGCCCAAACCACCGTCCCACCACCTTTACAATACACCACGAGCATGTCCTTACCGAGTCATTAGGGCACAAGTAAGCAATTAATTAGTAGCAGCATATATAATCAAATGTATAACAGGAGTTCAGTTAACATGTAATAAACACATAAGCATGAAATCCTGAATATACTAACTAGTGTATGAAATTATTCATACTAGGGTATTCTACGGTTATAGACTAGGTCAACCATTTCTAGTAACCTAATTCTCTATAACCCAGGCTCTGATACAAATCTGTAACACCCCGACCGGCGGCGGAATCGTCGGGATGCCACGAGGGATGTGTAGATTGTTCAAAAGCTCGTGGGCATCTAAATTAATCATCATATATCAATTAAGCCAACAACATAATTACACAAAAATCATGTTCATCATGAATCAATTACATCAATTACACAAAAGAATTAGTTAAACTAACTAAACTCTAGTCGCCAGAAATTTAGTTAATTAACTAAGTCCAAGACCCTATATGATGATGTCCAAAATAGAAGAGATCCTCTCTTCATTCCTACTTGTCTCCATCACCTAACATGTAAGAAAACCGAACTACAAAAGTAGTTGGTGAGTAATCATAAGTTTTTATATTTAAAAAGGTTTTAGTAAAATGAGTTTGAAAGTTTATGCTTAAAAATGGTTTTATAAAATGCTTTGTTTAAAACGAGAATAAAACTTATGATCTTCTTGAGAAAATCCATATGAATACCTGTATGAGATAATCCAACACACATCTATCAATTCAACAATCAAACACATACACAATCACATAACCACATAACTAAATCAATCATAGTCAATCACAAATAATCATAATCAAATATAGATAATCAATCCACAAACTAATCAACCAATCTCATCAATCATATTCTCAAATAATGTTCGTGACTATACATGATCATTATGTAATTAACATAAGTTAAATACATGATTCATGGAGTGGTCGCTAACCACGTGACAATACATGAAGTCAAAGCATTTAACCGAAGTCAAAGGCAATGATTCACAGATGTGGAAATCATCCACGTGACAATACACAATGTCAAAGCAATTAACCGAAGTTACGAGCGATGACTCTCGGGTTTTGTGACAATACTTGTAATCTTTGTTATTGACCGAAGTCAATAACAAAGTTTACATGGATATAAATAACAAGAGACAATCCATACAAAATGAAAATCTTATATCGTGAATATCATATTGATAAACAGGTATTAACCTTGAGTTATCAAAATAATATTTGAATTTGGTATACATGTTTCACCTCCGAGTTTTAAAACTAAAACAGTTTAAAGAAAAGGAGGTTATGAGAACTCACCTGAAGTCCTTAGAATCCGGGTTCTCGTATTATGCGCGCTCGCGTAAGTAACTCAATCAACTCAACGATCTGTGGTTCATAGGTGATTGTGTTTATAAGTGCAAACGTTTTATTAGTATTAGATACTCATCATGATTTACTTTAAACCCATAGGTACCTTATTAACCTAGTTCTATTTGTTTCTAAGTTAGGTAGTGACATTTAGGGTTTATAAATATTTCACCTACAATTGAGCTTTAAACTTAATAGTTTCAATTGCTCAATATATTAGGGCCTTAAATTTACAATTTAAAAGTTCACACTCATAAAGGTATCGTCCTTATAATTTAAGTACACTTTTATATCCATGCATGCATAATTAAGTCTCTTAACCACCTATATCAAGTTATCAAAATCAACTTTATGGTTTAAAAGATCACACTTACGTTATTTTCAGAAACATTCACCTTATAACATTTCGTAACTTGAATATTGATATTATTAAAGAAAGGTGGTAATCAAGGTCCTCATGCATGCATGGTTATACATATTTCCATGTATACGTATATCTACATAGTTATATCTCCCGTTAGACCTTAATCCCATATAAAACTTACATTGTGTAATGTTTATGTCATAAATAAAAGGTGTCAACACTCATTTTTCTCATGCGCGCATTGTTTATTAAATCCCCATAATCCTTTGTCCATCCCCAACGTTCGGTTAATGCAGTTAAGCCTTACCAGCCCTTGCCCCAACCTTAGGACCAACGAACCTATAGGTTCGCTGCCCTTGTGCCCAAGGTTCGCCCCCTTTAGGGTTCGGCTACCCATGGTTCGTTGGTTAAACCACCTAAAGGTTCGGCCAACTTATACCGAGAGGCAGTAGGTTCGTAGCCCAAAAGGTGAAAAGGTTCGGCTTGCATGTGATCCCAAGGTTCGTGGACATAAGAAGGTTCGGCCACTAGGTTTGTGGGTTCGCGACTCATGCAAAGCAAGGGTTCGGTAGTGGCGGCTGGATAGCTCGGCCAGAAGCTGCTAGGGTTCACTTAAACCAGGGTTCGGCTAGGGCTGTCCCTAAGGTTCGGTCATGTCCCAGCTCAGTAGGTTCGTGACTCATGATTCCAGCCGTAGGTTCGCTGACCTGGGGAAGGTTCGGCTTCAGAACCTGGTCGATGTGGGTTCGCAGAACAGAAAAAAGTTCGGCTTCCCCTTGCTGTGTCACGAACCAGTGAGTTCATCTCTTCCATTTCAAGTTCTAAGCTACAGCAGGTCCGTCTGTGGTTCCCATCGTTCACAACAATACGATTTAACAGAAAACAAGGTCCTAATCTCAATCAAACATACAAAACCCTACTATCTTGTGTTCATGACAAAAACCGAAAACAAAACATCAGATTTACCTCGAATTGGTGATTAAGAGCAGGATTTCTTGATATATTCTTGTTCCTCTTGATCTCACGAACGCGTGGGCGCCAAGATCTCCCGATTTCGTCAAGAAACGAGCCCGAAATGTTAGAGAGAAGTTAGAGAGAGAAAGGGTGTGCGTTTTTGTGAGTTAGTGAGAGAAAGATGGAGATGGAAATGAGAAAGAAAAGGCTACATCTTCTTTCTTATATTGCGTGTAATCCCCGTGTG
Organism: Mikania micrantha; assembly: GCA_009363875.1. Lineage (NCBI taxonomy): Eukaryota > Viridiplantae > Streptophyta > Magnoliopsida > Asterales > Asteraceae > Mikania > Mikania micrantha. The sequence goes on from CM018696.1 coordinate 85,970,723, forward strand.
CTCGGTCCCGTTTTTATCGCGATAAAACAAAATAAAAACTCGGTTTTTCTCGTTTAAACATATTTAAATATAAAGTGTTTAAATAATAATATGGTTTCATTAATTATCATGATTTCTAAATACCCCTTTGACTCGTAACAGATCTCGTTTAATACGCGTGGAACGTAACAACATGCTCGGTTTTCTAATGTAACATATTTAAACAATAAATCGTTTTAAATAAATTAGTTTTGTTTAATTAAAATAAGCTTAAATAAATTGTTTCGTAAATCGCTTTCGTTTCAGTATCGTTAATTAATTATTTAATATATTAATTTATTCAAAATCATTTTAGGTTGCGATTCCTAATAAATATTTTAAGTTTCCATTTAAATAATTTAACATCGTTAAATATTATTTAATTATCTCGTCGAAACGCGTTACTTACGTACGTATTCGTAAAGATCGTCACCTTTGCGAATCCGACGCTCGTATCGTATTTCGATTTGATTTATATTTATGGAATATCGTTTTAGAACATTATTCTTAATAATTATATTCGTATGAATCGTCACTCACGCGAATACATTATTAAGTTAATGTTTCTGAATCAATACTCGCGTTTAAATAATGACCGTAACCTCACATCGCGTATTTATTATTCTCATTATTTATTAACTTTAATATTATCATTTCCCAAACCAAAACCCACTAAATCCTAGTCACTGACACATCCATGATAGACCGAAATATGCATATGTATAGGGCATATGCAGAGGTAGATCGCAACCTCCCCTACACCGTCCCACCGCTATTTCGATAAACCATGACCATGTGTCCTTGACTACGTTTAGTAACCAGACCATAACAAACTCCTAGTTCCATCCCAATACATCCTCAAACCATTAATCCTTCATCATCAACAATGAGTAACTGCGATAAACGCTGCGGGCTTGTTTAGTTGTATCACAACTAAACTTCCCGTGGTTTACTCGTATGATAAATGTGTTATAACATGCATACCAGTACAATGATAATATCAGTAATGAAAATCAATAATTTCATAATCATTAATAATTACAAATCTCCGGTCGTAACAGTACAATCGTACGGATGTACGGATGTACGGACAACCGGAAGTACAGTGATGTTACACCCAACAAGTTACTTGGTCACATGGTTCGGTCCACATTCCATTTTAGGCCCACATGGGTTTACATATTGCATAAGCTCAAAACATTATGTGTCAAGAGAATATTGTCTAATTAATTCGTTATTATATGAATAATGTTCAAAGCTTCAAGATAATAACTCATAATGACATTTTCTTAAAACAAATATACGGGACCGAACGTGAATCATGACCAAGCCTTAAGTGTAATAGCCAACTTTAGGGCTAACACCTACACATACACATACAAAACCTTACAAACCTATACTTACATATTTAAACAACGTGAAATCAATACAGGATCGTGAAAACAATATCAATTACAACAAAGAGCGCGTGCATTCTTGTTTGAGACTAAGTCAACTACAACAACTACAAGGTGAGTTCATTGTCCCTTCTTAAACTATTTTGGATTTTGATTCGGGACTGAGAAGCATGTTATACTTTTTAAAACAAATGTTTTAAATTTAACAAAATGCTTTTATACTATTGATTATGCCAAGTGCTAAAGGCATAAGACATTATTCAAACTAAATGCTATTTGATTATGCCAAGTGCTAAAGGCATAAGACACTATTCAAACTAAATGCTATTTGATTATGCCAAGTGCTAAAGGCATAAGACACTATTCAAACTAAATGCTATTTGATTATGCCAAGTGCTAAAGGCATAAGACACTATTCAAACTAAATACTATTTGATTATGCCAAGTGCTAAAGGCATAAGCTACTAGCTAATACTAAAGCTATGTGTTAATACCAAGTGCTAAGGGTATATACTATCTGACGATGCTATTGTGGATGCTAATGTTATGAGGTTATGCTACAAGCTAATACTGTGAGTCATGCTAAATACTAAGACTACGGGTTAAACTAAATGCTTATACTACGGGTTTATGCTACAAACTAACACTACGGGTTATGCTTAATACTAATGCTATGAGACTATGCTACATGTTAATGCTATGGGTTTTATGCTAGAGACTAATGTAAACACTAAAGGCTAATGATGCTATAATGCTATGGGGATACTAAATACAAACATACATACATACACATTGAATACTTGAAGCTATGGATACTATAAACTCTTGAATGCTATGTGATTGCCATGCTCAAACAACGGTTTGGCCTCTCAGTGCTTGCCTTACCGGTTGTAAAGCTAGTTCTTGTGCACAAGTTACGTAAATGCTGGAAACTTTGAATGCTATAAACTATTGGCTATGGAAGAACAATAGTTGGTCTCTCAGTGCTTGCCTTCAGGTGTTCTTCCTAGTCGGGACTTAAAGAACAATAGTTGGTCTCTCAGCGCTTGCCTTCATGTTTTCTTCACAGTCGGGATTAGAAGGCATCTACTATGGTCTCTCAGTGCTTGCCATAGGGTGTCCTTCATGGTCTTAAACGAGGAAACGGACTGATGGCCTCTCAGTGCTTGCCATGCAGTGTTTCCCAAAACTATTTACACACGTGAACAGTAACTAGGACGATATTGGTGATCTTTAGTTGACTTTGTGTCATCATGGAAACACTCTATCTCCCCCTATGTTGCTAATTTCACATAGAACTGGTATGGATTGATACTGGATTCCTTCGGGCATTCAGTTGTCTATTCTGGTGACTCTCAAGTTAAACTCACGGATGCTATGGGTAAACTTAAAAACAAAATGCTTAAACTATGATGGGGAAACGAGATTGAAGGGTAGGTAAAATGCTTAATTATTATTAACAACAGTGTCATATGCGGATTAGTATGTGGTGGGATGGCGTCTGGGCGGGTCGTAGGCTCGACCCAGGGGTACGCCCTATATATAAGCATACCGATTTGGATATTACAGGTGGAGTTAATAAGATTAAGGTTTTACCGGAAGAGGTTTGCTAAAGCTATTTAAACTTATAAACTACAGGAACTGACCAACCATTGTGTTGACCTTGTTTCTTTTACATGCTTTCTCAGGTGATGCACATGTATAATCTAAGGCTCAGGATTGCATGCTAGGCAGCCCAACTAGAGGACCTAGCAGACTTTTGAAAGCACATCTTTTGTAGTTAATACGAATCTCTTTTGAATGTCTTGTACAGTTACAAGATCGAAAACAATTGATTCTTTTGTTAGGTTTACCGAGTTAAATTACCGAACATTGACATTGTAATTTAACTTTGTAATCCTAGTTAATGCTTGATTGTGCTTTAGCTATTCTTGACATTGATGCTATGTAAACAATCTGATCAACACGATTATCATTCACGATATCGCGCTCCGGGAACCTTCCGCCCGACGGGGACATCCGATCCTACCCCGCCGGCCCGGGGTGTGACAAAGAACAAGTATGAAGATTTCGTTGAGTTTTTCGTGAATGAACCAGAACCAAAAATCATCGATCAAAATCAAGAACAGCGGTTTGGAAACTGCCTCCAGGCAGTTTTCCAACTTTCATTTGTCATAATTTCGCCACTAAAGTTGTAAATTTAATTTTAAGTAAAACTTCGACCCCAGCCAGGGGCTCTGCCCCTTGGACCCCGCCAGGGGCTGCCGCCCTTGGACCCCGCTAACCGGGGGCGCTGCCCCCGGACCCCTGCCAAGGGGGCGTTGCCCCCTTGGAACCCCCATTGAATTTATAAAATATTAAACAAGCGTGCACCCCACACCCAACTTGTTTAATGATTTCATAATTCATGTTGATCGATTAAATTAACCCCAATTACACTAAAATATCTAGCACTGTTAATATAAAACAAGATGTACTTTAAAATGAATGCTTTGAATAAGATTCCAAACACCTGCTGCGGACTTAAGTTTCACCATCCGTTATGAGGATGGCAAATCATCTTAAATTTCAGTTTTGTTTGTTTCGCATAGTTAAAGTAGGCTATTAATATTAATGGTACACCGATATACCAATAACACTAACTTTTTGAATTTTTTAATGTTAGAAAGTATTTAAAAATATGTATAAATCAAAATTAAGTGAGTATGATATAACTGAGTAGACATAAGTATGGTGTATAGATGATTGGAGTGGTGTATCAATATTAGGACTCTTAGGCTATGTGTTGTGCACCGTGAAAGAGGCGTGAGGGGCACTGGTCACGCCCCGGTCGCGCCCTCCCCATATTACACAGGGGCGTGAGGGTGGAATGATGGGTCAAGACGTGAGCCTCCTTACAGGGTGATGACCGTTGGGGAGGAAAAAAACTGTAATATGACAGTTTAAAAAAATTAAATTAAACACTATATAAATTCATTCAACACACTCAAAAACACTCACATACTCTCTTAATCTCTCAAAAAATCTTCAAAAATTTCAACTCTCAAATCTTCAAAAAATTCTACACTACGATGGATCCAAACAACCCATATTTTAGCCCGTTTATGAATTGTTACCGACCTCAAGTCGATCCAAACAATCCAAACAAGCCTATCAATTTCTAACCTTCTCAAATTGGTACCCACAACAACCACTTTTCAACCAAAACTCACACGCCTTCGACAACGTTTCTGAAAATCAACCGGAACCCGATGTTGACGTGATTTCGGAAACACAACCCGACGCGCAACCGGCTACATCGCGTCGCATGCACCGACGAAAGGAAGTGGCAGAAAAAACAAAAAACCAAGCATCACTCGATGGTCGGAAGTTGAGGAGGTGGCACTTGCTCGTGCCTAAATTGACGTTTCCGAAGAACTGTTCGTTGGTAACAACCAAACGAGCACATAATTTTGGAAACGCGTTAGAGCCCTTTTTTTTTGTCACTGGGTCGTGACTTCTACCGGACGAACGACATGATTTCTGGCAAATGGCGCGACTTACAACGTAAAGTCGCGAAATTTAACGACGTATGGGTTCAACACCACGACAACCGTAAAAGCGGCGAGAACGACGTAACAGTCATGAACGGTTGATGTTTCGTTAACTTAAACGAGTCGGATGAGGAAGTCGAAATGGACATGCCCCCACCACCCTCTCCTCAACGTCTGCCCGATCGAAACAAAAAGGGTAAACGACCACAAGCCTCGTCTTCAACCGATTACAAAGAAACGTTGGAGACCATCTCCGAGTCGTTACAAAAATTTGTCGACTTACAGGAGAAACAATACAACAATGATATGAAATTGTTGTGGACTCCAACCGATCACTTAACCGGTCGCGCTCGTGAAATGGCCGAGAAGACGAAGGAGCGGATTTTGAAACGATACAATATGGATTATTTTTTTAATGTATTTTTTTTATTATGTAGTTTAACTTTTTTTTATCATGTAATTTTTTTGTATTTTATTTTGTAATATTAATATTTTTAATAATATTATGTCTTTTTTTTTAATTATATTGAATAAAGGTGGTGATGACGTGGAGTGATGGGGGAGTGATGGATAACATATGTAAATATGATGTGAAGTAATAAGGGGTGATGATGTTGATTGATTATGTGACGCATACGTGGAGTGATGAGGGGTGATGCATAACATATGGCCTTAAAATAATTCCTACCAGAAATTACTTGGAAAATGAACATCACTCTCCGAGACGATAGAAAGAGGGAACCCATGAAGTTGTACCACCTAGCTCTCAACTGAAAACTATGGCCATGGTTTGGAAATAAAAGGATGGGATAAAAAAAGGTGCAACTGGTGCTAAGACTTGGCTCTCGCTTTTTGCTATGGTTGGATTGTTTCTTGACTTAATGTACACAATCTTACCCTATACATTTGTGTAATAAGTTATTTTTCACGACTTGTACCCATGACCCAAAGGTTATAAAAAAACAATCACACCAGTTACTTCAAGGGATGTCCACAAATAAAAGGATAGGATATAAAGGTAAAAATGGGCGAAATTGCCCGAATAATCTGCCACCACTAATGGCATCAACTTTGTTAGATGAAGGCAGGCTAAACGAGCTCGGCTTTGCTCATTTACCCTCCTACTTTTCATTAGGGTGGCGTGTGCTTCATGCAATAATTTGTACTTTAAGTCAGGCACACCTGAAACTACAATCCTTCCCTTGTGGAGAGTACTTCACATGTGTTGTAGGCGCTAAAACTGCTCGCAATGCTAAAGATTGCATTTACTACATGCATCACTGTCATCATTGTCAAATCAGCTTTTTACTTATCCTTATCACATGCAAGGTGGGGGCCGTGCGAGGCACTCCATTGCATCTGTTGGAGAAGCAGACGTCCACGTGGGACGTGCGCCGACTTCTAGGGGGCACTACGGGCAGTCTAATAAAAGATGCAACTAAAGATCAATATATAATAACAAAACACCAAGATAAAATGATGCAAAAACGGCTGGAACAAGTTCATGGCGGATTGAAAGGTTGACGAAGCATTTGTTACACTAAAGGGGAGTAACGGGGATCAGGCGTAGGGGGTAACCAAAATACCCGTATCCAGATAAGCTTATTAGGGCTATGTTATTTAGGTCAAAAATATTAGTCATGTAAAAATGTTTGTGAGATTATTTGGCTCAACCCGATTAACTAGAACTACTAATAGGGTTGGGTTTCTTGTATTTTTTAAAAAAATTAGATTTACTTTAATGTGGCCTCAAAGTAATAAGATGTAGTTATTCGGTTATCGCAATAAGGAAGGGTTAACAATTGATCATTACCGTTTAAGAGATATCATCGTTGTAAGTTTTTGATTTACAGCACCATAACCGTTTTAGGCCCTAAACTTACAATGATGTAAACTCTCAAACGGTGATGAATTTTTGCAAACACATAAAAGAACATAGTGTTCTATATGTGTTACAATGATGTTAAAAAAATCCAAGATTTGGCTTCATCTTGGCAAAGTTATCAGGGTTATTGATTTAAGAGTGAGTTATTATTTGATCACAATCCTATATATATACACTACTAATAGGGTTGGATTTCTTGTATTTTTTTAAAAAAATTAGATTTACTTTAATGTTGGCCCCAAAGTAATAAGATGTAGTTATTTGGTTAACGCAATAAACATGTGTTAACAAAGGAACCACACCCTATATATATACTTTAAGATTGGATTAATTTTTGAATATCTCTCTATAATTAATATATAGAGTAAGGTTATTGTACAAAGTGATAATTTTGTAAAAAGTATAAAAAGCAAAGTGCTATTATAAATAACAAAGTGCTGTTATAATATTAACACAGTGCTATTATAATATTTAACAATTCATTGTCAATAACAGCACATTGTTATTTATAATAGCACTTTGCTTTTTACACTTTTTACAAAAATCTCATTTTGTATCTGAACCTACCTCTTAATATATATATATATATATATATATATATATATATATTACAACAAACACATCTAAAATTTACATTTCAATTTTTTTAAATATATTTAACCTAGTTACAAATTATATAAAAGCTAAAAGAAAAACTTGTTTCACAAACATTTGACCCAATAACTCATTGCAATTTAAAATTTAGGAAAAAAACAAAACAAATTAACTCCTTTCATTTCATACACGACAATGTTCTTATATACATTTAATATATTTGCTTGAAATGAATGATGGCTGAGTTTTGCTTTTGGTTTTTGGGCTTACAACATGTTTAGTCAGGCACTCAGGCCCGTTAAGAAGTGCATCTAGCCATCTAATATGTTTACTTGAAATACATGAGGGGATTCTTTTGAGATATGAAGCTGTTTTTATATGCATCTTATCGTCACTTGGAGTTGCACTACATTGCCATTGGTAAGCACCACTAAGGCAGCCGGCTATTGGTAAAAATACATCACTAGATGTGTCATCAATATGTCAATGTTTAGCAAATTATGACTAGTCAAATGAGGTGTGTTACCGTGCGACTAATCCAAATGATATAGGCATTACCTCTAAGAAAAAAAAAATTGTTTTAGATTCAAATCCAGACAAAAGAATAATATTTAAGAGTAATTTAAAAGTATGATAATATTAATGTTAAAATAAAATTAATGGTAGCCTCAAATTTGAATTTTATAACACCCCTTCAAGTCCTCTAATATATTATAATAATAGTAATAGTAAGTAAATAAATATACTTAAATAAATAAATAATATTTAAAACTAACATTAAACTTCTTGAAAATATCCTACAATCTTGCGATAGAAATTATTATTAGAATATATATATATATATATATATATATATATATATATATATAAATATAATTAACTAGAGGATTAACCACCCACACGTTGCGTCAGAGATTCTGTCATGAACTCGAGTATCCAAACGTAGAGATGATCCTAAGTATGAAAATACATATACAAAAACATGAACCAATATCATTTCTATGTAAAATTCTAAAGCGATTCCGTTGTAAAAACTAAAAACAACAATCTCTTCATCGTAAAACCTAAAAGACGTAAACAAACACACACACACACAATAATAAAGAGAACGTTATATAAAAACGTACAACCAATGTTGGCATCTAGTGCATCTTGTGCCAAGGATTCCTTCATGACCAATGTTTACATATAACCAAACCAGACATTAAAACGGTTGTCTTATTGATTTACTAGTCATACCGGATTAAAAATCTGGATGATATCATAAATGGTTCAGAGGCATAAGACTGACCGGGTTTAGTTGTGGTTCCAGGTTTGGCCATGAAGCCAATGGTCATAACTCCAAGTATCAAAACACAAACATGATTTATAAATATTAAAACTCACATACAAAATCACGAATGCTTGTTACTCCAATATAAAGTTATGAAACATTTCTCTCCTAAAAGTTAAAAGTATCATTAAGAAAAAATGAAATAGTATTTAAATATAATATAACTATTTAATATATTTGATAACAAAAGAAAATAGTTTAATATGATGAAAGTAAAAAAAAAACAATTTAATACATTAGAATTACTATTGATAAGCCATTTTTTTATTAATATATAGGTAATTGATTTTAGATATTGTAAGCAATTGAATACATCGTAGGTGACTTTTATCAAGGAAAAAAAAATCTTTTATCTGACTCGTTTGACCCAAAATTACAAGTTTCAACGGCAGAAAAGAGGGACTCGAAATATATAATCAACGTTTCTTGACACACACTTATAAATTATAATTTATTAATATATAACATAAATCAACTCTTGAAACGAAAATACATAATACATAAATTTTAAAACCCCACTACTCAAAAGACTAAAAAAGGTGGTCTAAAGAGAGTGCAACTAAACTCGAGTCATCTTATAACATAAATATAATGAACAAAATCCCACAAATATATTAACATAACACAAAGTACAAACAACACATCGCTTAATTCCCAAATGCCGAAAACTTTCTTTGGTTTTGTTTGAAAAACTGCATAGAAGTTGCACTAGCCGGTTGATGAAACTTAGCAGTCGAAAGTGACGAGCTTTCGTTCATAGAAACTTCCCTCTCATCTTCACTTATCGTATCCATCATTTTAGCCGTTCGGTGCCTCATTAAACTAACAAATTGGGGTGGTGCCACCTCGCTCACAAACCTTGCCATTCTTGAGCTTGCCATCTAGCTATAGATCTTGAGAGGCTAGTATGTTTGTTGGTGGTGAATGGAATATGTTATCGGTAGAGTAATGGGTGTGAAATTTATAGGGAGCTTAAAGTTTGAGCAAGTGAGGATACCCCCTGACTTTGATTGCAAAGTTTATTTTAAACCTTGCAATTCCATTTTTTTTCTAGTAAAGAGTTGTTATGAACACTTCTTTCCTCGGTTAATGTAGTTGTTTTATTCGCGTGTTATTTTCTGTCGAGAGTTGATTCATCTGACTATTAGTTTTTCAGTATATCTTGATTAAAAGAAGTTATTTCATATTTAAACGTGTTACTTTTAAGCTTAACTAATGTCGCAACGCTAATGATCATTAGTTAATTACTTGTAATAAGAAAAGCTAAAAAAATTAGATCTTAAAAGTTAGTGGCCAAAGTTGAAACTACTCAGAAGATGTGTGGTGTAAATAGAAGTTGGCAAAAATTGAGGGGGGGTTTTAGCAAGAAAGGAGATGAGATATAGTTGAGGGAATCTGATGTGGCTGTGACTGGATCGCATTGTCCTAACCTTGAAGCTTCATAATTCATATTTAGCCGTTTGTGTTGTTCAACGCTTTTGGCATTAATTGCTCTTTAAAAGTCATTATTATAAGATAGGTTCATCAAACAAATGTTGACAAGTGGGTGGCTACGTGCATATCGATCTCTCTTATCAGGTTATCTATCTAGATATGAAAGCCGACCATTTATCACGTTTCGGTCACGTATTCAAAATAATTTTACATGTTTTATGCAACGAAATCTGTAATAATCGGTGAGATTTTTTTTTTTGAGTTAGATAATTTGAATATTTTTGTATGGATTCTAGATGATTTGGAAGGGTTCCTAAGGGTTTCGCTACCTCAAGTAGTGTAACCCAGTTAAGGTGGCATTGAGGTGTTACTACCATGTTAGTTACGCTACTCCAAGCAGTGAAAGTGCCTGTAAACACAACCTTTGATGGTTTTAGCACTCCAAGTATCGTAAGTGATTGCCATAATGTTTCTTCCGACCATGCAACCATATATATTAATCTATTGTCTAGTACTACTGACTATTTGAGTAGTATGATTGCACCTATTTTAATCTGTGTAACAAGTGAGTAAACTTTGTTAAAGGCATTATCTCTTACAAAGGAGGTTTTGGGTTCAAATACAGACAAGAGAATATTATTTAGAATTAAAGGAAGAGTAAATTACTATTGCTGTTAAAAAAACTAAGTGAGTAAACTTTTAAAGGCTTTAATAAAAGTTTTTATCTAATCTGTACAACAAATGGGTAATTTTTTCAGCTTTAATAGTTAAGTATATTGTCACATTATCTTTTTTCATTTCAATTTTTTTTGCAAGAAAATTTTTTGAATTATTTTAGACTTTTTAATGTGGATATATATATATATATATATATATATATATATATATATATAACAACTAACAAATATTCTCATGCATATACCATCATCTAAAAACTTCCTTTCTAAATTCACATGTATCCTTCTCATATAAAATCATCTCTCTTAAACTCATGTCTTCTTTTGACTGTTTGTTACAAAATTATACAAGAATAGCAAAACTTTTTCAAATGTAAGCAGGATTGTTGGTTATGATTAATCAACTATAACAACTTCATTTATTATAAGATATATAATGATATACACACAATTACTTGAGAAATATGTAACTATCTTAAAATAATTAGAGAAATCCTTTGTCAGGATTTGTTACTTTATTACTCATTAGAAGGCATTTGTGAAACCTCTTATATGGTGAAAGTGTGACTTATTTCTATTCAATATATCAGTTGTAAGGATCTTCTACGAGGTTTTTCTAGATCATATCAGGCGGTTGTTTTGAAACGCTTCAAAGTTTGAAGAATATAGTGTCGTCATGGGCGGATCTAGGTATAACATAGTGGGTTCACAGGAACCCACCGCGATTTGACTCGTTAGTAGGAAAAAAAATTTCAAAAGAGTGAAACAATAGGGTGAACCCATTAATATTTTGGGGGTGAATCCTGAGTACGATTTTGCTCCAAAGGTAAGGTGAACCCATAAAGATTTTTAATAGTGAATCCTTAATGTAATTTTCACAGCAATTTATCAACTTGATTGAGGTAAGTGCTCTTTGTTAGAGAAATCTCAATAATCAATGCTTAGATTTCTATACGATCCTATTAAAATCATTTTCTGGTCATATAACCTTAACAAACAAAATGGTAGTTATTGGTGGTTAAACTCTTAGGTCAAGTTAATTTTGGTCATATAAACGTAGCAAATTTCGTTTAGGTTTCTTGGCGTTGCTTCGAACACTACAAGGGGTGCTGCCCTTGATCCATGCCTGCTGACTAGCCAGCGGGACCGCCACCTTGAACCTGCTAGGGCGTGTGACCCCCTTGACTCCCGCTTGATTTAGAGCTCAGAAATCTTAAACAAAAGTGCACTCTGTACCTCCGAACTCTTTAATGACAATGTTTTCTAATTTTAACTAGAAAAGTTACCCGCCCGCTATCGCGGGCGGTATGATTAAGAGTTGCGTTTTGCAACATGTTGGTTTGATTAAAAGAAATATAACTGATATAACGGGTCTAACATGACACGATAAGACATAAAACACAAAAGGGGCAAACACGAACATTACACGAAAAATTATCGTATCAGTTTTTCCGTACATGAACATGACATGTTTAAATCAGGTCAACACGAAATGACACAAAAAGAAACATGTTAACATTATAAACATGTATTTATTTTATATTTTAAATTAAAAACATATTAAAATTTATTTAATTTTAATAAATTTTAATAAATATTTAAACAGGAATAAATAGGCATTAATATGCCTTAGCAAATTAACGTTTTTATTACTTATTTAGACATTAAAATAAATAGGTCTTCAGGTGTCGACATGTTTCATTTTAGACATGAAACATGTTAAGTTAAACACGAAAGATGATAAATTCGTGTTGCGTTTAACATGACCATGTCTGAAATTGTTAGCCCAAAAAAGAAACATATGAAATTACAACTGATCTCAGTTATAAATATTAAAACGTATATAGACGACATTATTACTTCATATAAGCTACAGTATATGAAGTTTAAAAAAGTAAAAGTTTCCCTCGTTGTTTCGTGGTTGGGGCAGTCATTATTGTATCTTTACAATAATATATATATATATATATATATATATATTAAATTAACAAAGGAAAATTATCATGAGAAGTCATATCGTATATAATATAGGAGATAAATTCTATATATTAAGAAACACACTCACAATAGTATATTTGAAAATTACGAATAAATTACGTCGTTTTAAAAGAATGTTAACAAAAAGTTAAAACAATTTAAATGTAGTTAGAATATCATGTCATGTAATAATTAGACCTATGAATCCTGAAAGCCTTTTAAAAAAACAAAATAGAAAAAGTATAGCATATGTAACCCGAGCAAAAACATAAACGTAATCAGTTTTGGCATCAAAGTTAATCGATCAAAAACATAGACAAACTCAAATTTTGAATAATAAATATATTGAAAATAGTTATAAAAAAGTTACAACATTAACCTTAGTTTTATCAAAAGATTATATTTTAAGAGGTAAAAAGAAAAAAAAAGTTTCTCGGAAGGAATTTAACCTCTCGACCCTTCGAAACGAAAGGAGCGGGATTTAATTTTCTTGAAATACAAAAAATATATATATTAGATTATAAGTGGTTTTGTAAAAAGGAATAAGAAAAAGAAAAATAAAGTTTACTCTAGTCCCGAGCACGCGATCACTTGTTTCAAGTACCAAAAAGTCACCAACTCTTTCAAGACAACTTATTGTAAACTATATTAAAGAACACATTTTTAAATATAAGTTTTTTTATTTCTTAATGCTCACCATCGTTTCCACACTTACATAAAACTAAATATGTAAGAAGTTACCTTTTTTTAAGTTACGGAACATAAATGATAAATTCAAAACTTTATTAAATTGAAGGGGTCAAAATGGTTAAATATATACAAGAAACATATAAAGTTGCTTTATAGATATGAGAAAAGATTATGTCTTATACGCTACAACATACACATAACCTAATTAAAGTAGTGGAAGAAAATATATAAAAGAAGTAATGTATGGAATTAGTCTATGATAGGTTAAATAAACGAAAATGATATAGAAACTTTAAAAACTCGTGGAAAGCAAATGATTAAACATATGAAAAAAAATGTATAAAGTTGTGTTATAGGAAAAAAAGTAGAGGTGACAATTTTTACCCTTGTCAAAGAAAATGTATTGGTTTGAGTAAACAATTGTAGTATAATGGGTTGAAATGAGTAACATAATAATATTGAATTAGTAGCACTTATACACAATGTGGGCCAAGACGGATAAGAAAAAAAATGTAAATGTAATGGATTCAAACATTTAAGAATGATTAATAACATATTTGATAAGAAAATCACTAAAAATTATCCAAATAGGCTATTTGTTTACTTATAACACTTCTTAAGTTAAACTAAATTGATGTTTTCTAAGAACAACCCATTTAGACCCGAATTGATTTTGCTTAAAACCCGTTCTGACCCGCTCTCATCCTGACACGAACCCGTTCTGACCCGTTACCGAACCTGTCCCAACCCGACCATTTAGACAGGCATAAAAAGAATGTAGTATACCTAAAACGTTGTAACGTAAACACAACCTTATAAAAGTAAATGACAAAAAAAATTAAAAGAAAAAAAAGTCTCTCGGAAGGGTTCGAACCTGAGACGTGATATTCAAAATGAGAGATGTAACCATTGAAGCAAGACCCAACTTTATGCATTCTTTGGAAAAAATTTATTTAGATAGAAAAGTTTCAATGAATTCCTAATCCTATTGGCCACCTACTTTTTAAGTTATATATAAATTGTTGACTTAACATATCGAACTGTTATTATATGGTGAACATTACAAGACCCAAACCATCAACCAGACCTGAATTTTTTTTGTCGGTTCTATTTAATTAAAACGTCTGAAAACAATGAACCCACTCAAAAAAACTCGTAGATCCGCCACTAAGTTTCGTAGTATTTTGCATAAATTATCATGTCTGCCAATGAGTTTTACCTGTACATCTCCATCTAACAATAATATTTAACATACAAAAATTATTAAAAATACATAATAATTTTAAGAAAATTTGCACAAACCAAGAATTGGGATATTGCCTCGTGATCTTTTAAGTTGGGCTATATCACCTATTGGGACTTCATAATAGTATTGTACAAAACTACATGTGACTGGATCAATTGGATATGGTTTAAGGATGTATTGAATTATGTCAAATTGTCTCATAAGCCATTGTGACGTATGTAATTTAACAAAAGCCCAATATATTGAAAATAACCAACTCTTTCAACTATTTCAGCACATTTTGGGTAGCGATATGATCACTTCTTCATAGGGTCTTTAATTGAATTGTTTAAAAAAAATTAAATAAATTGTTTTATATATTAAACTTCAAATATGAACAATAATTAACAATAAAATCCAAGAAAATAATTTAGCTCATCCTCTTCTAAACATGAGATAAGTCTTTATAAGTAAATCTCTCATTCTACCTTCAAATATTTTAAAAGAAGTTATTATTAACAACGTGCTAAGATTTAGAATATTAACAAATTCATGAAAACATACATTACACCATATGGTCTTATGTAATTAAACTCGTCAAGAACCCTCAATGCAATAGCTTAAAGTAAGTATCATTAATCTATATGAAATCTATGCTACAATTATAGATTATTCTAACTAATATAATTTATCCAATGCACAATTTTGAATTATTAACGATATACAATCTGAGTAGAAGTCTGAATAGCATGTAGCGAACCTGCGACGGTTAGGTGGAATACGAGTAGATGGAAACTCCTTCGAATGCAAATAATATTTCAATCATGTCGTCACAGATATCGATCGGTAGATGTTATGTGTTCATTTTCAACGCCAGAAAGCTGCTAACATCACCTTTATATAAACACCGCATCATCTTCTCCTGGTTGAACGAAAACACAAAAGTTTTAACTATACTTTTGTCGCAACACACGAAGCAATTGTTTCCATATGACAGGACTTGGGTTCGAGTTTCTCTCGTAGCAATTGCTTCCAGAGGAACAATGGATTTTCATAGTGTGGATTTGCTCCTGAATGGTGAAATCATGATGCTTGATTTAGCAATTCAAAAAAAAAAAGGTAAAGTCAGATGTGCTTTAATACTAATCTTATATTAGTTTTATTCATATAATTTAATTATCTGCTAGTTTTATAAGTTAATTATGTTTAGGGTTTGTTGATGCATAAATCAAATGATTAAAAATAAAATGACGCTGTTATTTTAATTTTAAATAGTCAAAAGTTAAGACCAAATCAATCCAACTAAGTAAAAACCAGTCATTTGACGGTTAATTGGTTTCGATTATTATAACAGTCTCGACTTTAAAGCTTGAAAATCCGATTGTTAGTAGAACCGGTGACCAAACTTTGACCTATTAACCGGTTTCATTATTACAAAACCGGTTTTTGGTGGTTAACCGGTTTGTGCCTCTTGGGTGCCACTAGGCTAGAATCAATTAGTAATCTAACTGTAATTACCCAGATAAGTTGTCATAATGGTAGAAGACCCAACTTTCATTGTGGAGGTCATGTGTTAACTCTCACTTGAGACACTTTGATGGATATCAGGTGAGGGAAGAAATCTTTAGTTTAATCTCGAGTTTTGAACAGATGAGTGCGCAATTTTTACAGCAAATAAGCTGGTTTTTGAGTATCAGGTGCAGCTCTTCTGAGGGTGACACCCGGTAAAACGGGCTATCACTCCCTTGAGGAAGGGGTCTTTCGATGCCTGCTGGCGTGGTGCATATGTCACGACGTTACGCTCCGTTGTTGTAACAGCAAGTACCAGAACGTCCGGCAAGTCCGTACGGTACGTGTACTTTCTACAGTAACTATGTGTACTTGTACGATTTTAAACAGTACTTGAATTAACAAGATCTTAAATACAAGAAAATCGTTGTACGTATTTTCGTATAAACTTAAATACATTAAGTACAACGTACATTTGGAACATTTGTTACATTTATTAAGTGAAAACTTAATTACAGTTAACACAACAAATCATGAGAAACAACGATGCTCAAACAATACTCAGAAACATATCGGTTGCGATCTGATGTCCACAACTGACAGGAATCAGATGACCGACAAGTCAGTACAAGAACAATGTGAAAACAGGATGTTTAGTTGAGTCCGACAGTGAGGAAACACAATCTAAACACAATTACAGTGTTATTTCAGAATAACGAACTGACAGTGTGTTTGCGTGGGTGACGATTCACACAAACATATCTGTGAGTTTAGAGTTCTGAAATAATGACTGAAAAGTAGAAAACAAAAGTCAGAAAGCAAAACCATCGTCGTATTCGTTCGGGTGACGATTCGAACGAATTACGTGCGAAGGTGACGCGATCTGACGAAACGAAAACGAAAACACGACACGAACGAAAGTAATTTAATAAAATAAATTAAATAACATTTTACAATTTTGAAACTCATCAAAATAATTAAATTAAACTCTTTTTATTTAAAACCATTTAAATTACGCGTAATTTTCCGGAAACGTAACGAAAACGCGAACCGAGCAACAAAAACGAACCCGAACACCCTCGGGGTATAAATACCCTTAAATGAGTTGAAATCCCTCATTTCCCACTTCATCTTCCCCACAAAAACACCACAACCCGGTTTTGAAACCCTAGCCACCTCCAAACTTCTTCTCATCATAACTCTCTCATTTCTTAACGAAATTTGGTGATTCTTGCGCCCACGCGAAGCCCTCGACGAGCTCTACAAGAAAGTACAACAGATCGGAGCTGTTACCCACTGGAACTCGAGGTATTAGCATGAGAAAGTCACGAAAATTAGGGTTTTCAAACCCTTGGCCGCCCCACCCTTTTAACCGGTTTTCCCACCCTCATTCTTGAGTCAAATGACCACGAGAACCACCCTTACCCAACACCATAACCGAAATACAGCAGGGGCCTTGGATTTGAGACTCGTGAACTAGCCATGGCTGAGGGAGCCCAGCTGGCCGAATGACATTAGGCCGAATGGCCCCATTCGCCGGCCACCCTCCTCATTCGAGCCACCCCCTTCGCTAGTCTCATTCGAGCCATCAACCCTCATTCGACTGATGCTCTTTCATTCGCCACCCCAGCTCATTCGAAGGTTTTCATTCGGCCAAGGTCTTTCATTCGCCATTCCCTCCCCATTCGGCCATACTTCCTTCGGCTTAACCCATTCGCCATTCACTCTTATTTGCCAGCTCTCATACGCCCTTCAGCCTCCATCCAGTCGGCCAGTGACATCTGAGGGACACACAACCCACATTCAACTGAGATCTACCTGAGTTGGATGGCTAGCCACATGGCTGGAAACCCTAGTCGACCAAGAAGCCTCAACATAAACTCTAAGGCCCATTATGTAACTATTAGGGCCCAACTTACAACTAATAGGCCCAGGACTTGGATTTCGGCCCAATAATCAGTAGCAAGACCCAAATCCATTGATGTAGCCATCTAGACTCAAGAGACTTAACCACAAACCCTAATGGGCCCAAGTGGTTTCCATCAAGCCAACCATAGGCCCAAACGTGATCTGGTTGGCCCAGGAGGGGCCCAGCCTCATACTACCTAGGCCCAATGATATCTCGGCCCAAAACTACTGTTCCAGCCCAGAACCTATAGTAGGCCCAGTAATTAACCTCAAACACCTCCTTTGGCCCATGTTTATTGGACAAAATAGGCCCACGACCGATTTCAGCCCAAATGAACCAGGCCCAGGTTGGCCCATACTCTATTTTACTGCAGGCCTTGATGGGATTCAAGGGGCCCAGTAAAATCATCATTTGGCCCACAGATTCTGGCCCAAGGCCACCATTTAAGGCCAATAGTCAAATCTTTAGGCCTATCATTGTTCCAGCCCTATTTAGCCAGGCCCAACTTGGCTTATGAGTCATATTAGTGAAGGCCTGAGACAAATCTCAAAGGGCCCAACAAAATCAGCCCGAGGCCCACAGAAAACTAGTTGAGGCCTATTTTGAGGCCCATGTCCTCAATTTGAGGCCACTATGCTAATCCTTTGGCCAATAGCCCGTTCTTGGCCCAAACTCAATTCCTACAGTCTTCTGTGACACTAGGCCCAACAAATATTGCCAAGGCCCACCTTGGGCCCGATAAATTCCTTAGAGGCCCAAAACAAGGCCCATAAGGCTACTTGAACTCTAGCCCTTGTAACTTTTGGCAAGGCCTTTGTATTCCATTAGTTCAAATCATAGTTCCACACTTTCAAATAAGCCTCACCATCCTCAAATGTTCAAGAACTATTCCAAGGCCCATGTATTTGGGCCCAAGGCCCAACTTGCCACACAAAGGCCCAACAAGTAACTTGGTCACAATGTTCGGTCCATATGCCATGATTTAGCCCACATGAGTTCACCACATTTCATAAGATCAAAATAAGATATGTCAAAAGAATGTTTGCTCAATTAATCAATAATTATGCGATAAATGTTCAAAACGTACAAAGTCAACAAAGACGAGTTGGAAACTAAGCACTAAGTCTTTCATCAAAGCAAATGGCATATAACTAATGACAATATGATAACTTATAAGGTCATTAACTTGAATCACACATATGGGACCGAACAGGGATCATGACCAAGTCTTACGCGTGTTAGCCAACTTTAGGGCTAACACATATATCCACACACAATTCCCTACAAAACTTATACTTGCGAGTCTTAACAACGTGAAATCAATACAGGAACGTGAAAACAAACCAAATTACAATACAGAGCGCGTGCAGTCTTTCGTTTAAGCTAAGTCAACTCAACAGCAACAAGGTGAGTTCATTGCCCCTTTTCTAACATTTTTGTTTTAAAACGCGGGGCTGAGAAGCATGCGTAAACTGTTTTATGTAAATTGTTTACTTGAATGCTTTTACATGTTGTACTTGTATAACTGTTATCCTAGACTCCTGTTTAGGTAAACTGTTTCAAATCAAAGAACTATTTTCAAAGAACTATTTTCAAAGAACTAAGGATCTCAACAAAGAACTATTTTCAAAGGTCTATTTCAAAGAACTAACGGTCTATTCTCAAAGAACTAACGATCTATTTTCAAAGAACTATTTCAAGAGTGGATGTCAAGGAACTAACGGTCTATTTGGAAGAACTAAGTACAAAGAACTATTTTAAGGGGAAATCTGGGAAATGCTCAAAGATAACATGTGCCAAAGAACTAAAGAACTAAAGAACTATGGACGGTCTAAAGAACTATGAAAGCCTATATATCAAAAGATGTCCTAGCTAGACTGATTGATTATAGGTCACATGTTTGATGAGATTTACAGCTCTCCTTCACTACTAAGTACCTTGATTGACAGACTAGGTTACTCGAGTTGACCAAAGGCCCCAATCATTAGGACTTAGATTTTATTAAATGTTTATTTATTTATTTACTTAAACATTTATATCTGTTCATACAATTACTGTGGTTGATAATCTTGTGTGATGAACTTGTGAAATCAACATGGATTTCAAATGATTGTAAACACAGGGACAGTAACAGAAGAACTTATGGAACGGTGTCAAGGGTAAAAATGCTTAATTGTCATTAACAGCAGTGTCATATGCATATTAGTATGTGGTGGGATGTTGGCTAGGGCTTGTCCCTTACATATGCCCTATATATAAGCATACCGATGTGGATATTACATGTGGTGTTAATGAGGTTAGGGTCTTTACCAAAGAGGATTTTCAATTCATTTACAAATCACAAAACTATATGAACTCACCAACCATGTGTTGACTTGATCTTTTTGCATGACTTCTCAGGTGACGAACAGGTCAATTAGGAAGTCATTACTTCTGAGCTAGGACTTCAGTTAGAAGACTTAGTATTTTTGGACCTGCATACTTTTGAAGACATCATACACATACCATTTTGTATATCTTGTGTACATACAAGATAGAAAACTTATGATGTTATTAGTAGATTTACATTGTTAAATTATAAACAATACTGATGTAATTTAACTTTGTAATTCTATCATGTTTAGCATTTCTCATTTATGTATCATGTGCAATATAACAATCTGATCATTTCGATTATCACTCACGATATCGCGCCCCGGGAACCTTCCGCCCGACGGGACAACCGATCCTATCCCGCCGGCTCGGGGTGTGACAGTTGTTGCTGTTAAAAAAAATCTAACTTTAATTAAAAAAAAAAGTGTCTATGGTGTCGGGTCGTAACTCGTAATTCGTGAATGCAACGATATCTTTGACTGGAGGGTAATGGAGGCTCTGGGTTGCGGTAACTCCATCTCCATTCCCGTTTCTTCTCACAAACCAGCATCAGCAGCATCATCATCATCATCAGCCCAACTACCTGCAAGACGCAGAACAATAATCTTCACAGCCGTTGCATCCTATCTTCGACTATTTCCAATTCAATCTGCAATTGCCCAACAACCAGATGAAACTCAGCAGGAAGAAGACCGTGTTGTTCGTCTCTTTCAGGTTGTTTATTCAATCTCTATCAATCTTCATAGCAGCTTTCAATTGATTATTAGGTTTGTTTTCATTTCCACGGTTCTTTAATTTCGTTTTAGTCGAATAATTTTAACCAAATATAAGGGGATTTTGGCTTTATCATAGCGATAATCAAGAACAGGGTATAATAAAAGTGATAGTGTTAACTTTTCTTCTATCATGTAGGACAGAGAGACGCTACCTCACTTTCAAAAACCTTCGCTCAAGTTTAACAACGTAAAAGACACACTAATCCTGAATTCAAAAAAAAATTGTTATAAAGTACATTGCCAGGGCCGTCTCAGAAAGATTAGTACCTTGTGCGAATGTTAAAAATGGACCCCTATGTGTACATATGTGGTAATTAGTTTATAACTAAATATGAAGTGATTTAATTTGTTTTTGACGTATATTTTAAATTGTAATAAGTTATTAGGTCAAATGTTAAAAAAAAAAGTTTTTTTATCTACCTTTTATAAAATTCGTAACTGAGATTAATATATTTAAAAAATTGGAATGTAAATTATACGTGTTTGTTGTGAAATAAATTAATATATATAATATATACAATTTTTTTAAAAAAATTAGGGCCAAGAGGCCCAGTGCGGCCGCACCTCTCGCACTTGCTCTAAGACACCACTGTACATTGCATACAAACATACCCAGTAAAATCTTACTTAAATTTTTACAAAGTGATTAACGTTAATGATTGTAAGATAATTGCACATTGCCAATGTGTTTAAAGCCCAACTGGTACCCTTTAACTTTTCATTTGACTGGTTTGGGTTTGAATCCTTGCCATGACAGGACACTGATTTCTTTCGGGTTCAAGTCCGACCCAAAATCTCAGGTTCAAGTCTGACCCAAAATCCCATCACAGCAAGACTCGAACCTAGGTAATAATGATGGACCAATAACCGTTAAAGAAAAGATAACTGTACATTGACCCTGCAAGTTTAGTAGTGTTTGGTTACCCCATAAATCTTGTCATTTTAGCCAAACAAACTAAAAATTAGCACCAATCAATCTGATTCTTTACTTTTGATGCTAACTACTACTAGCATTTTATGTTCCTGTGATGATTGTAGGAAACATCACCATCTGTGGTTTTCATCAAAGACCTTGAAATCATCAAGAACCCCCAAAACACTGATGAGGTTGTGATGGTGGATGATGAGAAAGCCAGAGTTGAAGGAACAGGTTCAGGCTTTATTTGGGACAAGTTTGGTCACATTGTAAGATACCATTATCTGCTGTCATAATTCAATTTGATGCATTTTCTTTTGTGATTCGCATCTTGATTACTACCGCACAATTTTAGAATACGAATGCAGAAGTGTGCATTTCATTCATTTTCTATAAATTGTGGCAGGTGACAAATTATCATGTTGTTGAAAAGTTGGCCACAGATCAACTTGGAAGACAGATATGTAAGGTTTTTCTAGTTGACAGATATGGTAACAGTTTATCTAGAGATGGAAAGATTATTGGTGTAGACCCATCTTCTGATTTGGCTGTTCTAAAGGTGGGTGCAAAAAAAATTAAAAATATATATATAGGAAATATGCAGTATTGGTTGAAAATTTGTTCATTTTCATCTTTGCAGGTCGATGTTGAAGGGGTTGAAGTAAAGCCAGTTGATATAGGCAGCACCCGTAAACTAAATGTGGGTCAGAGCTGTTATGCCATTGGGAATCCTTATGGATACGAGAACACATTGACCACTGGGGTAATGCATTGCCCTTAAAATTTATATAATTTATGATAATATAAGATGTAATAGTGTCATGGAACAATATCAGGTAGTCAGTGGGCTAGGAAGGGAGATACCATCCCCAAATGGAGGTGCCATTAGAGGAGCCATTCAAACAGATGCAGCTATTAATTCAGGTCAAAATACCATATCTAGAAAGAATAATCTTTTTTAAGTGGTTGATTTTTGTTTAATTCTGTATTATATGAAAATTTTGTTGTAAATGTATTGTGCAGGAAACTCAGGTGGACCTTTGCTTGATTCCCATGGCCATGTTATTGGCGTTAATACAGCAACGTTCACTAGAAAAGGTATATAGTATATGAGTCCGGTCCAAATTAAGGATAGCAATTTGAAAA